>OY740804.1:678232-990732 GCA_963514005.1 Raja brachyura | reverse complement strand
TTGCAAAACATATTTGGCTAATAAAGTATGATTATGATGAAAATTGCCAGACTTTTAAAATGGAACTTCACAGTTGTTCATGGTGAATGCAGTACCTTCACCTCTGCTCTTCCATACCCCTTTTCAATAGCCATCTACTCTCGGGCAATGAGTTCAGCTAGTTATTATATTCCATTAAACATATCAATAGACAATAGGTGCAGGAGTAGGCCATTCGACCCTTTGAGCCAGCACAGTCATTCAATGAGATCATGGCTGATCATCCATAATCAGTACCACGTTCCTGCCTTCTCCCCATATCCTTAGCTCCACTATCTTTAAGAGCTCTATCTAACTCTCTTGAAAGCATCCATAGATGGCCTCCACCGCCCTCTGAGGCAGAGAATTCCACAGACTCACAACTCTCTGTGTGAAAACGTATTTCCTCATCTACGTTCTAAATGGATTACCCCTTATTCTTAAACTGTAGTCCCTGGTTCTGGACTCCCCCAACATCAGGAACAAGTTTTACCTGGACTACTCTTCCTCCCACCCTGCTTCCTGTAAGTACCTGGACTACTCTTCCTCCCACCCTGCTTCCTGTAAGTACCTGGACTACTCTTCCTCCCACCCTGCTTCCTGTAAGGATTACCTGGACTACTCTTCCTCCCACCCTGCTTCCTGTAAGGACTCCATCCCCTATTCCCAATTCCTCCGACTACGCCGCATCTGCTCCCAGGATGACGTGTTCCACACCAGGTCATCGCAAATGTCCTCGTTCTTCAGAGAACGGGGTTTCCCCTCCCCCACTATCGATGAGGCTCGCACCAGGGTCTCCTCCATACCCCGCAACACTGCCCTCTCTCCCCATTCCCCCACTCACAACAAGGGCCGAGTCCCCCTGGTCCTCACCTTTCAACCCACCAGCCAGCGCATACAACAGATAGTCCTCCGCCAGTTTCGCCACCTCCAACGTGACCCCTCCACTCGCCACATCTTCCCATCTCCCCCCCTGTCTGCCTTCCGCAAAGACCGCTCCCTCCGCAACTCCCTCGTCAATTCTTCCCTTCCCTCCCGCTCCACTCCTTCCCCGGGCACTTTCCCTTGCAACCGCAAGAGATGCTACACTTGTCCCTTCACCTCCCCCATCCACTCCTTTCAGGGACCCAAGCAGTCATTCCAAGTCCGACAGAGGTTCACCTGCACCTCCTCCAACCTCGTCTACTGCATCCGTTGCTCCAGATGCCAGCTAATCTACATCGGTGAGACCAAGCGGAGGCTAGGCGATCGTTTCGCCGAACACCTCCGTTCGGTCCGCAATAACCAACCCGACCTCCCGGTGGCTCAGCACTTCAACTCCCCCTCCCACTCCGTATCCGACCTCTCGGTCCTGGGCCTCCTCCATGGCCAGAGTGAACAACACCGCAAGTTTGAGGAACAACATCTCATATTCCGCTTGGGGAGTTTGCATCCTCTGGGCTTAAACATTGAATTTTCTCAATTCTGTTAACCCAGACTGCTCCCTCCCCCCCCCCCCCCCCCCACCTCTCCCTCAGCCCTCGGGCCCTGACATTCCTTCTCCATCTCCCCCCCACCCAAGTCGCACTAGCTTCTCATTTTCACACCAGAAACAGCTTACAATGGCTTGCTTCCCTTATCACCAATACTTTTTTGCATATCTTTCACTCATTGTTCTTGCTTTATCTCTCCATATCACTGTTTATATCTCTCGTTTCCCTGATCCCTGACCAGTCTGAAGAAGGGTCTCGACCCGAAACGTCGCCTATCTCCTTCGCTCCTTAGATGCTGCTGCACCCGCTGAGTTTCTCCAGCTTTTTGTGTAACCATCAGGAACAAGTTTCCTGCCTTCAAACTGAGCGTGGCTGTACTAACTCTATACTCATGACTGCGTAGCCGGTCATAGTGCGAACTCCATCATCAAGTTTGCTGATGATACCACTGTTGTGGGACTGTTCACTGATGGGTGCGAGTCAGAGTGAGATTGAACAACTGACCAAATGGTGCCAGCACACTAACCTGGCCCTCAACACCGGCAAAACCAAGGAACTGATTGTGGACTTTGGAAGGAGTAGGATGGGGACCCACTGTCCCGTTTATATCAACGGGTCGATGGTGGAAAGGGTCAAGAGCTTCAAATTCCTGAGCATGCATATCTCTGAAGATCTTTCCTGGTCCGAGAACACTGATGCAATCATAAAGAAAGCACATCAGCGCCTCTACTTCCTGAGAAGATTACGGAGAGTCGGTTTGTCAAAGTGGGCTCTCTCTAACTTCTACAGGTGCATAGTAGAGAGCATGCTGACTGGTTGCATTGTGGCATGGTTTGGAAACTTAAGCGCCCTGGAGCGGAAAAGACTACAAAAAGTAGTAAACACTGCCTAGTCCATCATCGGCTCTGACCTCTCGTCCATCGAGGGGATCTATCAAGGACCCACACCATCTGGGCCATGCACTCATCTCCCCACTACCTTCAGGCAGAAGGTACAGGAACCTGAAGACTGCAATGACCAGGTTCAGGAATAGCGACTTCCCCACAGCCATCAGACTATTAAACTCAGCTCGGACAAAACTGAACATTAATAGCCAATAATCTGTTTATTTGCACTTTATTCATGTGTGTGTATATTTATACAATGGTACATGGACACTGATCTGTTCTGTATTCGTGCCTACTATGTTCTGTTGTGCTAAAGCAAAGCAAGAATTTCATTGTCCTATCAGGGACACATGACAATAAATTCTCTTGAACTCATAATAATCTTATATGTTTCAATAAGATCCCCTATCATCCTTTTAAATTCCAAAGTATACAAGCCTAGCCGCTCCATTCTATCAACGTATGACAGTCCCGCCATCCCGGGAATTAACCTTGTGAACCTAAGCTGCAATCCCTCAATAGCAAGAATGTCCTTCCTCAAATTTGGAGACCAAAACTGCACACAATACTCCAGGTGTGGTCTCACTAGGGCCCTGTACAACTGCAGAAGGACCTCTTTGCTCCTCTACTCAACTCCTCTTGTTATGAAGGCCAACATGCCATTTGTTTTCTTCACTGCCTGCTGTACCTGCATGCTTACTTTCATTGACTGATGAACAAGGACCGCCAGATCCCGTTGTACTTCCCCTTTTCCCAACTTGACACCATTTAGATAATAATCTGCCTTCCTGTTTTTGCCACCAAAGTGGAGAACCTGACGTTTATCCACATTAAACTGCATCTGCCATGCATCTGCCCACTCACCCATCCTGTCCAATCACCCTGCATCCTCATAGCATCCTCCTCACAGTTCACACTGCCACCCAGCATTGTGTCATCTTCAAATTTGTTAATGTTACTTTTAATCCCTTCATCTAAAGCATTCATATAATTTGTAAATAGCTGCGGTCCCAGCATTAAGCCTTGCGGTACCCCACAATATCCAGCTCCATGTTGTTCTCCAATTGCTTACACCTTTCTCTTTGACTTGCAGTTTTTAATCTGGGTCAATATCGCCGTGAAGCTGTGAAGTCTTACAAGTCGTATGAGTTTTTCCGTCATGACAACGAAGAAGCCATGAAAATCAGAGAGTAAGCTAGTTTGTTTTGGTTCTGCAGGGTGTGTGACAACTTGTCAGAGTAGTTAGGAAATTAACAACCATTCCAGCGCGCTACAAACGCGCTAATGAAATCGGGATAGTTTCTCGGCCTCCCAGTTACCATATCTCGCACTCTGTCACTCCCGTTCGTCACCAACGCTTGTCTGCTGTGTAGACCCAGTGTGTCGGGGATGCGAGTAGCGTCGCTCTCAGTGTCTACGTGACTTTATTCATATATATGCCAGACTATTTAGCTGTCTGACTACAACTGAGTTTAATGTTATCACATGACATTCATAAATGCTATTCCAGCTATCATGCACATGGATATGCAGAGAATGGGGGGGGGGGTGGGGGGTGGAGGATGTAGATCACATGCAGGCAGCGGAGATTAGTTTAATTCGGCATCATGTTCGGCAAGGACACTGATCCAAAGGGCCTGTTCATGTGCTGTATGTGCTGTTCTATGTAGTCGCTTCCTGTGGGTAACCTGGTGTGTTAGTTTATTCCATTGCGAAGATATATTGGTTTTGCATCTCAGCAGTTTCTATTTCCCATTGCAGTAACTTCCATCTCTGCACTCAAGAAACACACATTTAGTGTTGTTCCTGCTCTGTTTTTCCAAACATCTTGTAACTTTAACTATCTATTCATTTCTTACTCACTCTCAATATGATCCCTCATTTCTGATTAAAGTTTGGCCTTCTCTTTGCAATAGGTTGCTATCACCTGTGACTTCTTTAGAAAATAGACAATAGATGCAGGAGTAGTCCATTCGGCCCTTCGAGCCAACACCGCTATTCAATATGATCATGGCTGATCATCCCCAATCACCGTTCCTGCCTTCTCCCCATATCCCCTGACTCCGCTATTTTTAAGAGCCCTATCTAGCTCTCTCTTGAAAGCATCCAGAGAACCTGCCTCCACCACCCTCTGAGGCAGAGAATTCCACAGACTCACCACTCTCTGTGAGAAAAAGTGTTTCCTCGTATCCGTTCTAAATGGCTCACTCTTATTCCTTATTCTTAAACTGTGGCCCCTGGTTCTGGACTCCCCCAACATCGGGAACATGTTTCCTGCCTCTAGCGTGTGCCAAGCCCTTAACAATCTTATATGTTTCAATGAGATCTCCTCTCATCCTTCTAAACTCGAGAGTGTACAAGCCCTGCTGCTCTCAGCATATGACAGTCCTGCCATCCCGGGAATTAACCTTGGAAACCTATGCTGCACTCCCTCAATAGGAAGAATGTCCTTCCTCAAATTAGGGGACCAAAACTGCACACAATACTTCAGGTGTGGTCTCACTAGGGCTCCGTACAACTGCACGCTTTGCTCCTATATTCGATTCCTCTTGTTATAAAGGCCAACATGCCATTCGCTTTCTTTACAGCCTGCTGTACCTGCATGCTTACTTCCATAGACTAATGTACAAGGACCCCCAGATCCCGTTGTACTTCCCCTTTTCCCAACTTGATGCCATTTCGATAATAACCTGCCTTCCTGTTTTTGCTACCAAAGTGCATAACCTCACATTTATCTGCATTAAACTTCATCTGCCATGCTTCTGCCCACTCCTCCAATCTGTCTGTCACCTTGCATTCTCATAACATCCTCCTCACAGTTCACACTGTCACCCAACTTTGTGCCATCTGCAAATTTGCTAATGTTATTTTGAATCCCTTCATCCAGATCATTGATGTACATTGTAAATAGCTGCGGTCCCAGCACCGAGCCATGCAGTACCCCACCTATCACTGCCTGCCATTCTGAAAGGGACCCGTTAATCCCTACTCTTTGTTTCCTGTGTGCCAACCACTTCACTATCCATGTCAGCACTCTACCCTCAATACCATGTGGCCTAATTTTGCCCACTAATCTATATGGGACTTTATCAAATGCTTTCTGAAAGTCCAGGTACACTACATCCACTGGCTCTCCCTTGTCCATTTTTCTAGTTACATCTTCAAAAAATTCCAGAAGATTAGTCAAGCATGATTTCCCCATCGTAAATCCATGCTGACTTGGACCGATCCTGTTACTGCGATCCAAATGTGCAGTAACTTTCCTTTAATTTGCATGCATGTCACAATTTTATCGCAATAATTTTATTTCAAAATGTTGTGAAATATTTTAAATGTTGGGAAATGTTTGCCTTTTAATTTATCTCTCTTACCCAATTGCATTTGAACTGGGATAAATTATTAATGAACAAAGCAAAATGCTCATATTGTGCTAATATTTTGGGTTAAATCCCCTGCTCTGCAAGGCAAGATCCAAAAGAATCCATGATTGTTTCTATAAAGTATTTCAAACCAATTATTTGAATTATATCCTCTACACTATGAATCGTATCCTTTACACTTAATTCACTTGAAAGGAATTCAACATAGCTGTGTAAATGTGCATATAGACGATAAACACTGTGGTTTAGTGTCAGTGATCAAGATTTATAAACTGGCAATAGACAATAGGTGCAGGAGCAAGCCATTCGGCCCTTCAAGCCAGCACCGCCATTCAATGTGATCATGGCTGATCATCCCCAATCAGTACCCCGTTCCTGCCTTCTCCCAATATCCCCTGACTCTGCTATTTTTAAGAGCCCTATCTAGCTCTCTCTTGAAAGCATGCAGAGAACCTGCCTCCACTACCCTCTGAGGCAGAGAATTCCACACTCACCACTCTCTGTGAGAAAAAGTGTTTCCTCGTCTCCGTTCTAAATGGCTTATCAAATGCTTTCTGAAAGTCCAGGCACGCTACATCCACTGGCTCTCCCTTGTCCATTTTCCTAGTTACATCTTCAAACATTTCAGAAGATTAGTCAAGCATGATTTCCCTGTCGTAAATCCATGCTGACTCGGCCCGATCCTGTTACTGCTATCCAAATGTGCAGTAACTTGCCTTTAACCATATAACCATATAACAATTACAGCACGGAAACAGGCCCTCTTGGCCCTTCCAGTCCATGCCGACCATTTATTTTCCCCTAGTCCCATCTACCTGCACTTCAGACCATACCCCTCCATTCCCTTCCCGTCCATATACCTATCCACTTTACTTTTAAATGTTAAAAATCGATCCTGCCTCCACCACTTTTGCTGGAAGCTCATTCCACATAGCCACCACTCTCTGAGTAAAGACGTTCCCCCTCATGTTACCCCTAAACTTCTGTCCCTTAATTCTCATGTCATGCCCTCTTGTTTGAATCTTCCCTACCCTCAATTGGAAAAGCTTATCCACGTCAACTCTGTCTATCCCTTTCATCATTTTAAAGACCTCAATCAAGTCCCCCCTTAACCTTCTGCGCTCCAAAGAATAAAGACCTACTTGTTCAACCTTTCTCTGTAACTCAGTTGCTGGAACCCAGGCAACATTCTAGTAAATCTCCTCTGTACTCTATTTTGTTGACATCCTTCCTATAATTAGGCGACCAACATTGTACAGTACACTCCAGAATTGGTCTTACCAATGCCTTGTACAATTTTAACATTACTTCCCTACTATATTCAATGCTCTGATTTATAAAGGCCAGCACACCAAAAGCTTTCTTTACCACCCTATCTACATGCGATTCCACCTTCAGGGAACTATGCACAGTTATTCCTAGATCCCTCTGTTCCACAGCATTCCTCAATTCCCTACCATTTACCATGTACGTCCTATTTTGATTTGTCCTGCCAAGATGTAGCACTTCACACTTATCAGCATTAAACTCCATCTGCCATCTTTCAGCCCACTTTTCCAAATGGCCCAAATCTCTCTGTAGACTTTGAAAATCTACTTCATTATCCACAACACCACCTATTTTAGTATCATCCGCATACTTACTTATCCAATTTTCCACCCCATCATCCAGATCATTGATGTACATGACAAACAACAGTGGACCCAACACAGATCTCTGAGGCACCCCACTGGTCACTGGCTTCCAACCTGACAAACAGCCATCCACCATTACTCTCTGACATCTCCCATTCAGCCACTGTTGAATCCATCTTGCTACTCCGCCATTAACACCCAAAGATTGAACTTTCTTAACCAACCTTCCATGGGGAACCTTGTCAAAGGCCTTACTGAAATCCATATAGACAACATCCACTGCTTTACCCTCATCAATGTCCCTAGTAACCTCTTCAAAAAATTCAAGAAGGTTTGTCAAACATGACCTTCCAGGCACAAATCCATGTTGACTGTTCCTGATCAGACCCTGTTTATCCAGATGCTTATATATATAATCTATGTATCCTTTCCATTAATTTGCCCACCACTGATGTCAAACGAACAGGTCTATAATTGCTAGGTTTATTCTTTGAACCCTTTTTAAACAATGGGACAACATGCGCAGTACGCCAATCCTCCGGCACTATTCCTGTTTCTAATGACATTTGAAATATTTCTGTCATAACTCCTGCTATTTCTACACTAACTTCCCTCAATGTCCTAGGGAATATCCTGTCAGGACCTGGAGACTTATCCACTTTTATATTTTTCAAAAGTGTCAGTACGTCCTCCTCTTTGAATCTCATAGTTTCCATAGCTACTCTACTTTTTTCCCTTACCTCACAGAGTTCAATATCCTTCTCCTTGGTGAATACCGAAGAAAATAAATTGTTCAATATCTCCCCCATCTCTTTTGGCTCTGCAGATAGCTGTCCATTCTGGCTCTCTAATGGTCCAATTTTATCCCTCGTTATCCTTTTGCTATTAATATGGCTGCAGAAACCCTTTGGATTTACTTTCACCTTTCTTGCCAAAGCAACCTCATATCTTCTTTTAACCTAATTTAGTTCTTAAGATTCTTCTTACATTCTTTATATTCCTCTAGTACCTCATTTACTCCATACCTCCTTTAATTATTGTAGATATCTCTCTTTTTTTGAAACGTGTCCAATTTCCCTTGAAAACCATGGCTCTTTCCAATTTTTACTATTTCCTTTCAACCGAACAGGGACATAAAGATTCTGTACTCTTACAATTTCCCTTTTAAATGTCCTCCATTTCTCTTCTACATCCTTCCCATAAAACAAAATGTCCCAATTCACTCCTTTTAAATCCTTACTCATTCCCTCAAAGTTAGCCTTTCTCCAATGAAAAATCTCAACCCTAGGTCCAGTTCTGACTCTCTCCATAATTATATTGAAACTAATGGTATTGTGATCACTGGTCCCGAAGTTCTCACCAACGCATACCTCCGTCACCCGACCTGCCTCATTTCCTAACAGGAGGTCCAGCACTGCCCCATCTCTGGTTGATACCTCTATGTATTGCTGCAAAAAACTATCCTGCACACATTTAACAAACTCCAAACCATCCAGCCCATTTACAGAATGTGTTTCCCAGTCTATTTTTGGAAAATTGAAATCTCCTACAATCACTACCTTGTGCTTACTACTAATATCTGCTATCTCCTTACATATTTGCTCTTCCAATTCTCGCTCCCCATTTGGCGGTCTATAATATACCCCTAAAAGTGTTGCTACACCGTTCCCACTTCTCAGTTCCACCCAAATAGCCTCCCTAGATGAGCCCTCTAATCTATCCTGCCAAAGCACTGCTGTAATATCTTCTGTGACAAGCAATGCAACACCTCCACCTCTGGTCCCTCCAATTCTATCACACATGAAGCAACAAAATCCTAGAATATTTAGTTTCCAATCACAACCCTCCTGCAACCATGTTTCACTGATTGCCACAACATCATATTTCCAGGTGTCAATCGTGGCTCTAAGTTCATCCACCTTTCTTACAATGCTCCTAGCATTAAAATATACACATTTTAGAAACCCACCATCCCTTATTCTCTGTTTATTATCTTTTTCCTCTTTCTCGCCTACATTTTGGGTCCGAGTGCTTCCCTTCTCTGCCTCTTGCCCCACACCCTGTCCCCTAGCCCCCTCTACCCGAGTCCCTCCCCCCAGCCTTTCTAGTTTAAAGTCTCCCAGTGGCCTTTGCAAATCTCCCTGCCAGGATATTGGTCCCCCTCGGGTTCAAGTGCAACCCGTCCTTTTTGTACAGATCATGCCTTCCCCAAAAGAGGTCCCAGTGATCAAGAACCTTGAATCCCTGCCCACTGCACCAGTCCCTCAGCCACGCATTTATCCTCCACCTCATTCCATTCCTACTCTCACTGTCACGCGGCCCAGGCAGTAATCCTGAAATTGTTACCCTTTTGGTCCTTCTCCTTAACTTTCCCCCCAACTCCCTAAATTCTCCTTTCAGGACCTCTTCTCTTTTTCTGCCTATGCCATTGGTACCTATGTGTACCACAACATCAGGCTCCTCTCCCTCCCTTTTCAGAATCTTTTGGACACGTTCCGACACATCCGAGACCCTGGCACCAAGGAGGCAAACTACCATCCGGGCCTCCCGGCTGCGTCCACAGAATCGCCCATCTGACCCCCTAACTATAGAGTCCCCTATTACAATTGGCCTCCTCTTTTTGCTACCCTTCTGAGCATCAGGGTTCATTAATTTGCATGCATGTCACAATTTTATTTCAAAATGTTGTGAAATATTTTAAATGTTGGGAAATGTTTGCCTTTTAATTTATCTGTCTTACCCAATTGCATGTGAACTGTGATAAATTATTCATCAACAAAGCAAAATTCTCATATTGTGCTAATATTTTGGGGGAAATCGTATTCTCTACACTATGACCAAGTTCAGACTACAATATTTACCCCTCCCCCCCTCCACAATTATTACCATTTGTGAGCAGTGTGTCTGTTGTTGGGAGCTCAACAACTTAATTTGCCCTTTGGTTTCCACAGAGATTGTGCCATTGCAGCATTGCAGGATGTGAAAACCTACCTCACAGATGAGCATGGACAGATCGCAGTGAGTTGCCCCCGAATATATTTGTCACATCCTGCTCAATGATGATTCAGTCGTTTAGTTATTTTGTTATTGTCATGCGTGCTATCCATTAAAATCATACCTTACATGGGGCGGGAGATTGCAACCTACACGCGGTCTGCCCTGTTTCGACGAATGCAATCAACCTGGCGTTCACAATCAAGTAAGATCAAATAGAACAAGTTGTCCTCCAACTTGAGGCTGTGCACGCCACACGCAAGGAGAAGACGAATACCTTAGATGAGTACAATAGATCCTCATCTGAAAAATGCAATGAATCACCATTTTTTGGCACCACCTTTCAACATCCGAGTCTCTGAAGCATCCAGTCTAACTTAAGGAGACATACATTTTTCGATATCTCACATTAATACCCCTGGCGAACTGGATCGATGAAGAAGTGGTTTATCTCCTGTGATGTTTTACTTACTCATTGTTGGCTTAATTGGGCATTTTAATGTTTAGCGTACGTGTCTCTTTTGATCTTTAAGTACAGGAGAGATTTTCTGCTATGGTTCAAGTAGTATCTATTTTGATAGAGACAAGAACTGTAGATACTGCAATCTTGATGAGTAAAACAAAATGTGCTCAGTGGGTCAGGCAGCATTTGTGGAGGGAATGGACAGCTGATGCTTCGGGTCAGCACCCTTCTTCACCTCTAGACTGCTGGAGTAGGGGGGGGAGAAAGCTGAAAAGAGAGATGGGGTGGGTCAAAGCCTGGCAAGTGAAAAGGGTGTCTGATCCTTTCCCTTTCTCAAGTCAAAGGTGTAGCCATTGGGACTCACAAGGGCCCAATTTTGCCTGTTCTGTTGTTGGTTACATTAAATCTTTCAACATATACCGGCACAATTTACCAAGTCTTGTTCACTACATCCATGACTGCATCTTGCTGCCTGAAAAAGCGTTGGCAACAGAACTCCATCAAGCACATTTCAGATGTATGTTTAAAGAACTGTAACCTATAAGACTGCAGAATTAATGCAAGTAGGTGTGGTCAGGATCTGTAGCTTTTCCTGACTTGCACAAGCTCAATGGGCCAAATGGCTTCTGATAGTGCATATTGTCAGTGAACCGGGTTGGGCAGTGAAGAGTCAACTACCTTGGTGGGTCTGATACAGGCCAGACTTGGTAAAAATGGCAGGTTTCCATCCCGGCAGGGCAGTGGTGAACCCAATGGGCTTAGAGTGACAATCTGGTTGTTTCATTGTTGTCCATATTAAGCCTAGCTATAATTCTAGTTTTAACAGTACTTTGGTGTTGTGGAATTTGCACTTGTCTCCAAATTAATTGTCCAGTTGTCTGGTTATCTTGTTGTTTAATCACTGCATTACAGTACTGTTTCTTTAAGATTAGCCTATGCTCTTCATTCTGTATTTGTTGGAAATTTAAGCTCTGTCCAAATATAAGTCTTATTTATTTTCCTCTACCTTAGGTTTTTGATGCAACCAACACAACCCGGAAGAGGAGAAATTTAATCCTGAATTTTGCCAGTGATAATACATTTAAGGTCAGGATTAGGAGTAAAGACAACTTATTGTTCTATTATTGTTAATGCATTTTGACCACCAATTCACAATAAATGAATGGCGTTGACCAAATTTGTCTGATCTGTATATTATAACAGTGAATTATTTGTGGTAATGTGGCTTGCATTTTGAAAAATCGCACTGCATGTCTGTCAACACCGGGTGGCGCCAGCAATGGCTGCCTCGCCAACATCCTGTCTATCCCTTCCTTCGTGTTTTAATAGTATGTATTAAATGTATGATGTTAGTGTTCTTTAACTTGTTTTATTTGGGGGGGGGGGGGGTTGGGGGAAACTTTTTCTAATCTCTTACCTTGATAGAGATACGATTTTTTTCCATATCGTATCTCTGTCTGCACTGTGGCATAACATCGAGGAGATGGTGGCCTTTGCTGGAGACCGACCTTTGAGAGCTCCACTGCGGGGAGCCTACGGGACTTTAACATCACGGAGCCCATTTAGGGGGCATTAATTACAAAGAGAGATTTGACAGACACGGATTGTATTCTCTGGAACTCCAGAGGTTGAAGAGAGACCCGATAGAAGTCTAAAAAATGGTAAGGGTGGACAGTCAGACTCTTTTTCCACGGGTGAAAATGTCAAAGACAAGTAGGCATCGGCTTAAGGTGAGATGGGCAAAGTTTAAAGATGTGCAGGCAAGTATTTTTACACGATCACTAGAGAGAGAGCTAAGTATGGGAAGGACACAGTTATACTCGATTATAGGGGAGTGGTTAGCAAGGGCTACGTCACTACTGTTAAAGGGGTATACACATATCATCTACAAGAGGGTGCTGTATGCCTGGAACATGCTGATGGGGGTGATCCTGAGGCTTATAGATAAGCACATGGATAATCAGCGAATGGACGGATATGGATGATATGCAGGCAGATGGTCAGCATCATGTTCGGCATAGACATGGTGGGCTGAAGGGCTTGTTCAACTATTGTATTGTTCTATGTTTCAAATACATATCAATAGTCTACACATCTGGATACTAATTCCGCAATCTAGTCACAATGTTACTGCACAATGTCCTTGGAGAGAATTTCTGATGAGCAAAATGCCATCAGAAATTTAAAGCAGAGTTTGTTTAACTGGTAATGTACTGACTGACACGTAAGATGCATTTTGGTTTTGAATCATGTGTACAAAGATGTCTTGAGGAACATAAATCAATGAAGCTATAATAATTAAACAATTCTGTTTTCTGGCTTTTTTCATTTCTTGTTAGTTTAATATATTTACTGAGACCGAACTGTTGTTTGTTTACAGGTGTTTTTTGTTGAATCTGTCTGTGATGATCCAGAGGTCATTGCTGCAAATATCAAGGTACGTGATATCCTTTACCTTCAGTCAGACCTTGCTGTTAAATAAGATCTGGCCAACAGTTGTTTGAGAGCAAAATGATTGATTTGCCGGGGCTCAATAGGGCAAGTGGAATCAAGGGATATGGGGAGATGGCAGGCAAGGGTTACTGATTGTGGATGATCAGCAATGATCACAATGAATAGCGGTGCTGGCTTGAAGGGCCAATTGGCCTCCTCCTGCACCTGTTGTCTATTGTCTATGGGTAGAGGCATGACATTTCTCCTGACTGTAGTACAACCTAAGGGGTGTCAAGTTGGGGGGTGACCAATTAGGACTGAGCAGATAAAACAATTCTATGCACAAAGGATCATTGGTTGCTCTTGATTAAAGAGAAAACAAAGATTGAGGCAATATGATGGTTTTTAAAATTTAAATTATTTTTATATTTGTTCCTGGGTGTTGGATTCCCAGCAGGCCCAGTGTTATTTTCTGTCCATAATTGCCCTTGAGAAGGTGGAGAGGAAACTGCTGCATTGCTGCTGGAGCTGACTGGTGGCCTATCCCAGGCTTTGCACCAGGCGATGAAGCAGCCTATGACATGTTTACATTCCTGGGTAAGAGCAAAACAAGCCATTGATATAAGACGGTCACCGAGAAATCAGAATGGACTGTGTATTCCATGCAATCATGCTGCGGATAGTCACATTATTCAGACTAAAGCATTCCGTGAATATCCATAAACATTTTTAAAAGTGAAGCTTCTATTTTTGCTTTGAAGCAAATTTGGGTTTTGTCGGGAAATAAGTATTTTACGATCTAATGCGATATAGGACCTCCTAAATGTTCTGCAGAGTTCAATAGTTTAACTCCAGACTCCTGCATTGTTCACTTTCAGTCATCAGCTCAGATCTGTTTTAGTCTTAATAAAGGTCGAGGAAATTACAGAATTATGCTTTTGAGAAGGAAGTGCTTATTAAAAGGAATTGATTTTGAAAAAAAAAATCCTTGAAGCAATTGCTTATTTTTCCCTCTGAACTCAGTGACGTTTTTTCCTGCTGTTAACGCTAGTGGCATCATTTCCTGCACTGGAAACAGTAGCCCGTCACCACAAATAACCTTGCAGCTTACTACAGACCCAGCCCTTGGGAAGCTTTCTGGAAGGAGGAATGCTCTTTCAATGACAAGACAATTTAACCATGCCAGTTGTGGCCAAATCAAGGTGTGATGTATCCCGAGGTGCTGCTTTCTCTGGTGAATCTGTAGAAAATGGTAAGAGTCATTGATTGAGACATTCCAAATTTCCTTAGCCTTCTGAGGAAGTAGAGCCATTGGCGCGCAACTCGGCCGTAGCATCAATGTGACTAGACCAGGGCAAATTGTTGATGTTTACTCCCAGAAACCTGAAGCTCTTGGTCACCTCCACATCAGCACCATTATTACAAACTGAGGCATCTATTCAATCCCTCTTCCTGAAGTCGATGACCAGCCCCTTTGTATTGTTGACATTGAGGCAGTAGTTGTTGCTTGACACCATGTTGCTAAAGGCCCTGTCCCACTTGGTGATTTTTTTCGGCGACTGCCGGCGTCACATCAAGTCAAGTTTTATTCATCACTTGCTCATAAAGTACAATAAAAAAAGAACACACAATACACATTTAAAATGTACACATACATCCGCCACAGCATTCATCACTGTGGTGGAAGGCACAAAAATTGGCCCGTCGTCCCCCATTTTCCTCCATATCAGTGTCGCCAAAAGATTTTGAACATTTCAAAATCCCGCGGCGACAAAAGAAATGTTGGGACACTTGAAAAAACACCGTGCATCATACGTCGTCACGCCACAAATTTTTCGGTGTCCTGATACGTCAGTCAATGATGCCGGCAGTCACTGAAAACATCGCCAAATGGGACAGGCCCTTAAATTCTCTATCTCCTTGTATTCTGTCTCATCATTGTTCAAGATCTGGCCCAGTATTGTGGTCACATCACCAAACTTGGAAATGGAGTTAGAGCAGAATTTGGTTGCCCAGTCATGAGTGCATAGGGAGCATAGTAAGGGACTAGAACATAATCCCTTATTGTATCTCATGGTAAGCGACTAGAACATAGTTTTGTCGGTCACCGGTGGTGAAAATTCTGCTGGAGGATGTTTTGTCGCCTACACATGCAGATTACAGAGTACATGTCAGGAAGTCGAGGATCCAGTTGCAGAGGATGGTGCTGAGTCTGAGGTCCAGGAGTTTGGAGATGGGTTTGCCTGTGTAGTATAATGTGAGTGTTAAGGAACAGATGAATTATTTACACCTGTTGTAAATCAAAACATTGTCTGGCATTGCTTAAGAGTTTCTATTTATTATTTACAGGAGGTAAAGGTTTCAAGCCCTGACTATGCAGAGGTTGCACAAGACCAAATAATGGATGACTTCCTCAAACGCATTCAATGTTACCAAGTTACCTATGAACAATTGGATCCAGATGATTATGACAAGTAAGAGTTTTAAAATGGAAGAAATTTAAATCTCTCTGACTAAAGTTGTAATTGCCACTTGATGAATTCACAGATTTGCCATCCCTACTGAATACTTAGCAACACAGCATGGAATGTTAGGTGGCAGTGAAATAGTTTTAAATTGTATTTTGTGAAGCTACATCGAAAGGAAGTGATGATGCAATTTGGAGTTTGCTTTTGTTGCACAATAATATTTATTCATGAAATGGAATGCCAAGAATTAATATAAAATATATGCTAAACTACAAGATGCTTCAGCAGTCCGTATGCATCATTATATTTCAGGTTTGCATTTATTTAAGTGTGAAGCGGGGTGGGAGATTGCAACCTTTACGTGGTCCACCCTGTTTCGACTAATGCAATCAACCCGACGTGCACAAACAAATAGATCAAATAGAACAAGTTGACCCACAACTTTAGGCTGTACACGCCATATGCTAGAAGAAGAAGTGTGAAGCAAGTTGTTGTGATTGTACTCGTCAATAAGGACCAGTCATTGATCCAATTCTGATTGATTTTTGGGTCTCCTCTGTTGCCTGTATTCATTTCACAACTGTCTGTTCTACTTGTAGAAATTTGAAATTAAATCTGAGTTAAGCCGACGGTTTATTTTGCTAATACTTAATGGGTGTCATTTTTTTCTTCCTCAACTATAGAGACCTGTCCTTCATTAAGGTAATAAATGTTGGTCGACGATTTCTTGTGAACAGAGTCCAGGATTACATTCAGAGTAAAATAGTGTATTACCTGATGAACATCCATGTCCATCCACGCACCATCTACTTGAGCAGACACGGGGAGAGTGAATACAACAGTTGTGGCAGGCTTGGCGGTGACTCGGGTTTATCACCACATGGGAAGCAGGTACAGGACGGTTTTCACTGCAAACCTCACTTGGCTCATAAAACAGTTGAGAGATATCTGTTGTTTATGTGCACTGTGTTTGCTTATGTGGTAGTGATGCAGTGAACGCAGTGCTGGAAGAACTCTGGAGCATCTCTGGAGAGAGGATGGGTGATGTTTTGAGTCGTGTTCCTTCTTCAGAGTGGGACTACCAGCTAGATATTTATTTGGTTTTGGTTTATCATTATTGTTAAGTGCATGGAGAAACAGTGAAGAACTTTGTTTGGGTGTTATTCGGGCAATTCATACCATCCTTGAGCACATCACATTGGTTCAAGAGGGAAGAAGAAACAGGATGTGGAATATAGTGTTACAGTTAAAGTGAAAGTGCAGATTAAAAAAATATATACAAGGGCTCCAACAAGATACATTGGAAGATCAGGAATTCATCCTCGGCATGAGAGGTCTGCTCAAGAGTCTGATAACAGCGGGGAATTGGCTATTCTTCGATCTGGTGGTACGTGCTTTCAATATTCTGTATCTTCTGCTCAACAGGGGAGAAGAGGGAATGCCGAGGGTGAATGTCTACTGCGTTCCAGTGCAATGTGAAGTATAGCTGGAGTAGATGAGGGAGGGAAGGATGGGTTGGGTGATGGACTGGACCGCTTACACAATCCTTTGCCAATCGTGGTCTTGAACAGAGCTGCAGCCAAACCAAGCTGTCGTGCATCTGGATAGGATGCTGTCCACGGTGCATTTGTAAAAGCCTGAACATTTGCCAGGAGTACTCACTGGAGATTCGAAGAATTGGGGGGGGGGGGGACACCTCATTGAAACATTACAGAATAGTGAAAGGCTTGGATAGAGTGGGTGTGGAGAGGATGTTTCCAGTAGTTGCAGAGTTGAGGACTAGAAGTCATAGCCTCAGAATTAAAGGTTGTTCTTTTAGGATGGAGATGAGGAGACATTTCTTTAGTCAGAGAGTGGTGAATCTGTGGAATTCCTTGCCACAGAAGGCTGTGGAGGTCAAGTCAGTGGATATTCTTAAGACAGAGATAGATAGATTATTGATTAGTGCGGGTGTCAGAGGTTATGGGGAGAAGGCAGGAGAATGGGGTTAGGAGGGAGGGATAGATCAGCCGTGATTGAATGGTGGAGTAGACTTGATGGGCCAAATGGCCTAATTCTACTCTTATCCCAATGACTCTTAAGAGTATGATGGGAGGGGGAGTTGCTTACAAAACGATTGTTTCAGTCTCATCTGCAGACCATCATTACAACGAGGGTGCCAGTATTGTCCTCACTTTTCAGAAGTCAACAACTAACTGGCCCAATAAAATGAAAGCTGATCATAAGTAACCAGGCTGTGGAGAAAGAGCCAACTGGGGTTATATTTGAATTCATATTATAATATATTTGAACTAGTTAATGACCTTTGAGTAACCACACTAACTTGTGTCGATTCTTCAATAGTATGCGGAAGCCTTGCGAGAATTTGTTGAAGAGCAGAAGATTCCAGACCTGAAGGTTTGGACTAGTCAGCTGAAACGGACAATCCAAACGGCAGAGGCTCTCGGTGTTCCGTACGAACAGTGGAAAATCCTCAATGAGATTGATGCAGTGAGTCATGAAATAATATCTCTTCATTTTATAAACTGACTTTTTAATATCACTTTCATTTTAAAAGCCATTGAAAAAGAAATGACTACAGTCAACAGCTCCACACTTCAGTGGTAACTTTTGGTCAAAGTTATTGCAGGATTGAATTGGTCATAGGGGGAGATTAATCAGCCCACAGAATCCAGATGTACTTGTTGTAGAACAATCTCTTCAGTCCGATTCCTTGCTATTTTCCCTACAATTTATTTTGCTTCAATTTCCCTTTGAAAGCTCTGATTCCACCATTTTATACAGTGAGTTCCAGTTTACAATACGTCCTTTATTAAAAAAATGCTTTGTATTATTTAAATGTTCCTTTACCTCAGCACCATAGCCCTTGAACCATCAACTGAGAAGGTCATAAGTGATAGGAGTAGAATTAGGCCATTCGGTCCATCATGTCTACTCTGCCATTCAATCATGGCTGATCTATCTCTCCCTCCTAACCCCATTCTCCTGCCTAATGGGAACAGATTTTTTGTTTTATCCCCACCTGCATCTATATGATCTTAGAAAATTGACCAGTACAGCACAGTACATCATGTTCAGCATGGGCATTGTTGGAACAGGCCCTTCATCCCACAATGTCTGTGCTGAACATCATGCCAAGACCAACTCTCGCTTGCTTGCACATAATCCAGATCCGTACATCCCTTCAATTTCCACGTGCCTATCCAAAAATCTCTATAATGCCACTATCATACCTGCCTCCACCCAGCAGCGTGTGTTCCTGCCATTCATTTCCCTCAGCGTAAAAAAACTTGCCCTGCTCATTGCCTTTCAGCTTGGAAGTTGTTTATTTTATTTTTTTATTTTTCATTTGATTTTATTAGAAGTACAGGAATATGGCACCAAGGTGCCTAATATATATTGACACATTACATTTTATGTACAGCTTCTTTTTTTTTTAATGAAAAAGAAAAAGAGAATAAATAATAAAAGATAGAGAAACATGTGATATATAGTGTGTGAGAAAGGAAAAGTGTGAAAGAAGAAAGTTGAGAAAGAAAAAGAAAAAAGAAAGAAGAAGAGAAAGTAATGATGAAGGAGATCGTTATCTATATTCTTGACCATCCCTCACCCAATCCAGAAACAGTTAGCTTCTATGATTTTTGTTGCACCATATGCTTCCAAAAAATCGACAAATGGAGACCAACTCGTTAAAAATTGGTCTGATTTATCTATTAGGAGGAATTGCATTTCCTCAAGATGTGCGGTGTCCACCATGTTTGAAATCCACACTTTAAGCGTTGGTATGGCTATATTTTTCCTAAAGTTAAGTATAAGTTTTTTTGAGGTTAGTAACCCATAATTTAAAAATAAATTTTGAGATTAGTTCAATTTATTCCCATCTTCCATTACTCCAAATATAATCATTTCACTATTAGGTTCCATTTTTATCTTAAATAATTTTGTAAATATTTCAAACAATATCACTCCAGAATTTATAAAGTTTTATACAGGAGATAAAAGAGTGTGTTATAGTTGCATTTTGGGATAGACATTTGTCACAAATGGGGGAAGTATTTGGATAGAATTTATTCAATCTAGTTTTTGAGTAATATAATCTATGTAAAATTTTAAATTGAATTAAATTATGCCTTACATTAATTGAACATTTGTGTATTATCAAATACTTTTCCCATGTTTCCTTCGTAATTTTTATCATTAATTCTCGTTCCCACTCTTCTCTAAGTGCCTCTCTTGATGGTAAATCTATATTTAAAATACTATTATATAAATATGATATTAATTTCTGTGAGTCAGTCTTAATGTTCATTACTTCTTCCAGTGGATCTAAAGTTATGTTTTGATATCTTTGTATGTATTTCTTCATGAAGTCGCAGATCTGAAGATATTTAAAATATTGGTTATTTTTCAGTTTAAATTTTAATTGTAATTGTTGGAATGATAACATATTTCCCATTTCGTACATATGACCAATCCTTTTAATTCCCACTCTTTCCCATTGATTATATGTTTTATCAATAAGAGATGGTTTAAATGAAGGATTATTCACTATTGGCATTAACAATGATAGGTTTCTTAATTTTAAGGATAATTTTATTTGTTTCCAAATTCTTATTGTATCATGTATAATTGGGTTATTCTTATATATTGTGTTGTACAGTTTTATCGGGGAGAAGCGGATCGCTCCTATATTACAAGGAGAATAGTCCTCTTTCTCCATTCTTATCCATTCTGTCTGTTGGGTAGAACTGTCCAACCAGTAAATTATATTCTTCATATGCAGTGCCCAATAATAATACAAAAAATTCGGAAGTGAAAGTCTCCCAATGTCTTTTGGTTTGCACAGATGTTTTCTTTGGACTCTGTGTGATCTATAATCCCAGATAAAATTGGTAATATTAGAGTCTAGTTTTTTAAACCATATATGTTTTTGGGCGTATATATAATGGTATAGATTGAAATAGATATAATATTTGTGTTAAAAATATTATTTTTATAGCGTTTATTCTGCCTATTTTTGATAACGGAATTGTTTTCCAGAATTTAATCGACGCGTTGAGTTTATGGCATTTTATAAAGGCATAAAATTTGCATGAAATAATGCTTTGTATTTTCTAGTAATTTGAATACCCAAATACTTAAGTTTTTCTGTTGCAATTTTAAAGGGGAATTTTAATAGGTGTGTAGATTCTTGAGGTTTTAATGTCATGATTTCACTTTTATTCCAATTTATTCTGTATCCAGAAAAAGAACCGAATTCCTCTATTAAATGTAATAAGTTTGGTATGCTTGTTTGTGAGTTTGTAATATATAAAAGTATATCGTCTGCATATAATGACATTTTATTATTTGAGTCCCTAGTATTATATCCCTGAATATTCGGATGACTTCTTATACTTTCAGCCTGGGGCTCTATCATGAGGGCAAATAGCAGAGGTGATAAAGCACATCCCTGCCTATTACCCCTCAATAAATGAAATTTTGAAGATATTTTAACATATTATTCTTGCCATCGGTTTATCATATAGTAATTTTACCCACACAATAACATTCTCGCCCATATTAAATGTTTGCAATACTTTATATAAATACTGCCACCCTACCTGATCAAAGCTTTCTCTGCGTCCAGAGAAACAATTGATATATCTTCTTCCTCCGTTTGATGTGAGTACATTATATTAAACAGGCGTCTCAAATTATCAAATTAATTTTGGGTATAAACCCCATTTGATCAGGATTTATCAATTTACTAATATATTTACTCAATCTTCTTGCTAAGGTCTTTGCTAAACTTGTCTGATCTGTATTTAAAAGTGATATAGCTCTATATGAACCCGGTTCATCTAAATCTTTATCTTTTTATGGTATAAGCGTAATAGTTGATTCAGCTAATGTTTCTGGTAAATTATTTATTTTAAAGGCATGAGTATATAAATTAAGAAAGCGTGGAGCCGTTATCTCGTGAAATAGTATTTTTATTTTCTTGTTTTTTCAATTGATGTGCTAAGAGTTTATGTGGCTTGTCACCAAATTCGAAATGTTCCTTTTGTGATTTGGAATAATCTTATTACTCTTGCTGATAAAATTTGATTAAGTTTAAATTTCAGTAGTATTATCTTATTATGTTTATCTGTGGTTGGATCTTTGGCAATATCTAACTCTAATTGTCCAATTTCTTGTTCTAGCATCTGTTGTTCTGTCTTATTCTTTTTATTTTGAAAATTTTGATATGAGATTATAACTCCTCTAATAAATGCCTTGAAATTTTCCCATAGGTGAAATGCCTGGTGTTTCATTTGTCTCAAAAAAAAATGTCATTTGTGTTTTAAATATTTATAACCTTGTGGGTCATTTAGAATTTGTGTGTTAAACCTCCAAAAAGATTTTTTACCCGGCATTCCCTCAAATTTCAATAGAAAAGTCAACGGAGAATGATCAGAAATAATACTGGTGTGATATGAAGGATTAGTTGTGTATGGAATTAATTTTGTATCCACTAAAAAATAATCAATTTATGAATAAGTTTTATGTACCGATGAGTAAAATGAATATTCCCTTCCAGTTGGATTAGCAGTTCTCCAAAGATCTATTATATTAGTATTTTTTATATATGTATTTAGAAGTTCACTAGTCTTAGATTTTAAGTTACCCCTCCTTTGTTTTACTGATATGTCTAAATATGGATCTAAAACACAATTGAAGTCCCCCCCCCCTATTATTACATCTTGGTAATTAAACTCTGATATTATATCTATTATTTTATTAAAAAATTGGGGGTTATCAAAATTCAGAGCGTAAATATTTATCATAGTCAGTGGGGTTGAATAAATTTCTCCCAAAACTATAATATACCTTCCCTCTTTATCTGAAATAGTATTCTTTAATTTAAATGCTATACCTTTCAGAATAATAATAGCCGTACCGCTAGCTTTAGAAGTAAATGAAGAATAGTATGTTTGACCTATCCAGTTTGCCTTCAATCTCATCTGTGTTTGTTGTTTCATGTGTGTTTCCTGCAAAAACATGATGTCAGAATTTAATGATTTTAATTGGGCAAAATCTTTACCCCTCTTAATTGGTTGATTGGCACCCCTTATATTCCAGCTGCAGAATGTAATTCCTCCATTCTTTATGTGTCTATCGTCTTGCATTATATATCAGTTTGGTGTTCTTGATTCACATGGTGCAACCAAATACCTCAGAACTCTGGCTGCTGGGTGGACATCTCGAACGTTTATATTTATAGTACATCTCCCTCCTGTGTAATACCTTAATAAGAAAAAAAAGAACAAATGTGATGTGAAGTTAATTTGAAAAAAAAAAAGTTGTTTGAATACTTTTGTGCTCGCTGTAAAGTCTGGCCTTGGTAATAAGTGTCTTTTACTTCATTTTCAAGGGTGTTTGTGAAGAGTTGACTTACAGTGAAATTCATGACAAATATCCAGATGAATTTGCACTACGAGACCAGGACAAGTACCACTACCGATACCCAGGAGGAGAGGTACGGAGGCAAGAGGGCAGAAATTCCACATATACCGGGTTTTGCAGACAATTCATTTGAAGGGAGAGAATTTGAGTGGAATAATAAACCTGTGGAGTCTGCAGTAAATCAGTGCTGATAGTATTAGAGCCCCCACTACTTGTAACTCCAGAGCAGCTGCCTACATTAGACATGTAACATCTGAATGTGACTGTTTCCCTTTCACTGTCCAGGCTCCACAGCCTTGCTGCTGAATCATTGATTCCAACTGCTGTTTGTTAATCCAGCTGATTTTGTTCCTCTCCACTTGCCTGGGTGATTTTCTGGTCTTTAAGATAGCGGAGTCAGGGGGTATGGAGAGAAGACAGGAACGGGGTACTGATTGGGGATGATCAGACATGATCACATTGAATGGTGGTGCTGGCTCGAAGGGCTGAATGGCCTACTCCTGCACCTATTGTCTATTGTCTGTTGTCTATTCACACAATCCAATATAACATCAATGGAACTTCCAATAGATGTCAGTCATCGTACAGGATGAGTTAAAATCAGAGAGCATCTTTTACAATCAATACCTTCTTCTTCTTTTGTGTCCTTATGCTCTATAGTGGCTCACCACTGCTGTACACATCGTTGCGCTATTGGAGTGTTAAGTGCAAGGTCTGCAGTAGTACATAGATTATCCAGCAATGGGCATTGAAGTAGGTGATGCATTGTCTGGGTCTGTGTGCCAGTCACAGGTTGTTGTACCCTCGATGCAGTCCCATTTGTACATTGTCTTACCTTAGACGGGCAAACTCTGTGTCTGCATTCTTAATAACTGTTCATTACAATATTTAATTATTAAATATGAACTAATCATGAACAAACACTTACTGGGTGTTGACACTATGGAATGTCTTCGTTCAATCTGCAGCTGTGACCCTCGACTTCCAAATCCATATCCTGCTCCCACACATGGCCTTGAGCTCCCCTGTCTGACCTTCCATATGGGAATGTGGGAAGCAGCACATTGTATTGACTAGGAATATTGCAGCATTCTGGACTTTGATTGTAACTATCTCAGACCATGACCTTGCTGTCTGCAACCCCTTGGCACGAACATTGAATTCTCCAATTTCAGGTAACCTGCATCCCTTCTGTTCCTCTCCATCTCACTTTCTCTCCACCAGATCCTCTCACATATTGACTCCATTACAAACCGCTCCTACCCGCCCCCACATCCCCCTGTCACCCGGATTCTTTCCCCAACTCCATCTAGTTCTAACTGCTGATCATCCACCCACCCACTTTTCCCAGCACTGTTCCCTTTGTCATTTACCCTGCTGCCCTCCATTCTGTCGCAGCGCTTTTTTTTCCTCTTTCCCTCTTCTTTTCTGTACCTGCCCCAAAGAAATGTCACACGCCTTTCCTTCCAGTTCTGCCTGGAAAGCTGGCTGGGGCTCTCCCCATCTGCGTGAGGAGCCTTGTGGTTTTCATACAATCCAAAGACCAGTCATGGAACTGCCAGTAGGTGTCACTATCTTACAGGATGAATTCAAATCAGAGAATGTCTGTATAGTCAGTACCTTAGAAAGGGAAACCCTGGCTGTGTTTCTTAACAAATGCTAATTGCCATATGTATTTTTTGCATTATGAATTTATTTAACAATTATGTCTGCACAGGTAATTCAATTGGCCCTTGGGTATTATTTAAGCCTCAACATTCAAGTGAAAGAATTTTCCCCTGTTGGGGTTCTGCTAAAGTTGTGTAGTGATGTGTAATGTGGACGTATACAAACTGCCAAGAACCCAATGAGGGGGAAACTTGGTTTCAATTAGTTGTTGTAAAAACACAAGCTCTGCTTGTTTGCCACAAGTCTGTTCCTCAAAGAATTCAGACTAAGTATAGTTTTAATGTGAAATTACATGCTTGGGATTCGTCTAAATATAAAGTTTAGTTTCAACATGTCCACATGGTTATTGTAAGTTCTGTTCTAAATTTGGTGAGAATATGATTAATGAGTTACAATAACACGAGTTTTAATTTAAATGTAGACATTTATAGTTGATCCGGAAGGTTAGAATACTTGGGATCAAAGATTAGCTAACCAAGTAGCTAGCCCATCTTTGATCCCAAGTATTCTAACCTTCCGTACCAACGATAAATAAATGTCTACATTTAAAATAAAACGCGTGTTATTTGGCTTGGTGCTGGAAGACAGAGGATGGTTGCATTTCAGACTGGAGACCAATAACCAGTGGAGTGCCACAGGGATCACTGCTGGCCTATTGTTTGTTCATCATATATATTCAAGATTTGGAAGAGGATCCCATAAATAGTACGTTTGCAGATGATGCTAAAACTGCTGGTGTAGCAAGAATAGATGCAGAAAAGTTTCACAAAAGTATTGGCTGGACGAGGGAGTTTGAATTATCAGGCAGATGGGATAGACTGTTTTCCCAGGAGGCTAAGGGGTGACCGTACAGATTTAATAGATACGGTAGATAGTTGCAGTATTCTTCCCAGCAAAGGGAAGACCAAAACTAGATGGCATAAGCTTAAAGTGAGGAGGGGGGGGGGGGGGAGATTTAAAGGGGTTCTGAGGGATAAATCTTTCACACACAGAGTGGTGGGTTAATAGAACGAGCTGATGGAAGTTGTAGTAGAGACAGGTACAGTTACAATGCTTAAAAGGTATATGGATAGGACAGTGTTAGAAGGATAAGGGGCCAAATGCAGGCAATAGGATTGATGTAGATTGGCATCTTGGTGGTCATGGACAAGTTGAACCAAAGGGCCGGATTCATGCCGTGTGACACCAGGAATCTGCAGTCGGCAGGTTGTTATGTGAATAGTTACACGAGTCTGTTAATGCAACTGGGATACCGTGAGCCACAAAGTTCAGCGACCGTCCACAAAGCGTCTCCCCTGATACTTCTGTCTTCATTGGGACTTGAAGAACAATTTGGGAAAAGATGTTTCTTTGCTGGAATAACCATTATTTTCAAATTTCATTTCATAATATTTTTATATTTCATGCAATAGACCCAAGCAGCTTCATTGAGAAAAATGGATCTGATATTTCATATGTTAGAATGATTAAGTTCCTCATGTCTTCTACTTCTAAACTGCGGTAATTTGTTGAGAATTTGTTTGATGAGTATCTGTGAATCTGTACCGTGTGTGTTTGTGTTCAGTCCTACCAAGATTTGGTACAACGGGTGGAGCCTGTCATCATGGAGTTAGAGCGACAAGGGAACGTTCTTGTAATTGCACACCAGGCTGTCATGAGATGCCTCGTCGCTTACTTTATGGATAAAGGAGCAGGTACAGCAATAAGCAAATGAGAAAGATAAATATTTTATATATTCTCCTTTTCCCAATCCACCTATATTTTTGTTTTGTTTGCATGCCATCCACACAGATCAGATATTACTATGTGTAGCTGAGTATAACACAATCAAGCCAAGCTCAAGTACAATGGGTAGAGCAAAGGTACAGAGTGTCCCAAACTATGGGAACTAGAAAGACAACTCATTTACTATTTGCATCCACAGATCTCAAGGACTGTTTCACAGGACACAAACTTGAATTTATTGAAAGGTTGTGGCAGTCACTGGCAAGGTCAGCATTTGTAGGCCAGCCCTGATTGCTCCTGAACCTTGAAAGCAATTAAGCGTTAATAATCTTGGTAATATTGAACCAAGTGAAACTGTTCTAATGCCAAGCCAGTCCGCGATTTGAATGAAATGCATCTGCGGCAGTAACTAAAGTACAAATGGTTTAAAACATTACAAATTGGAACTGGAATGATAATGCGCAGTTTTTACTAACCATAAAATCGTTAATATTTGCATTGATTAACAGCTACAGTGACAAAAGTAGGTGATGTTTGTTAAGGGTTGGCATCTCGGGGAATGATGACAGCGGTCCGTCCACTGGTTAATAAGAACGAGATCTGTTCTGACTGATTGTATTTAACATCTTAGAAACATAGAAAATAGGTGCAGGAGTAGGCCATTCAGCCCTTTGAGCCTGCACTGCCATTCAATATGATCATGGCTGATCATCCAACTCAGTATCCCGTACCTGCTTTCTCTCCATACCCCCTGATCCCCTTAGCCACAAGAGCCACATCTAACTCCCTCTTAAATATAGCCAATGAACTGGCCTTCTGTGGCAGAGAATTCCAGAGACTCACCACTTTCTGTGCAAAAAATGTTTTTCTCATCTCGGTCCTAAAAGACTTCCCCCTTATCCTTAAACTGTGACCCCTTGTTCTTGACTTCCCCAACATCGGGAACAATCTTCCTGCATCTAGCCTGTCCAATCCCTTAAGAATTTTGTAAATTTCTATAAGATCCCCCCTCAATCTTCTAAATTCTACCAAGTACAAGCCGAGTCTATCCAGTCTTTCTTCATATCAAAGTCCTGACATCCCAGGAATCAGTCTGGTGAACCTTCTCTGTACTTCTTCAAGCTGATGGCTAACTGAAAATGGCAACACAGGTGGATAAAGTAGCGACAAAGGCATTATTTAATCCTTGCCTGGATTAACGGGTATTAGTTATAAGGACAAGTTAGATAAACTGGGATTGTTTTGTCTGAAGCGTAGGATGCCTGAGTGGCGACCTGATAGAAGGATATAGAGTTGTGAGAAACATAGATAACTTAGATAGCGTTATTTCTAGGGTGGAAATGTAAAATATAGAAGGCATAGCTTTAAGGTGGGAGGGGGACATTTTTCAGAGATTTAAAGCATGATTTTTTACACAGAGTTGTAGGTGCCTGGATAGGCTGGTGGAGGCAGATGTAACAGCAACATTAAAGAAGCAGTTAGACAGGCACACTGTCAGGAAGCCAATAGGGAGATGTGACCATGTTTAGTTTGGTTTAGAGACTCAGTCGGAAACAGGCCCTTCAGCCCACCAAGTCTGCCCCGACCAGCGACCCCCGCACACTAACACTATCCTACACACACTGTAGACAATTTACACAAACACCAAGCCAATTAACCTACAAACCTGTGCGTCTTTGGAGTGTGGGAGGAAACCGAAGAACTCGGAGAAATGGTCACAGGGAGAACGTACAAACTCCGTACAGACAGCACCCATAGTTGGGATCAAACTCGGGTCTCTGGCGCTGCATGCGCTGTAAGGCAGCAACACTACCATGCGGCCTGGCAGATATGTAGATAAATTGGCATCATGTTGGGCAGAGACATAGTGGACTGACGGGCCTGTCCCTTGCTGGACTAGTGAAGGCAATAGGATTACTGTAGATGGGCAGCACAGTCAGCATGGATGACATGGGTCAATAGGCCATCCAATTCAAATGCTCCATGATTTTCTCCTTTATTTTTCTACAGATGAATTACCGTACTTGAAATGTCCTCTACACACAGTCATGAAACTAACTCCTGTTGCTTATGGTTAGTAGTACCGTAATAACATTTTCTATAATCACTGAATTATTTTCTATTAATCATGATCAAAGGGGTAGGTCAATTAGATGATCTTTTTAAAATTTCAACAAATATTCCTGTAACAAAGAATTATTTATCCTGAAACATGCTGGTCTGAGCTGGGCAGGTCATGGATTCATAAAACAAACACAAACCTTTGTGCAGCATCTTCCAGTTTAATAGTCAGCCAAACTCTTCCTAGGGGTAGTTGGTTGGTGAAATATTATAATGCAACTATGCATCTTAGTTTAATCTTTGTGTTAATGTTTACTCTGGCCAGCCAAGTGCCTTAGTCCTGGACATTTGAACAAGGGAAGCAAGTAAGGTTCATGGAATCACAAGGAATTGCAGAAGCTAGAATCTTGAGCAAAAAACAAAGTGCTGGAAGAACTCGTCGTGTCAGGCCGCAGCTGCGGAGGGAAATGGACAGATGATGTTTCAAGTCGGGATCCCTCTTCAGACTGATGATCAGTCTGTCATTCAGTTTCAGTGTGAAGAAAGGCCTTGACCCGAAACGTCACCTATCCATGTTCTCCACAGATGCTGCCTGACCCGCTGAGTTACTCCAGCACTCTGTGAAACGTCACCTATCTATGTTCTCCACAGATGCTGCCTTATTTGAGCATTTGAATGCTGAGTTACTCCAGCACTCTGCGACACGTCACCTATCCATGTTCTCCACAGATGCTGCCTGACCCACTGAGTTACTCCAGCACTCTGTGAAACGTTACCTATCCATGTTCACCACAGATGCTGCCTTATTTGAGCATTTGAATGCTGAGTTACTCCAGCACTCTATGAAACGTCACCTATCCATGTTCTCCACAGATGCTGCCTTATTTGAGCATTTGAATGCTAAGTTACTCCAGCACTCTGTGAAACGTCACCTATCCATGTTCACCACAGATGCTGCCTTATTTGAGCATTTGAATGCTGAGTTACTCCAGCACTCTGTGAAACGTCACCTATCCATGTTCTCCACAGATGCTGCCTGAGCCACTGAGTTACTCCAGCAATCTGTGAAACGTCACCTATCCATGTTCACCACAGATGCTGCCTTATTTGAGCATTTGAATGCTGAGTTACTCCAGCACTCTGTGAAACATCACCTATCCATGTTCTCCACAGATGCTGCCTTATTTGAGCATTTGAATGCTGAGTTACTCCAGCACTCTGTGAAACGTCACCTATCCACGCTCTCCACAGATGCTGCCTGACCCGCTGAGCTACTCCAGCATGTTGTCTTTAATTGCTCACGTTGTCAGGGGCTGTGGTATTCACCATCATCTGAAGGCAATAATTAACAATTTTAACATGGGAGTTCATTAAACCAAGGACCCTGTTTACTTATTTAATTCTATTTACATTTCCTTTCAGGTTGTAAAATGGAATCAATTTATCTTAATGTTGAAGCAGTAAGCACACATCGTGACCGACCACTGGTAAATACCCCTACGCTTATCATTCAGTACCTTGTTTCTACACTGATTTGAATGTACCTTTCCTTTTCTACATAATCTTTACATTTTAAGAATTCTTAAATTTCCACAGTATTTGTAGGAGTATAGAAACTTGGTAGCAATGAAAATCCTTGAAATGTTACAAGAATAATTAGTAAAGCATCAGGGATCCTGGGATTCACAAAGGCTGAGATATTGTGCAGATCTGTGCAAGACACTGAGGTGATAAAAAATGTAAAATAAGTTTACCAGTATGACTCAAACGATGTGGGATTGCTGGCTGGATTGATTGGAGGGTTGGATAGTCAATTGAGAGAAATAATTGGCAGAACTCTGAGGTAAAATGTGGGATTTTGCAACTGGGCTCACGATGGTGCAGCAGGTAGAGCTGCTGTCTCACTGCCCCACCAGAGATGGCAAGTTCAATCCTGACCTCGGGTGTTATGTGCGCTCATTCTCCCTGCAACCGCATGAATTTCCTTCAGGTGCTCCGGTTCCCTTCCACGTCCCAAAGATGAGCGGGTTTGTAGATTAATTCATCCTCTGTAAACTGTCCCTCGTGTGCAGAGGGGGTGGAATGTGAAAGTAGGATAACAGAGAACTAACAAGAAAGGATGATCAAGGGTCGGCATGGACCCATTGGGCCGAAAGCCAGTTTGTGTCTTTAATTTAATTCGGTCAAAACCAATATGGATGCTCTCAGCCAAATGGGATTCTGTTCCACCATCATTTAACAGCTGTATAGATTCACTCATGAGGTGACTTGCAATGACAATTCTAGGTCGCTCTCAATGTGGCACTGTACCATACTGAATTATTCAACACTTTACAGGTGCTCCATATCACTGCCATGGGTGACATTCTAGACCTGATGCAGTGACCATGTCAGATGCTAACAAGTCAGGATGATGTGTTAGAGTTTATATTGTTCTCCAGCACCTATTCCCCTCATCCTAGTTGGAGGTTGTGGCTTTGGTGACTTGCCCAAGTAGGGTTTGGGTTAGTAGTTTGCCCGACTGTGCAGCGGTTGAGTTGTTGGATGAGGTATTTAGTTCTGGAGTTGACGATGCTGGTGTATTACAGCTACATCGGAGAGCCTGTCACAGACTCTTTGCTTGGCTTTGTAGAATTTAAATATCCCTACAAAGTTAATGCTCTTTTAAATTGGAAAGATAAACTGTCACGATGCAAAGACAAGGCATTGAGAAATGTCAAATTTCTTTCTAAAATGTTTTGGCAATTACTGTCGTATTTGTTATTTAATGCCAGGTGCAGGAGTAGGCCATTCGGCCCTCCGAGCCAGCACTGGTGGCAACCATCAAGAATCTTTTTGGATACTGTAATACACATACTTGATGTTCTACATCGTTTTGGACAGGGTGAACTAAGCTATGAATCATCCATTATTTCTATATTGCCAGGTCTTTTATAGTTAATGTTTAAATAAAAAACGTAGGAAGTAAAAACTGGAAATACTCAGCTAGTCAGGCCACATCTGTGAGAAATGAGACATAAGGAACTGCAGATGCTGGTTTACAAACGTGTTGGGGTAACTCAGCAGGTTGGGTAGCATCTATGGAGGACGGAGACGAAGGCAGTCGGATCTCAACAAATGTCACTTATCAATGTCCTCCAGAGATGCCGCCTGACCTGCTGAGTTATTCCAGCACTTTGTGGGGGGTTTTCTGAGAAGAGAAATGAGAATTAATGTTTCTTTTGTTGCGAATTAAATGAGAATGAATGTTCTGTTTTCTTTTGTCTGCGACCACCCAACAGCACTGACTTCTGTCTGCCTCCTCCACCCTTCCCCTCCCACTGGCCTCATCCGCCTGTCATTCTTCATTCCTCCTCAGTTCACCAGTCACCAGTCTCACTCCTTGTCTCTCTCCTCTTTATACTGCCCATCTCCCCTCTGCACTCTGAGTCCTCATACAGGATTCTGATTTGAAACATCGACAATTCCTCCTCTGTCCCCCTCCCCTTTCCCCCCTCCACCCTTCGTCCCTCCCCATCCCCACTGTTGCTGCCTGACCTATTCTTCTCGCAGATTGTTTGCTGCAGATTCCAGCATCATCAATCTCCTCTGTCTCTAAATGATGTACTAGTGGTTGAGTGTGTAAGAAGATGCTGGTTTAAACCGAAGATAGACACAAAATGCTGGAGTATCTCAGTGGGACAGGCAGCATCTCTGGAGATAAGGAATGGGTGACGTTTCGGGTATGAAGAAGGGTCTCGATCTGAAACGTCACCCATTCCTTCTCTCCAGAGATGCTGCCTGTCCCGCTGAGTTACTCCAGCTTTTTTGGTCTATCTACTAATTGTTGAGTGTTTAGTCTGATTGGTTAAAGCAAGAAGCAGCTACTTTGCCTGCTCTTGACTTTCAGACGCTCTGTGTTGGTTAAAAAAAACAATAGGGGAACTCAGCGAGACAGGCAGAATCGATGAGGAAACTGACAGCATTTTGGATCAATCATCAATCAATCTGAAGAAGGTTCCTAACTGAAACATCCCCTGTTCTTTGGTCCAATTGTTCCTGAGTCCACTAACAACAAGTATTGGAATGAACCCAGGAATGAGTGGGCTAGCATATGATGAGCGCTTGACATCACTGGGCCTCGACTCGTTGGAGTTTAGAAGGTCAAGGGACCTAATTGAAACCTACAGAATAGTGAAAGGCCTGGAGAGAGTGGATGTGGAGAGGTTGTTTCCACTAGTGGGAGAGTCTAGGACTAGAGTTCACAGCCACAGAATTAAAGGACATTTCTTTAGGAAGGAGGTGAGGAGGAACATCTATAGTCAGAGGGTAGTTAATCTGTGGTCCACAAGAGGGCTGTGGATGCCAAGTCAATGGATCTTTTTAAGGCAGAGATGGACAAATTCTTGATTAGCATGGGTGTCGAGGGTTATGGGGAGAAGGCTGGAAAATAGGATTAGGAGGCAGAGACCAGCCATGATTAAATGATGGAGTAGACTCGATGGGCTGAATGGCCTAATTCTACTCCTTTAACTTGTGAACTTGTAAATTATAACCTGCTGGTGCCAGTCATTTGCCAATAGTTCTATATCTGACACGTTGACAAGTGATACTCTGTGCCCTTTGTTATTATATGGTTGATGGGCATGATAACAAAGTGCTTATGTGTTTGGCTCCGTCAATCTTTGAATGTGTAAACAAGAAACTGGCATGAATTTGCTTTTGGGCGTGAGGTTTTGTTATCGCCAACTTGCCTTTGATTTAATTAAATTGACTGAGAAACAATGTTTATGGAATTGGTTTTGAGTTCAGTTTTGTCGTGCTTCATTCTGGCAAATCCTTATTCCAAACTTTACATGGGCCAAACAATGTATTTTGGTTGTAGTTGGGCAGTTGATGCCGGTTAACTGCCCAATGTAGAGAGTGTTCTATCAGTATATCTGATGTGCCACAGGAATTTGACCACTGACTGTCAAACAAGTCATTACCTGCAATCAGACCAAGCTGATAAGAGGCGGTACAAATGTACAGAGGTATTTATTGGTCATGTACACCAATTGGTGAGGTGAAATGTTTTTTGCCAATGCACATAAAAAAGAATACAGACAACAATAATAGAGAGATTTTAAACACAAAAAGCATCCCCCCACAATGGTTCCCATTATGAGGGAAGGCACAATGTCCAGTCCCCACCCCATGTCCACCCATAGTCAGGCCTATTGAGGCCTCCGCAGTCGCCTTCACGGAGGCCCGATGTTCCAAGCCCTTCTCACCGGGTGGTGGTGCTCCGGCGTCGGGAGAATCCTCTCAGCGGTTTGGGACACCTGGAACGGCCGCTTCCTTACCGGAGTCCGCAGCTTCCGAAGCCGACAAGGCCGCGCTGAATGGAGCTCCCCCACTGGCTCCCGATGTTGAAGTCAGCGCCGCCGGCCGCTCCACAGACCCGCGGCTCCGCGATGTTTGTCTCGGCGGTCACAGCTCACTGGAGCTCCAGCGCGGTGACCCAGGCAAGTCATCGCCCGCTCCGTCCCGCGATGGCGCTCCAGCGCTGCGCCACTGCCGAAGCCGAGGTTCTGGGCGGTCTCCTCAAGAAACGCCGCTCCAGGCCCGATGGTAGGCCGCGAGGACGGGTCGAAGATGCAGCCCGGAGAAAAGCTGCCTCTCCGACCAGGTAGGGACCAGGAAAGTAGTTTCCCCCTTCCCCACCCCCCCCCCCCCCCCCCCTCCCACCCCCTACATAAAAAAGAATAGACTCCAAACAAAATACTTTAACTCACTAAAAATTAAAAAAAGAGTGAAACACAGACAGCTGCAGGCTGGGCAGCCATCCCATACAGGACGGCGCCCCCTATCACAGGCGGTGAGATTTGAATTGGAAAATATTGTCCCCACCTCCCCCTGGCATGTGTGGACTTCAGCAAAGGCAAATCCTCTAGTCATCAACATCCCAGGCAGGTTACCACTGACCAGAACTCAGCTGGATCAACCACATCAATACTGTGGTTAGGATACCAGGCTAGAAGCTGGCAGTCACTGTTCCAAAGACTCATGGCTCTCGGAAGAGATAATACTCCTTTATCTCAGTCTAAAAAGGGGGGCAGCCCTCTCTCCGATTAAAAATATCACAACACTTTGAAAATACTCTGGTTCGGCCAAATCACAATGTTTTTTTGAAAGGGAAATTATGTTTGACATTTTTGTTAGAATTTTGACATAATTAATAGGATGGGTGAAGGGAAGTGGTGAATGTAGTGCAGTTAATACAGTGATATAATGATGGCTGTAGAGTATAGTCTTGGGTGTCTCCAAAGAGACTGCCCTAACCAGCATTCTCACGCAGTACTGCTAAATACATGGCAGTCAACTGAAACACTTCCGCAATTCATTAATCATCATTTGTGCGTCTTGTATTTGAACCACAGTTTCACCGATACACACCTTGGTTTGACAAGCTGTTTATCGCTAAATATTTTCAGCATTCAGAAACGTTGAAAGGTTATTGAGAATATTTTAGCTATGAAACACCTAAACATGAAAACATTTCATCTCTAGCAATGAAAACATTTCAAACTAAAACTTACCTCAGTCTCCGCTCGCCATTCAGCTCCATTGAATCCATTGAAGCTCTGGCTCAAGCTCGATTAGAATCCATAAATCCCATGACTTCACACTCCCATGCTGAATTTCATTTGTAATCTGTCATCATAGTGCAGCATGCCAGCATCTGTCAGCAGTTTGGGACAACTGAGTTTGCACAAAACAAGCATAGAAAGGTCCCCACCCAAAATGTCACCTATCCTTTTTCTCCAGAGCTGCTGCCTGAGCCACTGAGTTTCTCCAGCACTTTGTGTCTATTTTTGGTATAAACTGGCATCTGCATGTCTTTGTTTCCACATAACTTGCAACCTTTTTGTGTGGTATAATGTCAGAATTTACCATATCCCACAGAAACTGAACCATGTTCGAGTTACCTGGGAATTGACCAAATGTGAAACCCATTCTCTCCCTCGACTAAAAACTTCAGACATAATTACCAAAAACTCTAATGTACCATAGGAACATATTAACTTTTGAGAAATCAAGTAACAAGAAGGCAATTGCTTCAATTTTTTTCCTGTTCACTTTGTGCTTCAAGTGTTTTATGAAATTCCTGCTTGACGGTATATTTCGGAGGAAATAGTGAACAAGTAGATCATACAGCTTCATACAAGTAGAAGTCATCTGCATGCAAAGATTGCTTCAAGGGATTGAAGTTGAATCGTTCAACAGTAAGCTGTAAGTGGTGTTGCTTAATGCACTTGAAAGGAATTCAACATAGATGTGTAAATGTTCATATAGACGATAAACACTGTGGTTTAGTGTCAGTGATGAAGATTTATCAACTGGCAAAACATGAATTGTAAAATGTCTTATCAGTTACATTTTGGCCAATCATAAGGCAGTTATTTACTTCCCCGAGTTGGTTTAAGGTCAATGTGCAAACCAAACTAGGGCACCTTTCCAGTTGAAGGAGACCCAAAAAGCGGGAGTAACTCAGCGGGACAGGCTGCATCTCTGGAGAGAAGGAGTGGGTGACGTTACGGGTCGACACCCTTCTTCAGACTTGAAACGTCACCCATTCCTTCTCTGCAGAGATGCTGCCTGTCCCGCTGTGTTACTCCAGCATTTTGTGTCGACCTTTGATTTAAACCAGCAACTGCAGTTCTTTCCTACACAGTGTGTAGTTTTCCAGTTAATCTTTGGGGTTTTTACAACCACAAACGTATCTGTGCCGAAGTGGTCAGCTAGTGCAACATCTCACGGTGTTCCTGTTTGACTGTCTTCACTTCCAGATGGTGTCTTGCAAAAGGTACAGATCCTCTTTCAATACACAGTGACCATAAATAAATAATCATGGCAAAGTGTGATAGAGTCATGGAGTGATACAGTGTGGAAACAGGCCCTTCAGCCCAACTTGCCCACACCGCCCAACCTGCCCCATCTACACTCGTCATAGACTGGTACAGTGTGGAAACAGGCCCTTCAGCCCAACTTGCCCACACCGCCCAACCTGTCCCATCTACACTCGTCATAGACTGGTACAGTGTGGAAACAGGCCCTTCAGCCCAACTTGCCCACACCGGCCAACCTGTCCCAGCTACATTAGTCCCACCTGCCTGCGTTTGGTCCATATCCCTCCAAACCTGTCCTATCCATGTACCTGGCTAACTGTTTCTTAAACATTGAGATAGTCCCAGCATCAACTACCTCCTCTGGCAGCTCGTTCCATACACCCACCACCCTTTGTGTGAAAAGGTTACCCCTCAGATTCATATTAAATCGTTTCCCCTTCATCTTGAACCTCTGGTCCTCGATTCCCCTACTCTGGGCAAGAATAATCATGACCTACTGCAGCATCCAAGCTGACAACAAGTGTGCAACCTCATACTTGTCCAACTTTGGCTTCAGGCCCAACGCTCCAAGCAGTTCCAAAAAGCTGTTTGACTTTGCCCGTAGAATATTCAGCGCAGTTAGCTGTGCCAGTGCAAGTTCAACAGATATCGACACATGGATCTCATACTCTCAGCTAGATGCATTGACAGCACTTTTCAGCAGTGAAGTTTTCTTTGTACTGAGAAGCCCCACCACTGTTCAACACCATTCCACTCCGTCGTACCCATCATTACTGGTTATTGTGTTTATTGTTGTACATTATTGCATTAATGGGCCAGATAAACTGCAGCAAGTAAGAATGTCATTGTTCCAACTAAAGGCTCTGCATGCTTGCCTTCCTTGACTTCCTTACTCTGCATCTTACCCAACAAGTCTCCACCATCCATACAATGGAACAAATGAGGTGGCATCATTTACAGCTTCAGGCCATCCCCAAGTGTTTGACTGTAGACATTCATTTGATATCACACGGAGAGAAACAGTGCCCTCCATAATGTTTGGGATAAAGACCCATCATTTATTTATTTGTGCTGTGTTCCACAATTTGAGATTTGTAATAGAAAAACTCACATGTGGTTAAAGTGCACATTGTCAGATTTTAATAAAGGCTATTTTTATACATTTTGGTTTCACCATGTAGAAATTACAGCAGCATTTATACATAGTCCCACATTTCAGGGCACCACAATAGAAACATAGAAAATAAGTGCAGGAGTAGACCATCTTTAGCTTATGCTTGCTTTGGGGGCTAGTCCCCTTCAGTTTTCTCTTCAGCATATAAAAAGGCATGCTCAGTTGGGTTCAGATCGGGTGAATGACTTGGCCAATCAAGAATTGTCCATTTCTTAGCTTTGAAAAATTCCTTTGTTGCTTTATCAGGATGTTTGGGATCATTGTCTTGCTGTAGAATGAACCGCCGGCCAATGAGTTTTGAGGCATTTGCTTGAACTTAAGCAGATGGGATGTATCTATACACTTCAGAATTCATTATGCTACTACCATCAGCAGTTGTATCATCAATGAAGATCGGTGAGCAAGTACCTTCAGCAGCCATACATGCCCAGGCCATAACACCCCCACCACTATGTTTCACAGATGAGGTGGTATGCTTTGGATCTTGGGCAGTTCCTTCTCTCCTCCATACTTTGCTCTTGCCATCACTCTGATATGTTAACCTTCATATCTGTCCACAAGACCTTTTTCCAGAATTGTGGTTGCTCTTTTAAGTACTTCTTGGTAAACTGTAAGCTGGCCATTCTATGTTTGCAGCTAACCAGTGGTTTGCATCTTGCAGTATAGCCTCTGTTGTTGTGTTCATGAAGTCTTCTGTGGACAGTGGTCATTGACAAATCTACACCTGACTCCTGAAGAGTGTTTCTGATCTGTCGGACAGGTGTTTGGGGATTTTTCTTTATTATAGAGAGAATTCTTCTGTCATGAGCTGTGGAGGTCTTCCTTGGCCTGCCAGTCCCTTTGCAATTAGTAAGCTAACCAGTGCTCTCTTTCTTCTTAATGATGTTCCAAACAGTTGATTTTGGTGAGCCTGATGTTTGGCTGATGTCTCTAACAGTTTTATTCTTGTCTCATAATGGCTTCTTTGACTTTCATTGGCATAACTTTGGTCCTCATGTTGATAAACAGCAATAACAGTTTCCAAAGGTGATGGAAAGACCGGAGGAAAGAGTAGGTACTGAGAGCTCTCTTATACCTGCATTAAGGAGGCAATTGAACACACCTGAGCAATTACAAACACCTGTGAAGCCATGTGGTGCCCTGAAATGGTGGGACTATGTATAAACACAGCTTTAATTTCTGCATAGTGAAACCAAAATGATTAAAAATGGCCTTTAATAAAATCTGACAATGTGCACTTTAACCACATGTGATTTTTTTTTCTATTACAAATCCCAAATTCTGAATACAGAGGCAAATAAATAAATGACGGGTCTTTGTCCCAAACATTAAGGAGGGCAATGTACTGAATTACATGAGAATTACAATGTACTGGCGCTTGGTCTTAAATTGTATTTGCTCACCTTGCCCTTGTCCTCATGGCGATTTATATCATTATTCTTCAGCTTACCAACTTACATACTAGTGTGGTCGCCAAGTTTTGATGTTTTGTTATTTAAGGCCCAAGCCAAAAATAGCATTGTTCCCTGGGATGTGTATCCAATTCTACCAACAACTTCCTGTGCCACTTAAAAGGACATTTGGACAAGTATATAATAGGGAAAGATGGACATGGGCCAAATGCGGGTAGGTGGGACTAGTGTAGATGGGGCTGGCAGAGTTGGGACAAAGGCCCTGCTTCCCTGCTGAATTACTCTGTGAGTCATGAATCGCCATGAGTCACAGAGTAATTCAGAGTGAAAACCTGGCTTATATTCTCCCCTTCAGTATCTGTGGGTAATGTGTAATCAATAACTCTACAAGGAGCAAGTCAAAAGCTGCAACTTTAGTAACTAAAGTAATAAAGAGGTGCGGGTTTGTAAATTGCCCCTAATGTCGGGAGTGGATGAGAAAGTGGGATAACATGGATCAACTCTAAGATACTATGAACAAAGAATGGGAAGTAAGCAGTTAGTAAAACCTCTTTCATGGTAGATTCGGAGTAAGCAACCTGAACTGTTTATATAAGTAGACTGTTTAAAAAGGTTCAGAAACAAATATCCTCATCTCTTACCTGTGACATGTACCTTTGATGTAGGAAACATGGAGTTTTTCATCGATCACACTTTCCAGCAGTTCTTTGGAGAATTTGAAAGATGAAAGCAGAAACTGAGAACATGTCTATATCAGCATGAGCTAGTCACTTCAATAAAATCAGATCCACCTTCCCCACAATTACGTGTCTTGTCCTTACTTCAATGTGTACCAAGAGGAAGGTGACTACTGTATAAATTGTGCCATGAAAGTTTGCAGGAGCAGAAGTAGACCCATTCGGCCCATCGAGTCTATTCTCCCATTCACCAGACTGGCCATTACTATTTTAACTTGTTTTGGTGAAATTTGATGTCCTGTTTCTTCTTGTGTATTGACTTTCAAGAAAGACGGTTGGGATTGCTTCGTTTCATCTAAACTGGGGAAGGGTCAAGCTTTATAAAGCTAGATAAATCTGAGCTTTCTAGTCAAGGTGAAAGTACTGACCAAATGGCTGCCTGCGATCATCCCCAAGACATGAGTACCTTGCATGAGTCCCCGATGCTGATTCAACGGTCTGGGCTTCTGTATCCACCACCGCAGGGACACAGATGTATTCAGAATCAAAACTAAACCTCATTATTCCCATTCAAGGCTGTCCAACAGTTTAGTAGTTCCACACAGGACATGAGCTCCACAAATGGCTCTGTCCAATTGCTGTTTCAGTAAAGTGACCAAGATGACAAACTGTTAATGAAATGGAAACTTTGCTGGACTTGTTTTTTTATTATTAGATATTCAAAATTTGCATTGAAGTAGGATCAGTGCTAATGGTTCTTTGATGGTTGGTGTAGACTTGATGGACCAAATGGCCTGTTTCCCGGCCATATAACAAAGGTTCTATAGGATAAACAAGGTTTTGTTGCTTGCCTGTGACCACCAACTGACTAGCTTTCCATCTTCCATTGGTTCATTGGCCTGTACTTGGTAGAGTTGAAAAGCATGAAGGGGAACCTCATTGAAACTTAATAAATAGTGAAGAGCCTGATTGGAGGGGATGTGGAGAGGATGTTTCCAGTAATGGGAGAGTTTAGGACCAGAGGTCATAGCCTCAAAATAAAAGGATGTACCTTTTGAAAGGAGATGGGGAGGAATTTCTTTAGCTGGAGTGTGTTGATTCTGTGGAACTCATTGCCACAGACGCCTGTGGAGGCCAAGTCAGTGGGAGTTTTTAAGCAAAGATTGAGAGATTCTTGATTAGTCCGGGTGTCAAATGTTACACACAGGGAGAAGACAGGAGAATGGGGTTAGGAGGTAGAGATGGATTAATCATGATGGAATAGCAGACTAGACTAGAAGGACCAACTGGCCTAATTCTGCTTCTATGATGTATCAACATAACCGTTTTCATAGCAGTATCAGGGTTTTAGTAGCTGCATTTTTCCAAACTTACTGTACAATCTATTCACTTTCTCTCTTTCTCCCACAGAATGTTTCCCTCAGTCGTACACGAGAAGAAGCGTTGAGCACTGTCCCTCATCATAAGTGACTGGAATCTACTCAACAAACGTCTGCTGTTACATCATGTCAAATTGGGTCCAGCTAAGCTGCCAAATAATGTTGCAAGGGACACCAACCCACTCATGTAATCCGAGAATTTTGGTCTGGGGCAAACATTCAACGTATTTTGTATCTTGTGGTGGGAAGGAAAGTAAGTTTCAAGGTTTCAAGGAAAGTCAAGGTTGTTCCTGTGATTGAGTTGCATCAGATGTTGTCTACACCTTGCCTGTCTGAAAGAGCAGGGTAGTCATTTTCCCCTCGTGAGCCAGCAATCCAGTTGATGCTGCCCTTTATACAGATGAAACATGGAAAGCCATTGCCCTCAAGATAGACACAAAGTGCCAATGTAGCTCATCGAGTCAGGCAGCATCTCCAGGTGACCGACCTCACCCATCCTTTTCCTCCAGACTGTCTGACCCGCTGAGTTACTCCATCACTTTGTATCTTTCTTTGGTATAAACCAGCATCTGCAGCTCTTTGTTTCCACATCTTCCCTGATGAGTTGACCCTTAATTTATAAACAGAGCTTGAATTTGTTTGTCTTATTTATCAAGAAAACACATCCATAACTGGACACTAAAATCACTGTTTTTGTTATTTTATAGGCAGAGGAAACTGTGTTAATATATTTTGTAATACCAATCATTGATTTTGCTTCAAGATTGCAGCTATTTTAACTTGGTTGAGGTGCCCAGACAGTGGGCAAAGATGTACTTGTGTGTGGACTGGAATAAGCTAGCTATGTGTGGCTGAGTTACTCTGGGAGTGGGTGAGGTGAAAACCTTGAGTAAGCAAGTCGTGCTGCGGGACTTTACATGCGCAGGCGTTATTTATTGCCCGTGTCACAGGGTTGTCGTTTTATTACATAAGTCAAATACGCTTTCCCCTTGCTTTTAAAATATATATATATATATATATGATATTTTTCAAACAAAACTAGAATAAAACTCTCCTTACTCACTTACTGCCTATGATGCCTCCTGGCATGCAGCAACGAAGGTCCTCCACTCCTGTTGATTCCTTCAGTTGCTGTTTCCGTAACGTATTTGTTTTACGAGACAGGGTTGTTAGCCCTGCGCTCAACCCCCAACCTGGAGGACCAGTGGATCGATCGCTCTTCGTCTCGCCTCTACCCTTTCACCTGTCCAGCATGGGAGACCCTAACAGGAGAGGAATCTCCCGCTGCCGTAGCTCTAGGGGGTCACTGAGACACACGAGCTCCCCGACCACGACAAGGTTGCAATCCAACGGGGAGTCAAACTCTCCTGAACTAACACTAAAATGAGAACAAAAAAACCTTCAGCGATAATAGTTTGTTTCACCTTGATTTGGTAAAGTGTTTTTTGCCGTTATTTTTCACTGTTAGAATTTAAAATGTATTGTTAACCCTTATATCTGAAGCTTTTAAGTTGTTTGGGAAACCATAAGTTAGTTTGTTGCAGCAGAGAATGATTTTGTGTTTATATATATATATCAGGTATTTTTGTATGTCCTTTTAAAGGTCTCCAAGGACTATGATGACCTCTGTTCTCATAGTTTTGTTCCAGCCCCGCCAAATGTAACCCCACAGATACATTATACAGCTCTCCATTGAATGGATGGATAGTCAAGACAATGTGTAAACATGGGATACACTGGAGCTTCTAGTTTAGTTTAAAAATGTTGCTTTCCTCGATCTCAAAGTAACTGTAGTAGAGGCCAATTCACTGGATGTTTTCAAGAGAGTTAGATTTAACTCTTAGGGCTAACGGAATCAAGGGATATGGGGAGAAAGCAGGAACGGGGAACTGATTTAGGATGATTAGCCGTGATCATACTTAATGGCATTGTTGGCTCGAAGGGCCGAATGGCCTACTCCTGCAACTATTGTCTATGTTTCTAGTATGCCATTTGCAAGGCAATTTGTTTTAAATGTGCAGAGAATGGTGGGTGTCTGGCACAACCTGCCTGGAGAGGTGGTAGAAGTCAATGTGATACCCGCGGTGTGAACAGGCAGGGAATGCACGGATACGGACCGTGTAGAAAGATGGGATGAGTTAGAATGGCACCATGGTCAAATATAGTCAAAGTGGGCCGAAGGGCCTGTTCCTGCACTGTGCTGTTGTGTGTTCTAATTGGCCTTATTGTTGCTTTCTGTTTGACAATGACAATCATGTTCAGTGTTCTTTCTGCAGAAGTCACAGTGCGGGTGGTGCATTGTCTGTGCCTTTCCATTGTGTTTGGGTTTGTCCGTGGCGATGCTGGTTTCCGTCTGTCAATGCCATCCATGGTTGAACCATGCGGCAGCCGCTCAACTTGCTTCCCGTGCATTAAGGAAAAGTTGAAAAGCTGAAAATGCTGAATTAGAAACCAAGAATTGCTTATCACTCAATGCAAACTGGAAATTAGGTTAAATACTAATTCTTCTTGATTCACTTCCCAGACTTGGGTGGAACATGTAATTCTGAAATTAAGTGGGATTATTTTCCGAATGTATTTGTGCCGAGGCTGAAGCTTTAAATGACCAGCAGCCAGGGCTGGCTTTAGCAATCCTGCATCTCTGAGCTCAGCAGCAGTGCAGAGGAGCGCTCGGTCCGTGCGTCAGTCTGAGAGTTGCGTCAGGATTCACAAAACCTGATTGGTAGATCGTGCTCTGTGGGAATTGTGGGATGAAGTTGGGTCTGGTGTGAGAGGGAGTGAGTACCTGCAGTATGCTGTGCCTGTTGCCAGGAGGCGCACGCACGATCAATACCTTGGACTGTGTCAGTGACTACCTGCTGCACAATTACTGTCCTAATCTCGGTCAAGAAACAAATTGATTGGAAACGTTGGTATGTCGCTGCACTAGAACTAGTGTACGGGTAAGGGGTGGCACTGTGGCGCAGCGGTAGAGTTGCTGCCTTACTGCGGCTGAGACTGGGTTCCATTCTGATTATGAGTGCCACTTGCATGGAGTTTCCATGTTCTCCCTGTGACTGTGTGGGTTTTCTCCCGGTTCCTCTCACATCGCAAAGACATGCAGGTTTGTAGGTTAATTGTCCCTAGTATCTAGAGTAGAACGACTGTATAGGTGGTCGATGCTCGGACAAGGGGCATATTTCCACGCTGTATCTCTGATACAAACTAAGCTGGAGTTGATTTGTAGACCTAACACTGCAGTGTGTTTCTAGTGAGCTTCAATTTGGATTGAATTGAATACTTTATTGTCACAGGTGACAAGTCAGAGTCAAGGTGAGAGTCTTTGCTTGTCTACTCAAGGTATGTGAATAGTCGCCCATGAAGGACACTTACACATTTGCATTGTTCACAAATATTAACTTTCCTTCTCGGCACTTTACAAACGTTCCTGACAACTGCTGATAGTGATGCTGCTTTTAAAGTTTGTGGCTCTTTTTCTCTTTGGTACGATTGTTGAAATGAATAAAATATTGCCGTTCTGTGAGGGAATAAAAACTAAAATGACTTAATTCATGTCAGTCAGGGATTAGTTTAGTTCATTCCTCGTTCTTGCACCCAAAACTAAATGAAATGGGAAGGCAGTTCATGAGGGTCAAACTGGGGCCAGGGTTTGATTGACACTCTGATGGCATTGTGCTTAGGTGAACAGAGTTCTGGACTTGATTTAGAGACACAAGTTCAAATCCCAGCACGGGGCTGGTATAAACATCAGAGTCTCAGAGATCATCCCTCGCGTAGGTCAGTGTAATGTGTGGGGATGGCTGGTCGGCACGGACTTGATGGGCCAAAGGACCTGTTTCTTGCTGTATCTCTGAACTAAACTATCTGGTGTGTATGATAGTGCTAGTGTACGGGGTGATCGCTGGTAAGTGTGGACTCGGTGGGTCGAAGGACCTGTTTCCTTGCTGTATGTCTAAAATCTAACATCCCTTTTCAAGTGTACAATAAGGTTACCGTCCCTTTCCTGGCAGGGCCAGTTTTATTAACTTATTGCACCTTACCAAACTAACCTGGGCAAACTGAAGTCCTGGTTGCTGTCATCATGTTGTGAAATTCTTGTCATCCAGTGTGTATGTGTGCGGCAATCTCAGCTGCCACTTCCTGAGGGAAGGCAATGTCCAAACGCACAGCGTACTGACTTGAAAAGTCGTGTACAAATTACTGCACAATTTGTAAATATAATATTGTGACATTTATAAATGTAACAGTGAAATATATCTTGTTTTTAATGGCTGAGTTGGAGGATTTTGTGTTGAATTATCCAGTCTGGTAGAGTGAATGAATTTCAAAGAGAAATGCTCGAAGAAATGTTAGTTTTGCACAAACATGTGGAAAAATTATTTATGTACAAAATCCCTTCATTTTAACGTAATGATTTGGTGAAGACTTTAACTTAATATTTTTCTGGAATAATACGAATCTGTGGGCTGTTGGTGACTGACAGATATGATTGTTCTTTAGTCTGTGATTTGCTTGATTTCTCTGTGTCTAAATCACAAAGGGAATATGTAATCATCTCAAAATAAATAAATAATCTTCTGTGTGGAAGTAACTGGTCTCTGGGTTTATTTGGTTACACCACACCCATCAAAAACCTTTCATTCCTCTAGTGTGTCACTGCTTCTAGCAGGCTGCCCCTCAGCCTCTGACGATCCAGACGAGGTAATCCAAATCTGTCCCACCGCCCCTTATAGCTAATACCTACAAACCCACCAACCTAGTGCTGTTTGAGAAGGAACTGCAGATGCTGGAAAATCGAAGGTAGACAAAAGTGCTGGAGAAACTCAGCGGGTGCGGCAGGAAATAGGCGACGTTTCTGGCCGAAACCCTTCTTCAGACCTACTGCTGAACATCTGCACCCTCTCCAGAGCCTCCCAATCCTTCCTACAATGGGGCAACCACACAATACTCCTAATGTCAACGCCAGAATGCCAAATGACGTAATTCCTCAATCTCTAAACGTTGGCCATGGGGTCTCCATCTGCCATTAGCCTTTGGTGTTCTAGACGGGCAGATATCAGTCAGTTAGAATTGATCAGAACATGTTCTCAACACTGACCCTCAGCACTGCTCCTCAGGATCTCAAGTTCAAGTTACATTTATTGTCACCTGCACCAATTGGCGCAGTGAGATTTGAGTTACCATCTAGCCATAGGAATAAAAAGAATGCACTACACGATAAAGTTTACCATGAACATCCCCACACAGCGGAATCAACGTTTCCCATGGTGAGGGTAGGCAATAAAGTTCAGTCCTCTTCCTCTTGTTCACCCGTGGTCGGGGCCTTTGGAGCCCTCCGCAGTCGCTGCTGTTCTGGCCCTCTCACCGGCATGATCGGAGCTCCAGCGTCGGAACGGAAGATCTCTTATTCCACGCCCGAAATACACATGACTGTGTTCAAGTACAGAATCATGGTCAGCATGGACAAGTTGGGCCGAAGGGCCTGTTTCCGTACTGTGCTTGTTTCGTCACCGTGAAATTCTTTGCTTGTTTCGCTTGCCAAGGTATGTTAATAGTCACACATAAAGGGCGCTTACAGTTACAAATCCCCCCCCCACTGTGCCAGGTCCCACTTTGTTCAATCACCCCCCCCCCCCCCCCCCCACATTGCCCCCGCCTCTATTCCTTCCCCCAGCAGCGACGTCCCACATTCCCCCATCATCGACCGCGCACCGACCTCTCTACGATCGCCGTCGGGTCCTAACTGGACGGCCCTGTGGCGCCAACCTGGGCCCCAGTCACGGGCTCCTTGGTCTTTTGTAACTGTGCCACTGCCAAATCGTGCCAAGACTGTGATCTGCTGCATGTTTTTACCGGGTTGGGTGCAAAACAAAGCATTTCGCTGCACTGGGTACCTGTGACAACAAAGTATCATTGTTCATTGAATGTACGGGAATGTTCGGTGATTCAGGCAACAGCATTGAATGCAGATGTCTCAGGTTGTTGCTAAACCAGTCCTCTGGAATTCAGTTACCCAGATCTGCCCAACCCTCGGAAGCGATAACAATGTGGCAGTGCCCCAAGCAGTCTTCGTCATGAAAGTTACACTTTCCTGCTCATCATGGAATGTCTGACACAATATAACCAGAAGGGAGCCAAGCCAATAAAGTTGTGACATGATCATGAAAGTTGGTAACACCCAAACCTCAAACAGCAGGATTCATGGACAAAGATAGCTCATGGTCTTAAAAATCCCAGTGGTCTAGCCAATGTTTTAAATCTGCAGCAATAAAAGTTTCCAAAGGTGATGGAAAGGCGAGCTGCTGAGAGCTCTCTTATACCTGCATTAAGGAGGCAATTAAACACACCTGAGCAATTACAGACTCCCGTGAAGCCATGTGTCCCATACATTATGGTGACCTGAAATGGGGGGACTATGTATAAATACTGCTGTAATTTCTACATGGTGAAACCAAAATGTATAAAAATGACCTTTATTAAAATCTGACAATGTGCATGTTAACTACATGTGATTTTTTTTCTATTACAAATCTCAAATTGTGAATACAGAGGCAAATAAATAAATGATGGGCCTTTGTCCAAAACATTATGGAGGGCACTGTAAATCACAATGTACTGGTGCTTGGTCTTAAATTGTATTTGTTCACCTTGCCCTTGTCCTCATGGCGATTTATATCATTATTCTTCAGCTTATCAACTTACATACGCTAGTGTGGTCACCAAGTTTTGATGTTTTGTTATTTAAGGCCCAAGCCAAAATAACTTCAGATAACAGAATTACACGGAACTGAAGCAGGAAGTACAGGAAACGTGCTGTGATGCACGCAATGGAAAGAGTGTGATTAATCTATCAGCTCAACAATAACATTTCAAATTCAAGCAAATCATGGAGTTATACAGCACGGAAACAGGCCCTTCAGCCCTCCATGTCCATGCTGGCCAAGATGTATACCATGAGACATCTCCAGATTCAGGGACAGTTCCTTCCCAGCTGTTAACGGGCAACTAAATGGTGATCCCTCTAGCTAGAGAGAGGACCCGATCTCCCATCTACCAGTCTGAAGAAGGGTCTCGACCCGAAATGTCACCCATTCCTTCTCACCAGAGATGCCTCCTCACCCACTGAGTTACACCTGCATTTTGTGTCTATCTCCCAACTACCTCATTGGAGACCTTTGAACTTAATCTTGCACTAAACGGGCAAGGCCAGCAGCATCATCACGGACCAGTCTCACCCCGGTCACTCCCTCTTCTCCCCTCTCCCATCGGGCAAGAGGTGCAGAAGTGTGAAAACGAACGCACACCTCCAGATTCAGGGACAGTTTCTTCCCAGCTGTTATCAGGCAACTGAACCATCCTCTCACCAACTAGAGAGTGGTCCTGACCACCCATCCACCTCATTGGAGACCTTTGAAGCATCTTTAATCAGACTTTATGCGGCACCAACCATTATATCTTTTATCCTGCATCTGCACACATGGACGGCTTCATGATAATTATGTATAGTCTTTTTTGCAGACTAAATAGCATGCAACAAAATGTTTTTCACTGTACCTTGGTACACATGACAATAAACTAAGCTAATGTCACATCTATTCTATCTAGTCCCATTTGCCTGCATTTGGCCCACATCCTTCTAGACCTTTCCTATCCATGTACCTGTCCAAGTGTCACAAGGTCATAGGTGATAGGAGCAGAATTAGGTAATTCGGCCCATCAAGTCGACTTTGCCATTCGATCGTGGCTGATCTATCTCTCCCTCCTAACCCCATTCTCCTGCCTTCTCCCCATAAACCCTGACACCCACACTAATCAAGAATCTATCGATACCTTAAAAATATCCACTGACTTGGCCTCCACAGCTATCTGTGGCAAAGAATCCCACAGATTCACAACCCTCTGACTGAAGAAAAAATCCTAATTCATCTCCTTCCTAAAAGATAGCCTTTAATTCTGAGGCTGTGACCTCTGGTCCTAGACTCTCCCACCAGTGGAAACATCCTCTCCACATCCACTCTTTCCAGGCCTTTCACTATTCTGTAAGTTTCAATAAGGTCCCCCTCATTCTTCTAAACTCCAGCGAGTACAGGCCCAGTGCTGACAAACGCTCATCATAGGTTAACCTACTCATTCCTGGGATCATTCTTGTAAACTTCCTCTTGTGTGTGTTGGAAGTCGGGGCTGCAGGTGAGGTCCAGGTGTTGGGGTTACAGGTGGGAGTGGAGGGGGGGGCAGGGGCTTGGGGAGGTGTTTGGACTAGGTGGGTCCAGGTGTTGAGGGATCAGGATTGTGGGAGAGGCCCATATGTCGGTTCTGCAGGTAGGTGGCAGGTGCAGGTGTGTAAGAAGAATCTGCAGATGCAGATTTACACCGAAGATAGACACAAAGTGCTGAAGAACTCAGCGGGCCAGGCAGCATCTCTGGAGAGAAGGAATGGGTGATGTTTTGGGTCAAGACCCTTCTTCAGGAGCAGGTGTGTCAGCTGTCCATGGCAGTGTTCGGATGTGATAGGCCCAGGTGTCCAGGTGCCAGGGCCGGAGGTGAGGGCAGTGCAGGTGTGCCAGCTGTCGGGATGGTGCTGGGACTGGGCGCAGTTCAGGTGTCTGAGGGAGGGGTCTAGGTGTCGGGGCCACAGGTGTGGGCGGTGTCGGGGTCCAGGGGAGGGGCGTTGCAGGTGTGGGGGGCGGTGCAGATGTGTCAGGTGCGGGGGGAGGGGTTGGTGCAGGTGTGTCAGGTGCATGTGCGGTGTAGGTGTGTCAGGTGTGGGGTGTTGCAGGTGTGTCAGGTGCGGCGGGGGTGTTGGTGCAGGTGTGGGGGCGGTGCAGGTGTGTCAGCTGCGGGTGGAGGGGTTGGTGCAGGCGTGGCAGGTGCGGGGGAGGGGTTGGTGCAGGTGTGTCAGGTGCGGGGGAGGGGTTGGTGCAGGTGTGGGGGGGTTGGTGCAGGTGTGTCAGGTGCGGGGGTGGTGCAGGTGTGTCAGGTGCGGGGGAGGGGTTGGTGCAGGTGTGTCAGGTGCGGGGGGGGGGTTGGTGCAGGTGTGTCAGGTGCAGGGGGGTTGGTGCAGGTGTGTCAGATGCAGGTGTGTCAGGTGCGGGGGAGGGTTTGGTGCAGGTGTGTCAGGTGCGGGGGGGGGTTGGTGCAGGTGTGTCAGGTGCGGGGGGGGTTGGTGCAGGTGTGTCAGGTGCGGGGGGGGGTTGGTGCAGGTGTGGGGGTGGTGCAGGTGTGTCAGGTGCGGGGGAGGGGTTGGTGCAGGTGTGTCAGGTGCGGGGGGGGTTGGTGCAGGTGTGTCAGGTGCAGGGGGGTTGGTGCAGGTGTGTCAGGTGCAGGTGTGTCAGGTGCGGGGGAGGGTTTGGTGCAGGTGTGTCAGGTGCGGGGGGGGTTGGTGCAGGTGTGTCAGGTGCGGGGGGGGAGGGGTTGGTGCAGGTGTGTCAGGTGCGGGGGGGGGTTGGTGCAGGTGTGTCAGGTGCGGGGGGGGAGGGGTTGGTGCAGGTGTGTCAGGTGCGGGGGGGGAGGGGTTGGTGCAGGTGTGTCAGGTGCGGGGGGGGGGTTGGTGCAGGTGTGACAGGTGCGGGGGGGGGAGGGGTTGGTGCAGGTGTGTCAGGTGCGGGGGCGGTCCAGCGCTGTGACGGGGCGGGTCCAGTGCGGGCGGGGCGGGCCGGTCAGGTCCCGGGATAAGGTGCGGGGCCGCGGCTGCGGCGCATTTGCTGCTGCGGTGGCCTCGGGATGTGCGGACTGGAGTGGCGGGCGGTGGTCGTGGTGATTCTGACGGCAGCGACACGGGCGGCAGGTAGGGAGGGAGGGAGGTAGAGGGGGAGGGGGAGAGGGAGGGGAGATTGAACTGAACAGTAAAACAATTAGATGTTGAAACAAGGAGCCGTAGATGCTGGCCTTTTCCAGGCACAGAGTACCGGAGTAACTCGGCGGGTCGGGCAGCATCTGTGGAGAACATGGCTGGGTAAAGTTTCGGGTCTGGACGCTTCAGGCGAAGTTGAAGAAGAGTCTCGACTGAAACGTCACCCATACCTTCTCTCCACGGACGCTGCCCGACTCGCTGAGTTACTCCTGCACTCTGTGTCTATATTTGTGTCTAACTTTCGTCACCTTTATAAACAGGTGACTGTGGCAAACCCCCAGCTTTGGAAAACGGGTCACCGAGGGATGTGCATCTTACCCAGGCCACCTTCCCTGTGGGGTCGGATGTGACTTACAGGTGTAACCCAGGCTTCACGCTGATGCAGGGCACCTCCCCAAAGATCACCTGTAACTCAGACACGACCTGGTCACCGCTGCAGACTACCTGTGAACGTGAGTAGCGTCTACCTGTGGGTTTAACTTTATCATTGGCACGTGGAGTGAGGTACAGATTGGTTTTGTATGATATTCCGTCAAACAGGTAATATAAGACCACAAGAGGCATAAACACAGAGCCTTCTACATAAAACATAGTTGCAGGAGCTGCCTGACCCGCTGAGTTACTCCAGCACTCTGTCTATCTCCAATATCGAAACTGCATTTAATTTAATGATCCCTCTGACTTCTAAACAACACACATGTGAAACCCTTTATTAAAATGGCAACATTCATTGTAGTAATACAAAGTAAATCAACATGTTTTGTTTGTTCTGCAAGTTTAGTCAACACGAAAATAGAAAAAATACGCAATAACGGGGTACTAATTTTGGATGATCAGTCATGATCGTGTTAAATGGTGGTGCTGGCTTGAAGGGCCGAATGGCCTGCACCTATTTTCTATCTTTCTATATCCACAATGGAGGCTTTTTCCACGCTGTATTTCTAAACTAAACGTTTTGCGTGGTCATATCTAGGAAGATAGAAACATAGAAATTAGGTGCAGAAGTAGGCCATCCGGCCCTTCGAGCCTGCACTGCCATTCAATATGATCATGGCTGATCATCCAACTGGGTATTCCGTACCTGCCTTCTCTCCATACCCTCTGATCCCCTTAGCCACAAGGGCCATATCTAGCTCCCTCTTAAATATAGCCAATGAACTGGCCTCAACTACCTTCTGTGGCAGAGAGTTCCAGAGACCCACCACTCTCTGTGTGAAAAAAGTCCTTCTCATCTCGGTCCTAAAAGATTTCCCCCTTATCCTTAAGCTGTGACCCCTTATCCTAGACTTCCCCAACATTGGGAACAATCTTCCTGCCCAACCCCTTAAGATGACTTTTAACGTAGGTTTGTGACAAACCTTGATTAAATATTATCGTTCAACATTTGGAGACGATAATATTTTGTGGTCTCATTGGAGACTTGGACTATCTTTAATCAGACTTTACTGGGCTTTATCTTGCACTACATGTTCCATTTATCCTGTATCTGTACACTGGATGGCTCGATTGTTATCATGTGTTGTCTTTCTGCTGACTGGATAGCCTGCAACAAAAGCTTTTCACTGTACCTCGCTACACGGGACAATAAACTAAACTTATATATTGTGTAGGAAGGAACAGCAGATGCGGGTTTAAACATGTATTAATTTGATTAAATATTACTCCATTGGAGCCACTCTTCTTTCCACTGTTAAAGTCTTGAATTTGTGTTCTGGAACTGGGGCAACAGTGCAGTGAAAACTCGTTGCAATTTTCCAAACGCAGTGAGATGTAATGTAACACAGCGGGTGTTCGGCATGTTCTAACACATGGAAATCTCCAATAATTCCTCTTCAGCAAAATCCTGTGGAAGCCCTGGAGAAATCCTGAATGGACGTTACAATGCAACGGGGAACACATTTGGAGACACGGTTACCTTTTACTGTAACACGGGGTGAGTGTCCGTCCGTCTGCTCTGTGGTTACTGTGGGCAGTCATATGGGAATTTTCAAACTAACTGAAACGTCACTTATCCATGTTCTCCACAGATGCTGCCTGACCCGCCGAGTTACTCTAGCACTTTACGCGTTTTGAATGCATTTGTCTATCTGTGTGTTTCTATATCTGGGTCCACTGCCAGACACAACTGTGCTATGTGTTCTGAAGAAGGGTTTCGGCCCGAAACGTCGCCTATCTCCTACGCTCCATAGATTTTCCAGCATCTGCAGTTCCTTCTTTAACACTGCGCTCTGTCAGTAGTTCACTAGGTTACTGATCAAACCTGCAACATGCCAATACTCTTCAGCTGATAAGCTCCCAAAATTCCTCTGATTCCATTTCCTTTGGGGAAATATTTTGTGAAGTTTCCGTTAAAAAGAAAATATATCTTGGTATTGATTCTTTAGCCAGAGGGCGGTGAATCTGTGGAATTCATTGCCACAGAAGGCTGTGGATGCCAAGACATTGGGTATGTTTAAGGCAAAGATTGACACCATCTTGATTAGTCTGGGTGTCGAGGGTTACGGGGGGGGGGGGGAGGCAGGAGAATAGGGTCGAGGGGCAGAGATAGATCGGCCACGATTGAATGGCGGAGTAGAGTTGATGGGCCGAATGGCCTTTCCTGTGATTGCTGTCATTGTCCCATTGGTTGTGGGTATTTCCTGAGCTCTCTGCAAGCTGTTCCTTTCCCTTTTGCAGGTACAAGTTGGTGGGTCGGGACACCAGGCTGTGTGAGGACAGCGGGTGGAGCGGTCAGGTGCCTACCTGTGAAGGTGAGCTGGAGTTCCTCATCGGCAGGGCAGGTGCCTGCGATTCTCCTCTCTAATCCTCGCATCAAAGCTGGACGTGGCAGCTTCACAAGTTAGCTCTTTATCACCAATGTGTAAAACAGAGAAATGTTACCTTTGTTGTGCAGTGAGCGGCACGGTGCCGCAGCAGGTAGAGTTGCTGCCTTGCAGCGCCACAGGCCCGGGTTCCATCCTGGCAATGGGTAGTTTCTGTACGGAGTCTGCACGTTCTCCCTGTGATCGCGTGGGTTTCCTCTGGGCACTCTGGTTTCCTCCCACTCCAAAGACGTGCGGGTTTGTAGATTAATTGGCTTTGACAAGTTGTAAAATTGCTCAGTGTTAGTGTGCAGGGTGGTTGCTGGTCGGCGCGGACTCGGTGAGCCGAAGGGCCTGTTTCCACATTGTATCTATAAGGTCTAAAGGAATCTGGAATGGACAGGGGAGGGAATGACATGACTGGGGCGTGAAATGTGGATGGAGTAGAGGGGAGTGGGGAGGCTGGTTCACGTTGTGTGATGAAATGATACTGAGCATATTTGACGACCGGCTCGGGGCTGTATGGTTGCTCAGTTGGGTTCCTGATGTCACCTCTTCCTTGGAATTCCACAGTTACTTGGCTGAATCTCCGGGGAGAAATGTATCAGGAGATGGTTGTGAGTCAGGCTTAACCAGCAGATGAGCGTCATTGAATTAGATTTGGAATTAAAATGAGAAAATGTGTAATTCTCTGCCACAGAAGGCAGTGGAGGCCAATTCACGGGACGTTTTCAAGAGTTAGATATAACCTCTGGGGCTAACGGAATCTAAGGATATGGGGGAATTAGCAGGAACGGGGTACTGAATTTGGATGATCACATTGAGTGGCGGTGCTGGCTGAATGGTTTACTGCTGCACCTGTTTTCTATGTTTCTAAAATGGAGATGAGGTGGAATTTTGTGAGCCAGACGGGCGGTGAATCTGTGGAATTCATTGCTAAAGGTGGCTGTGTATGCCAGCCGGATAATTGGGTATTTATAAATTGGGAATGATAGGTTCTTGATTAGTACTGGTGAAATAGATAATGGGGAGAAAGCAGGAGCATTGGGGTTGAGGGAATAGATTTGTCATGATTGAATGGTGGAGTAGACTGGATGGGCCTAATGGCCTCTTTCTGATGCTGTCTCATTTTCATATGTGCTTGATTCATCTTGAACCGGGGTGCTGAATGTCCAGCCAAAGGTCCCATTGCAACTCGGGAGCTCGTTTGCACGTTAAGAGTTTTGTGTTGGAGTCTAAAGTTTGGTCCGTGTCTGACCAACTCCTGTGTGTGAACGTCAGCCTCTGTAGCACTGGCAGATTGGTCAGCATCTTAAAGAACACATCGCGTCTGTCCATGTTACTTCCTGCAGCATGTCTTTGTGTTTAACTTTCCCCAGTTGTGAAGTGCCCAGACCCTCCGGCCATCAGTAACGGCACTGTTTCCGGTCGTGATGACAGTGAGTTCTGGGAGCACGGCATGACGGCGGTGTATTCCTGTAAACATGGCTACTCACTGATCGGGCCGGCGGAGGTGACCTGTCAGGCGGATGGACAGTGGAGCTCACCGCCACCATCGTGCAGAGGTACTCGACATCACGCTCGCTGTCGCTCCGTAAACACTCATCTCTGGCCACTGGACAACTGGCCAGAGCGGTTCACCTGGTGACCAGGTCTCTCTGCCAACGGTCGTCAGTGGTCAGAAGTAACATTAGCTGGTGCAGCTCCGCATTGGAGATGTTGCAACTGTTGGATTCTCTAGTGCTCACTGTACCCCACTCCACCCTCTCCCCCATTTACCCCCCCACCTACCCTGGCCAATATTTCCTCAAGAATTTCCTGTGGAAATCAGTGATTTTCACAAACTTTTACAGATGCAACGTAGAAAACATCCTGTCAGACTGCATCACCGCAGGGTTTGGGAACCGCTCTGCCCAAGACTCTTTCCCCACCCCCCCGCCAACACCTTTATTTTCTCAAGGACTTCCTGAGGAAATTCAGCATCACCTGCCTCCCCTTCGTCCACCTGTGAGTGTGAGGGGTTGGCGACGGGTCACTCACTCCGGGCCGGGAGTGGCCCACTCTGCCCCTTCTCCCAGATGCTCCAGGGTCTGTCTGTCTGTCCCAGAACCAAAGACCAAGGAGGTGCCAAGTGAAGATGGTCTTTGTTGATACGATTGGGATTGTGGGGTTGACCGGATGGGGGGAGGTCTAAATTAGGGGTGACTCAACTGGGGGAAGAGGGATCTCAACCATGGGAAAGGAGTGTCAACCTCAATAAGCTCTGAACGTCCGTGTGTGTGTGTGGTTTACAGTGCACTATACTTCCATATTGTGTTGTGCGGCCGCTAGTAAGAATGTCATTGTTCTATCTGGGACATATGACAATAAAACACTCTGGACTCTTGAACTGACGGGGGAGAGAGGGGGCCTCGACTGTGGGTTGAACTGAAAACTAACTTTCTTCTCTTTTTAAAAGCGGGTGTATGTGGCAAACCCCCACCTTTGGAAAACGGGTCACCGAGGGATGTGCATCTTTCCCAGGACACCTTCCCTGTGGGATCGATTGTGACTTACAGGTGTAACCCAGGCTTCACACTGAAGCAGGGCACCTCCCCAAGGATCATCTGTAACTCAGACTTGACCTGGTCACCGCTGCAGACTACCTGTGAACGTGAGTGGTGTCGACCCCTCTACCTTCTTCAACAATGTCTCGTGGTCTGGTCACAAGGCAGGACGGGGGGGGGGGGGGGGGGCGGGGCGGGGCGGTTATTGAGGGGCAGGGTCACCACGGTTTAGTTTGGAAATGCAGCATGGAAACAGGCCCTCTGAGTCCACGCTGACCATCGATCACCTGTTCGCACGAGTTCTGCTATCCCACTGTCACATCCACTCCCTACACACTAGGGGGCAATTTACAGAGGGCCGGTTAACCAACAAACCCGCATGTCTTTGAGATTGGGGAGAAAACCGGAGCACCCGGAGAAAACCCACGCAGGTCACAGGGAGAACGTGTAAACTCCACACAGACAGCACCCGAAGTCTGGATCGCACCCGGGTCTCTGGTGCTGTGAGGTAGCAGCTCTACCTGCTAAGCCAACATGCTCCACTGGATGTTTTCAAGAGTTCGATTTAGCTCTTGGGGCTAATGGAATCAAGGGACATGGGGAGAAAACAGGAACGGGGTACTGATTGTGGATGATCAGCCATGATCATATTGAATGACGGTGCTGGCTCGAAGGGTCGAATGGCCTACTCGTGCACCTATTTTATTTTTGTGTTAGTCTTGAATTTGTGTTCTAGAACTGGGGCAACAGTGCAGTGAAAGCTCCTCGTTGCAAGTTTCCACACGCCGTGAAATGCAATGTAACACAGCGGGTGTTCGGCATGTTCTAACCCATGGATTTCTCCACTAATTCCTCTTTAGCAAAATCCTGTGGAAGTCCTGGAGAAATCCTGAATGGACATTCCAATGCAACAGGGAATACATTTGGAGACACGGTTACCTTTTACTGTAACACGGGGTGAGTGTCCGTCCGTCTGCTCTGTGGTTACTGTAGGAAGGAACTGCAGATGCTGGGTTCCACTGGGTAAAGACACAAAGTGCTGGAGTAACTCAGCGAGTCACGCAGCACCTCTGGAGAAAGGGAATGGGTGGCGTTTCGGGTTTGAGACCCTTCTTCCAACAGTGTCAGGGGAGAGGGAGACACAGAGATATGGACGGGCAAGGTGTGAAAACTAGTGATCAAATGGAACGAAGATCAGGTAAAATGTAGACTAGATAATTAGTCACCTTCCCCTAGCTAACTATCCATTCTAAATTTTCCATCACTGGAGAACCTGCTTGGAGATGCCACAAGGAAACGGGCCCTTTGGCCCACATCCACGCATACTAGTAATCACTTGTACATGAGTTTTGTCATCAGCAATTAGGACATTTTACAGAAGCCAATTAACCTAAATCTGCACATTATCTGAATGTGGAAGGTAATCTGGAGCACCCTGAGAAACCCCACGAAGGCAGACATAGAGCGATCCTTGATCAGTGCAGGTGTTGGGGGTTATGGGGAGAAGGCAGGAGAATGGGGTTAGGAGGGAGATAGATCCGCCATGATTGTATGGCAGTGTAGACTTGATGGGCCAAATGGCCTAATTCTACCCCTTTCTCATATGAAATGTCACCTATCCTTGTTCTCCAGAGATGATGACTGACCCACTGAGTTACTCCAGCATTTTCTACCCAAATGTGAATCTTTGATCTGCCTTTCCTGGGATCGCTGTCATTGTCCCATTGGTTGTGGGTATTTCCTGAGCTCCCTGCAAGCTGTTCCTTTCCCTTTTGCAGGTACAAGTTGGTGGGTCGGGACACCAGGCTGTGTGAGGACAGCGGGTGGAGCGGCCAGGTGCCTACCTGTGAAGGTGAGCTGGAGTTCCTCATCGGCAGGGCAGGTGCCTGCGATTTTCCTCTCTAATCCTCGCATCGAAGCTGGATGTGGCAGCTTCACAAGTTAGCTCTTTCCATCCCGAGTCTGGTGGTGCGCGTTTAGAAACTTTTGTATCGTCTGCCCAATGGGAGAGGGGAGAAGAAGGAATGACCGGGGTGTGCGTGGTCCTTGGTTATGTGAAGATGCTGGTTTAAATGGTAGACACAAAGCTGGAGTAACTCAGCAGGACGGGCAGCATCTCTGTGTGACAATTCGGGTTGTGACTCTTCTTCAGACTTGATTATGTTGGCTGCGCTCCTGAACCATGTGTAGATGGAGTGAGGCGGGGCTGGGTGATGCATCAAAATCTCCCTGATGTCAATCCCATTGCAACTTGAGGACATGAAAGTTTAGTTTAGAAATACAGTACGGAAACAGGCCCTTCGTCCCACTGACCAGCGATCCCTGCACACTAATACTATCCTACACACACTTGGGAATTAACCTACAAATCTGCACGTCTGTGGAGTGTGGGAGGAAACTGGAGCACCCAGAGAGAACCCACGCAGATCTCGGGGAGAACGTACAAACTCCGTACAGACAGCACCTGTAGTCAAGATTGAACTCTGGTGCCTGGCACTGTAAGCGCTGTAAGGCAGCAACTCTACTGCTGTGCCACCGTGCCACCCTTCTGTGAGAAAGCCTGATGTTTGGAGCTGTGAATTGACCATCTTGGATGAACAGATAACACCAACATTGTTGGGGTCTGGAGGAAGGCTGTCAATGTATTCAGCGGAATACAGATCAGCTGCAGAAATAGGCATAGAAATGGCAGATGGAGTTTACTCTGAGAAGGTGTAAAGTGGGAGTTGGTCTTTGGGCGGTTGAATGAAAGGGGATATTGTAGATTAATCACACTACTCATAATGGCATTGTTGTACAGGGCTTGGGGGGCCAAGTCCACAGCTTGCTGAAAGTGATAGTCTAGAGTGTTTTATCGTCATATGTCGCAGATAGAACAATGACATTCTTACTTGCAGAGTGGCAAAGAAAGCATATGATTTGCTTTTTTCATTGGTCGGGGCGTCGAGTACAAGTCTGAAGTCACGATGCAGCTGTATAGGATTTGGTCAGGCCACATGTGGACTATTGCGTGCAGTTCTGGTCACCCCCATTACAGCATGTGGTGACTTTGGTGACGGTGCAGGGGAGGTTAACCAGAATGATACGTGCATTAGGGAGTTTCTGCTCCAGAGGTGGGAGAGGGAGCAGGGGAGGTTTACCAGAATGATACATGCATAAGAGGTATCATTCTGATACTTGGATGGTTTTCTCTGGGGTGATCTGATGCGGTGATAATATTGACAGTGAGAACCATTTACCACCCTTGAAATATCAAATACTAGAGTACATAGCTTTAAGGTGAGAGGAGAATGTTTACTGCACTGTTTTTACTGAGGGTGGCGGTGGAGGCAGATACCATAGTGGTGTTTAAGAGGCATTTGGACAGGCACATGGATGTGGATCATGTGCAGGTGGGTCAGTGTTGGTCCTGGCACCATGTTGGGCAGGAACATTGTGGGCCGAAGGGCCTGTGCTGTACTGTGTTCTGAACAACATGTGGCAATCTGGTAAGCATCTTAAATAACACACCGCGTCTGTACATGTTACATCCTGCAGCATGTCTTTGTGCTTAACGTTGTGATCTCTGTTTTTAACTTTCCCCAGTTGTGAAGTGCCCAGACCCTCAGGCCATCAGTAACGGCACTGTTTCCGGTCGTGGTGACAGTGAGTTCTGGGAGTATGGCATGACGGCAGAGTATTCCTGTCAACATGGCTACTCACTGATCGGGCCGGCGGAGGTGACCTGTCAGGCGGATGGACAGTGGAGCTCACCGCCACCATCGTGCAGAGGTACTCGACATCACGCTCGCTGTCGCTCCGTAAACACTCATCTCTGGCCACTGGACAACTGGCCAGAGCAGTTCCTCTGGTGACCAGGTCTCTGTGCCAACGGTCGTCAGTGGTCAGAAGTAACGTTTTTACAGATGCAACGTAGAAAACATCCTGTCAAGCTATCACCGCAGGGTTTGGGAACCGCTCTGCCCAAGACCTCCCCCCATCCCCAGACAACATCTTTACTTCCTCAGGGACCTCCTGAGGAAATTCAGCATCACCTCCCTCCCCTTCTTCCACCTTACCCGTCCACCTGTGAGTGTGAGGGGTTGGTGACGGGTCACTGGGTCACTCACTCCAGGCCGGGAGTGGCCCACTCTGCCCCTTCTCCCGGGCGCTCCAGAACCAAAGGCCAAGAAGGTGCCAAGTGAAGGTGCTCTTTGTTGATATGGTTGGGATTGTCGGGTTGACTGGGTGGGGGGGGGGGGAGGGGTGCTCTCAACTGGGGCAGGGGGAGGTCTAAATTAGGGGGGACTCAACTGGGGGAAGAGGGATCTCAACCATGGGAAAGGAGTGTCAACCTCAATAAGCTCTGAACGTCCGTGTGTGTGTGGTTTACAGTGCACTATACTTCCATATTGTGTTGTGCGGCCGCTAGTAAGAATGTCATTGTTCTATCTGGGACATATGACAATAAAACACTCTGGACTCTTGAACTGACGGGGGAGAGAGGGGGCCTCGACTGTGGGTTGAACTGAAAACTAACTTTCTTCTCTTTTTAAAAGCGGGTGTATGTGGCAAACCCCCACCTTTGGAAAACGGGTCACCGAGGGATGTGCATCTTTCCCAGGACACCTTCCCTGTGGGATCGATTGTGACTTACAGGTGTAACCCAGGCTTCACACTGAAGCAGGGCACCTCCCCAAGGATCATCTGTAACTCAGACTTGACCTGGTCACCGCTGCAGACTACCTGTGAACGTGAGTGGTGTCGACCCCTCTACCTTCTTCAACAATGTCTCGTGGTCTGGTCACAAGGCAGGACGGGGGGGGGGGGGGGGGCGGGGCGGGGCGGTTATTGAGGGGCAGGGTCACCACGGTTTAGTTTGGAAATGCAGCATGGAAACAGGCCCTCTGAGTCCACGCTGACCATCGATCACCTGTTCGCACGAGTTCTGCTATCCCACTGTCACATCCACTCCCTACACACTAGGGGGCAATTTACAGAGGGCCGGTTAACCAACAAACCCGCATGTCTTTGAGATTGGGGAGAAAACCGGAGCACCCGGAGAAAACCCACGCAGGTCACAGGGAGAACGTGTAAACTCCACACAGACAGCACCCGAAGTCTGGATCGCACCCGGGTCTCTGGTGCTGTGAGGTAGCAGCTCTACCTGCTAAGCCAACATGCTCCACTGGATGTTTTCAAGAGTTCGATTTAGCTCTTGGGGCTAATGGAATCAAGGGACATGGGGAGAAAACAGGAACGGGGTACTGATTGTGGATGATCAGCCATGATCATATTGAATGACGGTGCTGGCTCGAAGGGTCGAATGGCCTACTCGTGCACCTATTTTATTTTTGTGTTGGTCTTGAATTTGTGTTCTAGAACTGGGGCAACAGTGCAGTGAAAGCTCCTCGTTGCAAGTTTCCACACGCAGTGAGATGCAATGTAACACAGCGGGTGTTCGGCATGTTCTAACCCATGGAATTCTCCACTAATTCCTCTTTAGCAAAATCCTGTGGAAGTCCTGGAGAAATCCTGAATGGACATTCCAATGCAACAGGGAATACATTTGGAGACACGGTTACCTTTTACTGTAACACGGGGTGAGTGTCCGTCCGTCTGCTCTGTGGTTACTGTAGGAAGGAACTGCAGATGCTGGGTTCCACTGGGTAAAGACACAAAGTGCTGTAGTAACTCAGCGAGTCACGCAGCACCTCTGGAGAAAGGGAATGGGTGGCGTTTCGGGTTAGAGACCCTTCTTCCAACAGTGTCGGGAGAGGGAGACACAGAGATATGGACGGGCAAGGTGTGAAAACTAGTGATCAAATGGAACGAAGATCAGGTAAAATGTAGACTAGATAATTAGTCACCTTCCCCTAGCTAACTATCCATTCTAAATTTTCCATCTCTGGAGAACCTGCTTGGAGATGCCACAAGGAAACGGGCCCTTTGGCCCACATCCACGCATACTAGTAATCACCTGTACATGAGTTTTGTCATCAGCAATTAGGACATTTTACAGAAGCCAATTAACCCAAATCTGCACATTATCTGAATGTGGAAGGTAATCTGGAGCACCCTGAGAAACCCCACGAAGGCAGACATAGAGCGATCCTTGATCAGTGCAGGTGTCGGGGGTTATGGGGAGAAGGCAGGAGAATGGGGTTAGGAGGGAGAGATAGATCCGCCATGATTGTATGGCAGTGTAGACTTGATGGGCCAAATGGCCTAATTCTACCCCTTTCACATATGAAATGTCACCTATCCTTGTTCTCCAGAGATGATGACTGACCCACTGAGTTACTCCAGCATTTTCTACCCAAATGTGAATCTTTGATCTGCCTTTCCTGGGATCGCTGTCATTGTCCCATTGGTTGTGGGTATTTCCTGAGCTCCCTGCAAGCTGTTCCTTTCCCTTTTGCAGGTACAAGTTGGTGGGTCGGGACACCAGGCAGTGTGAGGACAGCGGGTGGAGCGGCCAGGTGCCTACCTGTGAAGGTGAGCTGGAGTTCCTCATCGGCAGGGCAGGTGCCTGCAATTCCCCTCTCTAATCCTCGCATCAAAGCTGAACGTGACAGCTTCACAAGTTAGCTCTTTCCATCCCGAGTCTGGTGGTGCGCGTTTAGAAACTTTTGTATCGTCTGCCCAATGGGAGAGGGGAGAAGAAGGAATGACCGGGGTGTGCGTGGTCCTTGATTATGTGTAGATTCAGGTTTAAATGGTAGACACAAAGCTGGAGTAACTCAGCAGGACGGGCGGCAAATCTGGAGAGAAGGTATGGGTGACGATTTGGGTTGTGACCCTTCTTCAGACTTGATTATGTTGGCTGCTCTCCCATTGCAACTTGAGGACATGAAAGTTTAGTTTGGAGATACAGCGCGGAAACAGGCCCTTCGGCCCACTGAGTCTGCACTGACCAGCAATCCCCGCACACCCACAATATCCTATACACACTTGGGAATTAACCTACAAACCAGCACATCTTTGGAGTGTGGGAGGAAACTGGAGCACCCAGAGAAAACCCACGCAGGTCTCGAGGAGAACGTACAAACTCCGTAAACAGCACCCGTTGTCGGGATTGAACTCTGGTGCCTGGCGCTGTAAGGCAGCAACTCTACTGCTGTGCCACTGTGCCACCCTTCTGAGAAAGCCTGATGTTTGGAGCTGTGAATTGACCATCTTGGATCAAACAGATGACACCAACATTGTTGGGGTCTGGAGGAAGGCTGTCAATGTATTCAGCGGAATACAGATCAGCTGCAGAAATGGGCGTAGAAATGGCAGATGGAGTTTAATCTGAGAAGGTGTGTTATATGGGAGTTGGTCTTTGGGAGGTCGAATGAAAGGGGATATTGTACAATTAATCTCACTACTCATAATGGCATTGTTGTACTGGGCTTGGGGTCCAAGTCTATAGCTTGCTGAAAGTGATAGTCAAGAGTCAAATAGGATTTGGTCAGGCCACATGTGGAGTATTGCGTGCAGTTCTGGTCGCCCCCATTACAGGAAGGATGTGGTGACTTTGGTGACGGTGCAGGGGAGGTTAACCAGAATGATATGTGCATTAGAGGTACCATTCTGATACTTGGATTGTTTTCTCTGGGGAGATCTGATGCGGTGATAATGTAGATGGTGAGAACCATTTACCACCCTTGAAATATCAAATACTAGAGTACATAGCTTTAAGGTGAGAGGGGAATGTTTACTGCACTGTTTTTACTGAGGGTGGTGGTGGAGGCAGATACCACAGTCGTGTTTAAGAGGCTTTTGGACAGGCACATGGATATGCATGGATATGGATCACGTGCAGGCAGGTAAGTGTTGGTCCTGGCATCATGTTGGGCAGGGACATTGTGGGCCGAAGGGCCTGTTCCTGTGCTGTACTGTGTTTGGAACAACCTGTGGCAATCTGGTCAGCATCTTAAAGAACACACCGCATCTGTCCATGTTACTTCCTGCAGCATGTCTTTGTGCTTAACATTGTGATCTCTGACTGTTTAACTTTCCCCAGTTGTGAAGTGCCCAGACCCTCTGGCCATCGGTAACGGCACTGTTTCCAGTCGTGGTGACAGTGAGTTCTGGGAGTACGGCATGACGGCGGTGTATTCCTGTAAACTTGGATACTCAATGATCGGGCCGGCGGAGGTGACCTGTCAGGCGGATGGACAGTGGAGCTCACCACCACCATCGTGCAGAGGTACTCGACATCACGCTCGCTCTCGCTCCGTAAACACTCATCTCTGGCCACTGGTCAGTTGTCGGAAGTAACGTTAGCTGGTGCAGGTCCGCATTGGAGAAGTTGCAACTGTTGGGTTCTCTAGTGCTCACTCTACCCCACTCCACCCTCTCCCCCATTTAGCCCCACCCACCTACCCTGGCCAATACTTCCTCAAGAATGTCTTGAGGAAATCCAGCGACACTCAGCAACTTTTACAGATGCAACGTAGGAAACATCATATCGGGTTTCATCACTGCAGGGTTTGGGAACAGTTCTGCCCAAGACCGTAAGAAAGTTGTAGATGTAGCCCAGTCCGTCACACAGACCACACTCCCCACTATTGTAGATGTCGCCCAGACCATCCAACAGCCCACCCTCGCCACCATTGTAGATGTAGCCCAGTCCGTCACATAGACCACACTCCCCACCATTGTAGATGTCGCCCAGACCATCCAACAGCCCACCCTCGCCCCCATTGTAGATGTAGCCCAGTCCATCACACAGACCACACTCCCCAGTGACAATAATGAACCAAAACCCTGGTCTATCCCCGCGCCCATCCCCCATCCACCCTCTGTACCAGCTATCTACTTGCCCCCCGCTCCCTTTCATAAGGTTATAAACAATAAGAGTATAATTAGGCCATTCAATATTGGCTGATCTATCTCTTCCTCCTAACTCCATTCTCCTGCCTCCTCCCTGGTCTCTCCCCACCACACTACACCTTATTAGAGGGTCACATCCCTACTGCCCTTGGTGTTGAAGTCACTCCAGTGGAACTTCACGTTGTCTCCTTCTGGGGAAAGGGCCCTCAGACCAAGGTTGGAGCAGAACATATTGTACATCGAGCAGCACAGGAACAGTTCTATGCTTCACTATCCGCGCTGAACATGATGCCAAGACCAACTCTTATCTGCCTGCACATACTCCTGCATATCCACGTACTTGTCCAAAAGTCTCTTCAATGCCGCCACCACCACCACCACCCCTGCACACTCCAGGCACCCAAATAGAAAAGTTTAGCCCCCCAGCCCCCTTTGAACTTTGCCCCTTCCATCTGAAAGCTCTGGTATTTGATTTTACCATCCTGGGAGAAAGGACTGTCCACCCTCTCAATGCCCCTCATTGTATCTACTTCTGTTAAGGCTCCCCTCAACCTTCAGCGTTCCAGGTAAAACAATCCAAGTCTGTCCAGATTCTCCCTAATCCAAGCAGCATTGGGGCAGCACGGTGGTGCAGGGGTTGAGTTGCCAGAGCCCCAGGTTCGATCCTGACTACGGGTGGTGAGTGTACAGAGTTTGTACGTTCTCCCGGATGCACTGGTTTCCTCCCACGCTCCAAAGATGGGCAGTTTTGTAGATTAATTTGTACAGGCATTGCTGGTGGGCACAGACTCGGTAGGCCAAAGGTGACCCAACTAAAGGTAAGCAGTTTGGTAAATCTCCTTAGCATGCTCTTCAAATCGATCCTTCATTTTGATCCTTGTGATTAAAACTGTTCAACCTTGCCAACAGAAATGCTTCGCTGTAAATATACTCTTTGTTCTAGCTTGCTTGCTGACTAGGTGTGGCTTGAACTTTGTTTCTATGTTGGTATTTGATTTATTATTGGCGCCTGTGCAAAGGTACCGGGAAAAGCTATGCGTGTCGTCCAATCTAATCATAATCAGCATGAGTAAAACCAGAGTATGCACAAGTACAACAGGTGGTGCAAAGAGAACAATACCAGGGTGCAGGAAACAGTCTTTATAACATTAGTTCACACAATCATAAGTTGAAGGAGCAGAATTAGGCCATTCAGCCCATCAAGTTACTCCACCATTCAATCATGGCTGATCTATCTCTCCCTCCTGACGCCATTCTCCTGCCTTCTCCCCATAACCCCTGACACCTGTACTAATCAATATCTGTATTAAAAAATATCCAAAGACTTGGTCCCACCACTGTCTGCCAATGAATTCCACAGATTCACCACCCCTCTGACTATAAAAATTCCTTCTCATCTCTTTTGTAAAGGTACGTCCCTTCTCATCTCTTTTGTGAAGGTACGTCCTTTAATTCTGAGTCTGTGGCCGCTGGTTCTCTGTGGCCTCTGGTTTCAGAGAAAAATCTAAAGTCTGCAATGAGGCAGTTTGGAATGAGGTATCGTTCTAGCCTGAAGTCCCTGCTTCATCCTGTAGCCAAAAGCCAAAGTGCTTCCCTCCCTAACATCTTGTCGAACTTGGAGATCTGTGAGCAGACTAAGCCGTCTGCTGGACCTTGGTAATTTGCAGATCTGCGGACACAAAGTCTAGGTCTTCCTCCTGTGTCTCCATGTTCTCAACCCATTCTCACATCTCGTCTTCCCCAGTCTCGTTACCTCAGACTTCACAAGATCAATTCCCATGGTGAGATTTGTATGTTTTTGAGCAGTCGATTTCTGCTTCCTTATTCAATCACACGATCTGCTGCCGTTGTCACCATGATGGTTTACAAAGCAAAAAAGGCCACTTGTGGTCATCTGGCCTGTAATTCCCAACATCTCTCGCCATCATCGTTGACTGCTGCTCCAACCCGTTTCACAGGCAATTGCCTCCTTTACTCTGGATCATGATTTGGATGAAAATGTAGATGGGTGGTTTAGTAAGTTTGCAGACAATGCAAAGAGTTGGCAGAGTTGTGGACAAGAAGAAAGTTGTCAACAGATTCAGCAGGATATAGGCCAGTTGACACTTGTGCAGCCATGAGTGTGAAGTGTTGCACTTTGGGAGGTCCAATGCAGCAAACAGTAGGAGGCAGGAGCTAGAGATGAAGTCCATGATTCCTGGCAAGCGGAAAAACAAGTAGATATAGTGGCAAAGAAAGCACATCGTATGCTTGGCTTCATTGGTCGGGGCATTTAGTATAATGGTCAGGAAGTTCTGTTGCATGTGTATAAACCATTGGTCAGGCCACATTGGGAGCATTGTGTGCACTCTGGTGGCTCCATTGCGGGCAGGATGTGGAGGCTTTGGTGGAGGGTGCCGGAGGAGGAGGAGGTTTGCCGGGGTGTTAAGAGGATTAGAGGATGCTGGGTATTTTGAGAGGTTGGACAGATTTGGATTGTTTTCTCTGGATCATTGGAGACCTGAAGGAAGCTTATGAAATTATGAGGCGTTGATGGTCAATGTGTTTTTGCCCAGGGTGATAATGTCAATGCACAGTCTTGTACCCAGGAGAGGGCAATAGAGGACCAGAAGACAATCTTGTGTATGAACGGTGGCATCCAATTCTCTTTCCCAATTACCTGCCTATTTTTTGATTCGTGTAACTCGAGCCCCAGGTCTCATTTTGTTTTCATTTTTCGGAAAGAGGATCTTCTATTTTCTCACATGGCTCCATCTTACTCTTGCACCTAACCTATCTAACTCCCCCTGATGTCCCTCTCCCACCTATCCTTGTATCAACATTGATTCTGACCATACTGCACGCAGTTCCTTCATCCCAGCCATTCATCGTAGTCTGGCTTTGGCCAGTTGATCTGTGCCCTGTCCAGAGGATCTCTGGCCCCTAACGGCCTATCTGAGAAGAATCCTACATCCCTTCCTCCGGCTTAACATTTCACGAGATCAGGAGTAGGTGACATATCAGTTTGTGTCTACAGAAGGGTCTTGTCACTTACTCCTTTTCTCCACACATGCTGCCTGACCCGCTGAGTTACTCCAGCACTCTGTGAAACATCACCTATCCATGTTCTACAGAGATACTGCCTGACCCGCTGAGTTATTCAGCACTTTGTTTTGATTGTATATAAGATTTTATACACACACACACACACGCACGAATAAGGGGTCTGCCATTTAGGACTGAACTGAGGAAGAACTTTTTCACCCAGTTGTGAATCTGTGGAATTCTCCGCCACAGAAGGCAGTGGAGGCCAATTCACTGGATGTTTTCAGGAGAAAGTTAGATTTAGCTCTTAGGGCTAAGAGAATCAAGGGATGTGAGGAGAAAGCAGGAACGGATTTTGGATGATCAGCCATGATCACATTGAATGGCAGTGCTGGCGGGAAGGGCAGGATGGCCTACTCCTGCACCTATTTTCTATGTTTTTATAAATGAGCGAGAGGCTACTCTGTGTTTGGAGGTGGGGACAGTTCTTGGGAATGCACAGCATTTACAAGACATTTGGACAGGTATGTGGATACGAGAGTGTCATGGATAGAGTGATACAGGGTGGAAACGGGCCCTTCCACCCAACTTGCTTACACCAGCCAACATGTCCCAGCTACACAGGTCCCACCTGCCCATGTTTGGTCCATATCCCTCCAAACCTGTCCTATCCATCTGTCAAATTATTTCTTAAATGTTGGGATAGTACCTGCCTGTGTTTTGCCCATAATCCCTCTAAACCTATCCTATCCATGCATCTGTCCAAATGTTTCTTAAACGTTGCAATAGTATCAGCCTCAACTACTTCCTCCGGCAGCCTGTTCCATAAACCCACCACCCCTGTGTGGAAAAAGTTACCCCTCAGATACCTATTAAATCTTTTCCTTTTCACCTTGAGCCAATTTCCTCTGGTCCTTGATTCACCTACGCTGGCTAGAGACTCTATGCATCTACCCAATTTATTCATGATTTTATACACCTCTGTATCCTCGTGCTCCAAGGAGTCCCAGCCTACCCAACCTCTCCAGAGAGCTCTGACCCTCTAGTCCTGGTAACATCTTCATTTATCCTCTCTGTACATACTGGATGTGGCTCAAACACGGGCAGGTGAGGCTATCTCAGCAGAGGTGTAGAGGGAACACTTCAGGCTGGATTGTTGTTGAGCTGGAGGTTAAAAGGACAAATGAGCCCTGGAAAGATGGCAGGGTTGATGGTACACGGAGCATCGGTCAGAAGACTTGCTCCACAAATAACAGGTGACTCGGATAATGCCAGGCCTGGAGCTATATTTACAAGTGGACAGATCACTTTACCAACCCACTGGCTCAGAGTGTGGAAACAGGCCCTTCGGCCCATCTTGCCCACACCGGCCATCATGTCCCAGCTACACCAGTAATTTTACTTCGGAGTCACGTGAGTGATTCCATGAAGAAGGCCCGCCACGCCACATGCGCACCAGTATGTCAGCAGCATTGGCGCAAGCATGAGTCTGGCAGGACACAGCTCCTGCCGGTGGTAAGTTAAACTTAAAAGGTAAGTTTTTTTACTTACTGGGATTTTTAAGGCAGGAGTCTCTTTTTACATTGGTTTTTCCTGCCAGTTTTGCAACCCGACATGTTGCCGGTTATGGACTGTAGGGAAATTCCAGTCTGACCGCAAATGCGGATAAACCGGCAAAATTGATCAGGTTACGAGATAAGGAGCCGCTATCAGTGCAGTTAGCAGCACCCCAGCCTTCAGGGATGCCGTAAAAATGGCAAGAAATGTAAGCAGAGTCGATGACAGGGGGGTCAGCGGCTTCCCGGCCTGCAGGGATGCCATAAAAATGGCAAGAAATTTAAGCAGTCACTGACGGGCGGGGGGGGGGGGGGGGGGGGGGGTTAGAGGTTCCCAGCCTGCGAGATGCCGTTGGAACGGCAAGGAAGCAACGCTGGAGCCACTGACAGTGGGGTCAGTGGCTCACAGACGTTGGTCCCCAGTCAAGAAATTACTGGGACTCATTCAGCCCTATTTGGACTTGGGTGAGTAGGGCTAAAAGGGTTTCTCCTTATAATAAAAAGTGTGTATTTTATAGTGGTTTTTCTTTGTAAAAGCTAAAGGCAAAGTAAAAAGTTATTGTTGTATGTTCTGACAATGTTATAATTGTTTAAGCGCAGGTTGCTATGAATTATATTTTCCCTTCACTGGTAAAGGTGTACACTAAAAATGTTGATTCAGTGAGCTTACACAGCAATAGCGCGGGCCTATGGGACAGGCCACGCCAGCAGCGCCTGACAGGGCTGCTTCATATATGAAAGTGCCGGCCTATGGGAGAGCCGTGCCAGCAGCACCCGAAACAGGGCTGTTTCATTTGTGACACTACCGGTCTATGGGAGAGCAGTGCCAGCAGCACCCGATACAGGGCTGTTTCATTTGTGACACTACCGGCCTATGGGAGAGCCGTGCCAGCAGCACCCGATACAGGGCTGTTTCATTTGTGACACTACCAGCCTATGGGAGAGCCGTGCCAGCAGCACCCGATACAGGGCTGTTTCATTTGTGACACTACCAGCCTATGGGAGAGCCGTGCCAGCAGCACCCGATACAGGGCTGTTTCATTTGTGACACTACCAGCCTATGGGAGAGCCATGCCAGCAGCGCCTGATAGGGCTGCTTCATGTGTGAAGTGCCGGCCTACGGGAGAGCCGTGCCAGCAGCACCTGATGCAGGGCTGTTTCATGTCAAAAAGCGCCGGCCTTTATGAAAGGCAGAGCCAGCAACGCCTGGGACAGGGTTGCTCAAATTCACACATATCTACTCGCCCACGGAGTCAGGAGATGATTCTCCACCGGGGCTAGAGAGCAAGGCCCACCTAGTCGGGGGATGAATTCCTCACCGGGGCTGGACTTTAAACTACTATCCTAAATACAGCAACTGTTGTATACAGTGCAACAAAGGTTTCCCTCTCTGAGGCAGAGACGAAGATGGGTCAGTTTCCTGCTGACACTGAGTCTCAGGCTATGGCCGTGGGGCATACCCAAAGGGATGAAGGGCACGTGTCAGAGGTACCTTTTCCTGACAATAAAGTTGCCATCCCAGTAGAATATTCTATTGGGTTAAGGCCAATGGATTTGTATCAGTATTTGTATCCTACGGCCTGCGGCAGCGCCTGTTAGAGTTGCCTACGAATCACCCTCTCTGAGGAGGGAAGAGCAAAAGGTCAAGATGACTCCAGGCTCTAAAAATGTCAATAGAACATACTCAAGCACATATGTACCGGCAGTGAACAACGCCAACAGGGGGATGTGAGAGCCAGCCGCTGAATCGGTTATTCAGGTAGGTCTATTCTACAGGGGAAGAAGTCTGGCAGACAAATTAATTCGGCCAACGACGGGCAAAAGTCATCGTTCAGAACGCACCCCAGGCGCTCATCGGCAGTAGCGGTTCACTGGAACTGGGGGCAGCATGATAGCTCAGAAATTCCATGCACCTTCCAATCATGCTCAACTAATTGGGCCTAGCACTTCCAAAATTTGGGTAGTGCACCGTTCACAAGTTGTAATATTTACATTTGTTTGTACAACACACAAAGAGTAAAAATATGTGGTTGAGGCACAGCCGGAGCATTCCAAGTAAGTTTGGATTATGGCCAGGGCTTGGAAATTGGGCAAAAGTTCTCATGCAAACCACCCATGCAATAAGGCAGGATTGGCATGTTTTTATGAAGAATGGAGAGTATCAGGCATATGAACTTTCCAAATGTAAAAACTTATTCCTGACTACAACAGATTCATAAGGTAAGAGATACATGTTATACAAATCCCATTACAAAGGTTATCAAAGACAATATAACTGTACTATAACAGTAAAGCTTTACAGTATGGGATAAACTGTTTGTTGGTCATTGGGATTTACCTTTAATTATTATTAGCCTTGTCTCTGCCTTGTGGCAAGAGATTGGGGTTATAGCAATCTGTTACAAAACAGTTATTTTCATTAAGAGTAATTGGCAATATAGCCGATATGTTGCAGCTGAGCAAATCAAGGAACTGATATTGTGCAAGTAGCAATTAGATCATTGTTAACAACTTTGTGCTATTGTCAGCTGAGGCTACTTCAGCTACAATGATGAAGTAACAGTATTCAGCTGAACATGACAATAACTCATTGAACTTGAAACTTGCTACAGTAGTGTGGTCGGTTGAATTCGGTTATTATGAACTGATGTTTAGAACTCTAAGATGAGAAGTTCCAAATTCCATCACCTACTCAAAGGTAGTGGAGATTGCATGAGTTACCAATTCTTCAGTTGTTGGTATCAACTAAATATATACAGTAAATGCATCCATGAGTAAGGGGTTTTGAGCGAATATACATATTCTACATGCTCAAATTCAAGTTGCTACTCTACGATGGTGACATATGTTAGTCACATGGTAATCAAGGAAAAATATCCTGTAATTACTCTCCTTGCCACTGGTGTAGCATCCAGTTCAGATCGATGATAATACAGAATAAGTGTTGGATCTCGAAGTATGATGAAAGCATGGTTCAATACTTCATCAAATATTCATCATGTTAATGCATGTTTTTCACTCATTGCAAAAATTTGTGGCACAACAGTGCAGAGAAATACTTTCTCGCTTCAATAGGAGGAATGGTCTTTATGTCTTCCTTATTTTTTGCCTCATTAGCCGGGTCTTGTTTTAACAGTCAGCAAGACCTCACTTGGGTTCGTACTGTCGGACTGGCCAAGCGTCCATGTTGCCTGCTTCATCAGGCATTATAGCACAACGGTGTACGGTTATGCCAAAAAACAAGAACTCGCTGTTTCAAACTGTGGTTCAGGAGACTGGCTATTGCACAGTAAAACAATTATTGACCTACACATTTTGAATGGATTGAGTTTTTCCTCAGGTTGTCACATCAAGCCATGAAGGTGCTCACTGCAGTGTGCAGGGATAGCACCTATGCCATTTTAAGTACCTAAATTTAAGGGGTACATTTCCATTGAGGGGATCAGAAGTGTTTGTTAAATGTTAATGTTACATTTAATATGGTGCAGATTACTAAAATTTCCAGCTCATTTTAAATGGTATTGACAATAATTCAGTTATAGAGACACTACAGCTGCAACATAAGGGAACTACGCTCTCGGGTCCAACTCGGATATCGAGTTGTTAAAAGATCTTGACCCAAGTTCTCCCACTACAAGCTTATGCAGTTGGTTATTGAAAATGTGTGAGCATTACTTCAGCAAGGGGTTCCAGCTACATCCTTAGTTATGACACTTATATCAGCACAAAGACTGCAAACGTTGTGGCTAGATAGGATGGAATTGGCTGCAGGTGCCATTACATTACATTGTGGTCTACACAACCAGAGTAGACTAGGGGTAGCATGATTGAAGATCATTTTGAACAGTCCACGGTCTCACTTCTATGTTATCTAGGCCACCAGAATCCTAAGAAGTATGGAATCAGCAGAGTTTATTAGTTACAAACAACTACACAAAGGAAGGTCGGTTCAGACTTTTTTCAAGGCGGCTGCAGCAGGTTCTGGGTTATAGATATCAACATTGATGATTGTACATCTCATTCCACCAGGTCAGTATCAACGTCAGCGTATCATTTGGATAGTGTGTTTACATCTCCTTCCACTAGGGCAGCAGCTACGTCGGCAGCCAAGGCGAGGGACGTGCCCTTTGACCATATTTTGGCGGCCGCCGGATGGGCAAATGAGTTGATGTTTCAGAATTTTTATCATCGGCCGATTGTCAATCCAGGACTGTTTGCCTATGCCATTTTAAGTCCTAAATTTAAGGGGTATTGTCGTTTGTTTACATTCTTAAATAAACCCTATTTCTACATTGAATGCAATGTTACTAATGCATTTATTTCTCTTTCGAGTTAATCAATGCAGTGGGATGCCGAGATTTGTAATCTGCGGCATGAAATCACAAAGCTTTGCACTCTTCACGGAATCACTCGCGTGACTTCGCAGTAAAATAGTAAGATTAAACGAGAACTTGCCAATTTGAACTTCGATCTTGATTTTATGAGGAGTTACGTTGGCGATTACGTGCCTGCCACGCCCAACCCTCTCTCATAAAGGATCATAGGATAGTTCTTGAGTCATTGATCTTACTATGTACTTCGGTGTTTATTTGTGATTTCATACCGTTGCTTTGAAGTTTGATGCGCATGCGGCCTGGCGGGCCTTTTTCACGTAATCACCAATGTAACTCATAAAATCAAGATCAAACTTCAAATTGGTAAGTTCTCGTTTAATCTTACTAATATAGTGCAGAATGAATTAGCATCTTTAGGAATAGTCGAAGAAAGGTTATGTGTTTAATTTGTGGGTAGAACTGAGAGATCGTGCCAAGTGTACACACTTACTAGTTTGCATTCATTTAATATGACATTCATTGCAAAGTCCTGAAAGTGAAATTGAAATTATGATATGAGGACACCAAATATTTGTTTTCCAAGTACGTTGTGGTGTTGGTGAATCTTGTGCAGAGTTGTGTCCACCCAGTACAGAACAGCCCCTTCATCCCACCATATGGGTATGGATCCAACCTTCAGATGGATCGGCCAAGTTTGGAGGGATATGGACCAAATGCAGGGGGGTGGGACCGGTGGAGCTGGGGCATGTTTTGCAGGTGTGAGGAAGTTGGGCCGAAGGGCCTGTTTCCATGCTGTATCGCTCTATGACACCCCACCCAACCACAGGTGTACAGGTAAGAGCACATTTACTGGTTGCATCGTGGCCTGGTTTGACAACTTGAACACCCAGGAATGAAGGAGACCCATCCATACTTTAGTGTAGAGATACAGTGCAGGAATAGGTCCTTCCACCTAGTGTTGGAATTACCCTATGGGTTAGACAGTTGGTGGATAGAGCAGTAAAGGGTTTATGGCCAGTTAATGTTTGCTTAATGTCTGACTGCATTTTACAACAGATGTTATCACACTGTTTCAGGTCATACCACCTATAATTTGTGTCCTTTGCTGTTCAAAGGAACTTTTTTTCAAAGAATTGAAGTCAGTCACAAGTTCATAGATCATAGGAGCAAAGGTAGGCCATTTGGCCCATCGAGTCTACTCTGACATTCGATCATGGCTGATCTATCTTTCCCTCTTAACCTCATTCTCCTGCCTTCTCCCCATAAACCCTGACGCCTGTACTAATCAAGTATCTGTCAATTGCCATCTTAGAAATACCCAATGATGGCCTCCGCAACCATCTGTGACATTTAATTCCACAGATGTACCACCTTTTCACTGAAGAAATTGCTCATCTCCATTCTAAAGGTACAAAAGTACTGTTTCATCCAGCTTGGAAGCAGGCCTTTCGGCCCAACTCGTTCATACTGACCAAGATGCTACGTCTAAGTGAATCCCATTACCCTTCGTTTGGCACATATCCCTCTAAACCTTTCCTATCTGTGCACCTGTCAAGTGTTTTTTTCAATGCTGTGTAGTACCTGCCTCATCCACAGTACCTCCTGGCAGCATATTCCATACACCATACAGTTGCCCTAAGGTTCTTACTACATCTTGTCCCTCTCATGTTAAACCAATGCCCTCCGGTTATTGATTCTCCTACCCTGGTGAAAGGTTACTGTTTTTTGTTTTATTGTTAATCATACAATAACATAATAGCCATAATACTTTGTAAACAAATAATGCAAAAGAGAAGTCCGTAGTATAACCAATGATACATTTCATAAACTATCATAGTTGTTGAGGTTAGGATTCATGAGCCTGATGGTTGTTGGGAAGAAGCTGTTCTTCAACCTGGAGGCCACGGTTCTTGGGCTCCTGTACCACTTTCACAATGGAAGTAGTGAGATGAGAGCATGGCCAAGGTCTTTGATATTGGCTACCTTTCTGAGGCTAGGCTTCATGTCGATGCCTTTGATGTTGTGTTTATCACTCCTGTATATGTCTTGGGCGTTCGGGTTGCCAAACCAGGCCGTGAAGCAACTATCCATATACTCCCTACCGCACACCTGTTGGGGTTTGATAGAAGATTCCGGAAACGGGCCTTTTAGCCCACTGATTCCACACCAACCAGTGATCACCCCGTACATGAACACTGGACGATTTTACAAATGTGTCGAAGCGAATTAACCTACGAACTTGCACGTCTTTGGTGTGTGGGGGGAAACCGGAGCACCCGGAGAAAACCCACGCAGGTCACGGGGAGAACATACAAACTCCGTAAAGACAGCATCCATGGTCAGGATCGAACTTGGGTCTCTGGCTCTGTGAGGCAGCAGCTCTACCAGCTGTGCCACCGTGCCTGTCTTATGTCCTCGTTTGATGTATTTATTATTTATGATAATGACTTTCCCAACCAGACAAAGTTAACTACCCAATAAGGGAAATGTAAATAACCTGTCCTGTAGAGTTGGATAGTTAACTGTGTTGTCCCACAGTAGAGGTTGTGTTAAGATAGACGCAAAATGCTGGAGTAATGGCCCCGTCTCACGGTACGAGTTAATTCCAAGAGCTCTCCCGAGTTTAAAAAAAATCAAACTCGTGGTAAGCACGGAGAATGAATGTAGCAGGTACCTTCAGAGCTCGGGGACGTCTCTTAGCGGCTCGTAACGCTAACAGCAGGTACTTGGGAAGACTCGCTAACGGCAGGTAAGCTCGGGAAGACTCGGGAAGATTTTTCAACATGTTGAAAAATGTCCACGAGAGCTCAGAGTACCGACGAGCGGCCATTACTGTAAATCTCCGAGTTCGAATCCGGGCAAACTCGGGATGAACTCGTACAGTGGGACAGGGCCATAACTCAGCGAGGCAGGCAGCATATCTGCAGAGAAGGAATGGGTGACCTTCAGTAGAGGTTCTGCTCCTGGTTAGTAATTTTTTGGGCCAGTAACCGTCGGCATTGTATTTTACTTACGCATGCATTGGTTCCATTGCATCCTTCTGCACTAACTGAATACTTCTTCAATTCCATTTGTTAGGTTCTGATAACCTTGTCACTTCCTCACCTACTAGTAAGTATTTTAATTATTGCATAAATTATTATTGTTGTGCTTTTGGAATTGTTGAATAATTGTATTTATTCCCTCTGGGAATAGCCACCCCACCACCAGGCGCACCACTCTAAGTATTAACTAGACCAACTCATTCAGCATGGAAACAGGCCCTTCGACCCAACTCATCCATGCCGACCAAGATGCCTTATCTAACTAATCCATTTGGCCCATAGCCCTATAAACCTTTCCTGTCCATGTACCTGCCCAAACTGTATTTCAAATGTTGTTATAGTCCCTGCCTCAACTACTTCCCCAGGCAGCTCGTTCCATGCGTCCACCACCCTTTGAGTGAAAAATCTCCTTCTACAATTCCTATTAATAACCAATGTCCTCTGGTTCTTGATTCCCTTACCCAAGGTAAAGGACTCTTGTGCATCTACAAAATCTATTCCCCTCATGATTTTTATACACTTCTTTAAGATCATCCCTAATTCTACTGCGCTCCCGGGAATAGAGTCCTAGCCTGCCCCAACCTCTCCCTGTAGCTCGGGCCCTCGTGTCCTGGCAACAGCCTTGTAAATCTTCTCTGCACTCTTTACAGCTGAATGACATCCAGGCATGTGCCGTGAGTAATTACTCGGGGCAGGCAGTCAGCCGGTTTTAAAAAAAAAATCTTATACCGCGCATGGGCAGATTGTTCTCTTTGTAAAAAATAAATAAGTAACAATTCAATTTTCCCAAGGCTTCTCGATCTCCTTCATTTTTTAATTACTGAATGGGTGCGGGACGGAGGATGAAGGCAGGTGGAGAGATGGTGTGAAAAACGGGAGCACACCGGGACGTTGAATCAGTTGTCATCTTATTTAATGGCAATACTAATTCAAGGGTCCATTTGGAGGGAGAGTTCCTTTCACAGCATGTGGAGAGTCTGTGCCAGGGGTTAAAGATACGGAGAGTCAAAGTCAAAGTATCCTTTATTGTCATTCAGACCTTTTGGTCTGAACGAAATTTTAATTGCATTCAGGAGTTGGCAGGAGTGGCATTGAGGGCAGGAGTGTGGAGAAGGAGGGGGTCAGAGATCATATCAGTAACTCACTCACCGCTGCCGCAGCACTCTGGGCACGGACAGCAGAACTGGCCGCCACTTCCGGGGATAGAAGCAGCTCTGGTGCGAACGGCCACCACAACCTGACAGCAGAACCGGCTGCCACTTCAGCGCCTTCTGCCGGCCAGCTCACCTATGGCAGTGCTCTTCGTCTGAACATCTCTCACTTGCAGCTCGCCAGCTTCGCTCATGTCAACCGCGTCCCACAAATCCTTAAATTCCCACAGCCAAGTAACCTTAACTGGTCCCGTGAATGCGCTGTCGGAATTTAAAGATTTGCGGGAAGCCGACCGGCGAACGGCAGGTGAGAGATGTTCAGACAGAGAGCACTGCCAGAGGTGAGTGGGGACCAGCAGAAGGGGCTGAAGTGGCTGGGTCCCGGCGGCCACTTGCAGTCACCTGAGCTGCTTCCTTCCTCGGAAGTGGCGACCAGTTCTGCTGTCTGTGCCCGGAGTGTTCTGCTGTCTGTGCCCACAATAAAACCATATAGCAATTACAGCACGGAAAGAGGCCATCTCGGCCCTTTTAGTCCGTGCCGAACACTTACTCTCACCTAATCCCATCTACTTGCACTCAGACCGGAGAGTGGCAAGTGGATTACTGACCCCAATCACCTCCTTCAGAACGCCAGATTCCCCAAACATTGGAAGAGCTAATATGTAAGGAGATAGCAGATATTAGTAGTATGCACAAGGTAGTGATTGTGGGAGATTTCAATTTTCCAAAAATAAACTGGGAAACACATTCTGTAAATGGGCTGGATGGTTTGGAGTTTGTTAAATGTGTGCAGGATAGTTTTTTGCAGCAATACATAGAGGTATCGACCAGAGAAGGGGCAGTGCTGGACCTCCTGTTAGGAAATGAGGCGGGTCGGGTGACGGAGGTATGCGTTGGTGAGCACTTCGGGACCAGTGATCACAATACCATTAGTTTCAATATAATTATGGAGAGAGTCAGAACTGGACCTAGGGTTGAGATTTTTGATTGGAGAAAGGCTAACTTTGAGGGAACGTGTAATGATTTAAAAGGAGTGAATTGGGACATTTTGTTTTATGGGAAGGATGCAGAAGAGAAATGGAGGACATTTAAAGGGGAAATTGTAAGAGTACAGAATCTCTATGTCCCTGTTCGGTTGAAAGGAAATAGTAAAAATCGGAAAGAGCCATGGTTTTCAAGGGAAATTGGACACTTGATTCGAAAAAAGAGAGATCTACAATATTTATAGGAGGCATGGAGTAAATGAGGTGCTAGATGAGTATAAAGAATGTAAGAAGAATCTTAAGAAAGAAATAAGAATAGCTAAAAGAAGATATGAGGTTGCTTTGGCAAGAAAGGTGAAAGTAAATCCAAAGGGTTTCTGCAGCTATATTAATAGCAAAAGGATAACGAAGAATAAAATTGGACCATTAGAGAGCCAGAATGGACAGCTATCTACAGAGCTAAAAGAGATGGGGGAGATATTGAACAATTTCTTTTCTTCGGTATTCACCAAGGAGAAGGATATTGAACTCTATGAGGTAAGGGAAAAAAAAAAAGTAGAGTAGCTATGGAAACTATGAGATTTAAAGAGGAGGAAGTACTGACACTTTTGAAAAATATGAAAGTGGATAAGTCTCCAGGTCCTGACAGAATATTCCCTAAGACATTGAGGGAAGTTAGTGTAGAAATAGCAGTGGCTATGACAGAAATATTTCAAATGTCATTAGAAATGGGAATAGTGCCGGAGGATTGGCGTACTGTGCATGTTGTTCCATTGTTTAAAAAGAGTTCAAAGAATAAACCTAGCAATTATAGACCTGTTTGTTTGACGTCAGTGGTGGGCAAATTAATGGAAAGGATACTTAGAGATAATATATATAAGCATCTGGACAAACGGGGTTTGATCAAGAACAGTCAACATGGATTTGTGCCTGGAAGGTTATGTTTGACAAACCTTCTTGAATTTTTTGAAGATGTTACTAGGGAACTTGATGAGGATAAAGCAGTGGATGTTGTCTATATGGATTTCAGTAAGGCCCTTGACAAGGTTCCCCATGGAAGGTTGGTTAAGAAGGTTCAATCTTTGGGTGTTAATGGTGGAGTAGCAAGATGGATTCAACAGTGGCTGAATGGGAGGTGCCAGAGAGTAATGGTGGATGGCTGTTTGTCAGGTTGGAAGCCGGTGACCAGTGGGGTGCCTCAGGGATCTGTGTTGGGTCCACTGTTGTTTGTCATGTACATCAATGATCTGGATGATGGGGTGGAAAATTGAATAAGTATGTAGATGATACTAAGATAGGTGGTGCTGTGGATAATGAAGTAGATTTTCAAAGTCTACAGAGAGATTTGGGCCATTTGGAAGAGTGGGCTGAAAGATGGCAGATGGAGTTTAATGCTGATAAGTGTGAGGTGCTACATCTTGGCAGGACAAATCAAAATAGGACGTACATGGTAAATGGTAGGGAATTGAGGAATGCTGTGGAACAGGGATCTAGGAATAACTGTGCATAGTTCCCTGAAGGTGGAATCGCATGTAGATAGGGTGGTAAAGAAAGCTTTTGGTGTGCTGGCCTTTATAAATCAGAGCATTGAATATAGGAGAAGGGAAGTAATGTTAAAATTGTACAAGGCATTGGTGAGACAAATTCTGGAGTATGGTGTACAATTTTGGTTGCCTAATTATAAGAAGGATGTCAACAAAATAGAGAGAGTACAGAGGAGATTTACTAGAATGTTGCCTGGGTTCCAGCAACTAAGTTACAGAGAAAGGTTGAACAAGTTAGGTCTTTATTCTTTGGAGCACAGAAGGTTAAGGGGGGACTTGATTGAGGTCTTTAAAATGATGACTTGGATAGAGTTGATGTGGATAAGCTTTTCCCATTGAGGGTAGGGAAGATTCAAACAAGAGGGCATGACATGAGAATTAAGGGACAGAAGTTTAGGGGTAACATGAGGGGGAACTTCTTTACTCGGAGAGTGGTGGCTGTGTGGAATGAGCTTCCAGCAAAAGTGGTGGAGGCAGGATCGATTTTAACATTTAAAAGTAAAGTGGATAGGTATATGGAAGGGAATGGAGGGGTATGGTCGAGTGCAGGTAGATGGGACTAGGGAAAATAAATAGTCGGCACGGACTGGAAGGGCCGAGAAGGACTGTTTCCGTGCTGTAATTGTTATATGGTTATTATATGGAGGGATATGGACCAAATGCAGGCAATTAGGGCTAGTGTAACTTGGGTTGTTGGTCCTGGTTCAACACTGTAACACTCAATGACTCCATGACAATGCTGGAGTAACTCAGTAGATCGGGCAATATCTGTGGCGTGAATGGTGATGTTTGGGGTTGGGACTGTTTTACGCACTGACCCGAAACGTTGTGTGTCTATCCCCTCCACAGATGCGGATTGACCCGCTGTTCCTCCGGCACTTTGTGTTTTGCTCCAGGTTTTTCGTGCCTCCATCCTTTTAAAGCAGTTGCTTTCTGAGTTAAGTGAATAATTGTATTTATTTCCTCTTTACCAGATGCGGAAAACAGCGGCAGCACCGTGACACCCAAAAGTGGTAAGTATTTATTCTTGGTCATAGTCACACTAGCTTGAATTCCCAACTAGTCGAGGAACTGTCATTCTCTATTTTCAAGCCCTGATCAGCAACACCTTTGTTTTGTATGCCAGAAGTTCGTACTTTGTTTTTCAGGGCTATGCTCTGAAACATTAACATATCTATTTAGAGATAGAGCGTTGAACCAGGCCTACCGAGTCCGTACCGACCATCCCCGCACAGTAACACTATCCTACACATGCTAGGGACAATTTACACATACACCAAGCCATTCAAAAATGTTCTCGAGACTAGGAAATGGCATTTGGGAATAACATTAATTGTCGTTTGAAATCTTAATCAATAAAGAGGATTTAGCACAGATTAATGAAAGCAACTGGCATTGACTGGGAACAGAAAATGCTGGAGGATTTAGTGGGGCAGCATCTAAGGTAGGAGCTGTCAACTAATCTGGTTGGGTAAAACTTGTCAGAACTGGGAAAGTGATTGATGAAAAGCGGTAGGAAATGGATAGGGCAAAGGGAATATCTGCGATAAGGTGAAACTCCATTAAATGGTTACTGTGGCATTTAGAATGCGATTTATTTTGTGTTACTTGGGGCTGGGCTCTGTGTCATGGGCTGTAGGAACGGAGAGAGGGTTAAGCCGATATCCCCTGTGGGGGCTTGCAACATACATGGCCATTCGGATGCAAGTAGAGGAGGCAAGTTACCTAACCTTGGGACATTGAGTGTTGAGTCTGGAAGGCTGCAAAGTGCTTGGTGAGTGTGGCCCCATGATGTATTAGGGCAGGAGGGTGCAGACAGCTGGCAGTGAGGGTGGTGAACACTAGTGGCAAGGAATAGAAGATCCAGGGGCACCTGTGTGGACTGAACACTGGCGTTGTTAAGAGCGATCACCTGGTCCGATTTGTCCCAGTGTCGGAGAGACCGCATTGTCATTGTACCTGTACCTCACCTAGGTCTTGGATGGAGCTGTTCTCAAACCAAGCTGTGATGCATCCCAAAAAAATGCCTTCTACGGCGCATCTGAAGACGTTAGTGAGAGTTGTTGAGGACATGCCACACTTCCTAAGCCTTCTAAGGAGGTAGAATAATTCTGTATAATTCAGCTGCCATGATCAGCAACTGATTTATCAATGATGCTGAGCATTGTGTTAGTTCATGGTGTGAACAATCAGCTTAATATTATTTGTTTAATCCTCAGATAAAGGTGGTTCAGTTGGAACAAGTGTTGGTGAGTAGAAAGAACTTGCCTGTACAGCTTTTCTTTCCAAGAGTGAATTGGTTAAACTGGAATACTTACTGAAACATGATTTGAAATTTTAAAAAAGTGATAGTAATTGGAAACAATTCTAAATTCACTACATTTTTAGATGTTATGAGAATGACACTGAGTTATTCAGAAGTTGCATGGTGGCTTTTTTGTAAACCAGCATCTCCAGTTTCACGTGTGCACATCTCTCTTCATCATCTGAGTATAGAAATTGGGAGGTAAAGTTGCATAAGACGTTGGTTAGACTGTTTAGAGTATTGTGTTCAGTTCTGGGCACCATGTTATAGGAAAGATGTTAATAAGAAAAGGGTGCAGAGAAAATTTATGAGGATGTTGCCAGGACTAGAGGTCTGGGCTATTGGGAGAGGTTGATTAGGCTGGGACACTATTCCTTTGAGCACAGGAGGATGAGGGATTATCTTATGGAGGTCTCTAAAATAATGAGAGGAATAGATCGGGTAGATGCACAGAGTCTCTTGCCCAGAGTAGGGGAATCGAGGACCAGAGGACATAGGTTTCAGGTGAAGGGAAAAATATTTAATAGGAATCTGGATGGGGTACTTTTTCACACAAAGGGTGGTGGAACAAGCTGCCAGAGGATGTAGTTGAGGTTGGGACTATTGCAGCATTTAAGAAACAGTTAGACAGGTACGTGAATAGGACTGGTTTGGTGGGATATGGACCAAGCGCAAGCAGGTGGGACCAGTGTAGCTGGGACATGTTGGCTGGTGTGGGCTAGTTGAGCCCATGGGCCTGATTCCACACTGTATCATTCTGACCCCATCGTTCGTTGTGTTTACCTTTTAGCCCATGGTGTTAGTTATCACTGCAAAACGAAACTACTTCACATGATCACTGTTGGATTAGACACATTGATAATTAACCAACATTCAACCAAGTCTCCGGCACTAAACCTCCAATGCTTGTCACCATTTCCATTTGTTTTATTTTTTTCTCTTGACTCACAGGACAACAACATATACTGTCGCTGCTCCTAACTGCAACATTAATATTCTGCCTTCAGTTATGATTGAAGCTGCCCGAAGAGCAAGAGAAGGCAAACTCGTTGTTTCTATGATCGCAAAAAACCCTTTAAACGCTTAGATCTGTTTCACAAGAAACTCTGCAAAAAATTGTCTGGTTTGATTTTTTTTTACTAAGTACTGAAACCTTGCTGTCCGGCAGCTCAGTGATGCTTGCAGGGGTGAACGTTTAACAGTACCCCTGGTTACCATGCACTGGCCGCTAGTTACCAGGCTCTTGCCGTAGGTTACTAGGCAATTAACCCTGGTTAGTGGGCTCCGGTCACTGGTGCACAGTAACTAGCAACATTGCACAACTCCATTCTGCAGCTTGTTCTCAGAGTGGAACACCGAGCTAATCGTTTCCAATGTGGAAAAATATCAGTGCCAGCCAATAGCTAAATTAATTTCAATAATTTATTGGTAAATGTGTTGCAGTGAAAGCAAATACTTAATTTAATTAAAATTATATTTATTTGTTAAAAATAACTTTAATCTGCCACAGCTCCAGAGATGAGGTTCAGTCCCAACCTCTGGTTCTGTCAGTGTGGAGTTAGCATGTTCTCCCTGTGACGTCTCAGTTCCTCCCAGTGCTCTGGTTTACTCCCATGTCCCACGGAGCAGCAGGTTGGTGGGTCAGTCAGTCACTGCAAGTTGACCATGGGGGAGGGGGAATTTGATGGGACATTCAAAAGGGAACAAAGGGACTGAGTGGGGAAACTGACTCTGCATCTGTGATCCAGATGTTAATATGAAGAATGTAGACTATGACTTTGTAATGTTACTTCAATTATTTAAACCTGTTAGTATTAATCAAATCAAATCATAACTGTGCCATATTGTATGAAGGATAGTTATATTATTCTCTATGCTTATGAATTAAATTAAATAAAGCACAGATATGTTCTCTACGCTTAAATTATTGTCGAGTTGACCTGTGGTATTAAATATTGAACGCATTTATAAGCGATCATGAAAATTGGGATAAATTCTTTATCACTTCTGAGGGCAAGTTGTAGAAGTTGTGATTACATAAACATAGAAAATAGGTGCAGGAGTAGGCCATTCAGCCCTTTGAGCCTGCACCACCATTCAATATGATCATGGCTGATCATCCAACTCAGTATCCCGCACCTGCCTTCTCTCCATACCCCTTGATCCCTTTAGCCACAAGGGCCACATCTAACCCCCTCTTAAATATATCAATGAACTGGCTATATGATGGGATTGATATAACATGATGGTAATTGTATTTTCACTGTCATTTATACATCCATTGACCACAAAAACACTGGGAAATCAAGGGTTGGTCTTCAGTGACTGCGTGTGAGGGTTTAATTGCTGAAACTTCCATTCACAGGGGCTGGGGCTACAGAAGACATCTGTCTGAACCCTTCATTCCAACAATACTGTGCAAGCTATCTCCTCCCCCACCCATTTCTTCTTTTCCCCCCCAAGATTTAAGGGGAAATCTTTCCCAAGGCCATGACATATCCCCATAGACAGGAAAATGGGAAAGATAGATTAACCATGATTGAATAGCAGAGTCAACTTGATGGGCCGAATGGCCTTATTCTGCTCCTCGAACATATGAATGTACGCACTGTCTCACACATTTATGTTACGGCAACCAGCCCATGAATGCAAAGGAAGGGACAAAGAAATTGTATTTTGCATGAGCACTCTTGCCTACATTACTTGCAACTTTCAAAGTAATACTTCTATGAGAAAAGGGCAGATGAGGACTTTATTCTTTGTAGTGCAGGGGGCTGAGGATGATTATGTAGAAGATAGACACAAAATGCTGGAGTAACTCAGCGGGTCAGGCAGCATCTGTGGAGAACATGGATAGGTGACATTTCGGGCGGGGACCCATCTTCAAATTGTGCCCAATGTTACCTATGCACTCCAGCACTTTGTGTCTTGTCTGGTCAGACCGTGGTGTAGATGCAACATTACAAACCCATCAGTTATCTCCCCATTTCTCCAAATGTTAGGCACCACAGACAGCAATACAGCAAGACCGTGTTGTCTTGGAGACCAGCGCCAGTGAAACAGCGGAAATTCCAGTGTCCTGACCGCGGTAGTTCTGATGGAGGCATCAACAATACCAAGGAGCTGATGTGGAAGATCACAACACTGGAATTTAGAAGGATGAGAGGGAATCTTATAGAAACGCACAAAATTATTAAGGGATTGGATATGTTAGATGCAGGAAATCAGGGGTCACAGTTTAAGATTAAGGGGTAGGACATTTAGGACTGAGATGAGGAAAAACTTTTTCACCCAGAGTTATGAATCTGTGGAATTCTCTGCCAGAGAAGGCAGTGGAGGCCAATTCACTGGATGTTTTCAAGAAAACTAGATTTAGCTCTTGGGGCTAATGGAATCGAGGGATATGGGGTAAAAGTCGGAACGCGGTACTGATTTTGGATGATCAGCCATGATCATATTGAATGGCGGGGCTGGCTCAAAGGGTGGAATAGCCTACTGCTGCAGCAATTTTTTATGTTTCTATTTTTTCCATGACAACAGCTCCTGGCTGAAGAGATTTGTGTTCCACTGTCCCGGTTAGTGACTTGCTCTGAGAGTGGGGCAGGCAAGTCAGAAACCCTTGCTCATTTCATGGGTGAGGATCAATCACAACCTAGTCTGGCATCCATTCCTTCTCTCCAGCGATGCTGCCTGTCCCGCTGAGTTACTCCAGCATTTTGTGTCTATCTTTGGTTTAAACCAACATTTGCAGTTCCTTCCTACATATGGCTTCTCAGGAACATGTACTCACGTTCACTTGTTTACATTATTTTCTCTGGAGTCTCATAGCTCTCCACGCTGATGCGCAAGCGCTCTTACTTGCTCACTCTTTAAATGCGGAACTCCGTGGAGGCATTTCGACGTGTGCACTATTGAACCAGTTGTGGTGTCTCACGATGCCAGAATCACGGCGGCACTCTTTTAGTGCGCACTAGAATTGCGACAGCCGAGCTCTATAAGACTGTGATCACTATGGTGGGTTCCCCGGTAGTGAGTGTGCGATCACCAGGACAAGTTCCCCGGTAAGAGTGCAATCACCAAGGATGAGTGACCACTACTCGTGATAATGCCACATTGGGATAACGGGCTAATATGTGCAATCACTGAAACGGAAGCCCTTCGCGTTAAAAAGGGGGTGTTTGGCAGCTAAAATAAAATTGCTGGCGGGATTCGTGATAAATGAGTGCACACATTTATTCCCCACAGCGGCCCCGCCGTAGGAGCACACTAGTAGTGATCACCATGGTTCTGTCCGCGGCAAGTTAATGTGCACAACTGTGATCACCAGGGTTTTCTGCGCTATGTCTTTCTTTCTTTTAAAATCTTTTTATTCGTTTTTTTACCCCAAAAACCCCCCCATAAAAAACAGAGCAAAAAGAATAATGATAAACATAAGATATTGATACATAGGGATCAGGATTACATTAATAACAGGTATAATCTAATATGAGTCCAGTGTCAAAATACACATTGAATATAGACCTCTATGCAAATATAGTTAAATATTTAAAAGAAAACATATATGCAGAAAAAAAACACAAAGATAAAAAGACAAAAAGAGGGAAAAAGGACGAAAAACCCCTCTAAACTAGAGAAAAAAAGAAAGGGGGAAAAAATAAAAACAAAGCAAAGTAAAACAGAATCTGAGCTGAGAATTTCAACAATTTAAGTCTGTTTGTCGTCAAGTCCATTCCACCATATAGAGGTAAAATAGTTTTTATAACGGTTGAGAGGGAGTAATTTATATTGTATGAAAGTGTTGAATACAATTTCCCCACGTCTTATCAAATTTAACCAAGGGTTCAACAATGTCACTCCTGATTTTTTTCTAAATTTAAACATGATATTATAGTTTCAGAATACCACTGGAGTGTGGTCGGAGGGTTGGAGTCTTTCCATTGAAATAAAATAGATCTTCTGGCGATTAGTGTAGAGAAAGCAATCAACCGATGGGTGGAGCGGGACAAATGAATAAAATAGCAAGATCAAACGAGAACTTACCAATTCGAAGTTTGATCTTTATTTTATGAGGAGTTACGATGAGGGATTACGTGAAGAAGCCCCACCTGGAGCATGCTCGGCATACTTCAAAGCAGCGGCGTGAAAAACACAGAACCAATAGCCGGAGTAAGATAGTAAGGCTCACAAAGACTAGAACTACCAGATGATCATTTAGATTATGAGGGTTGGGAGCGGAGGGCACGTAATCCCTCGTCGTAACTCCTCATAAAATAAAGATCAAACTTCGAACAGGTAAGTTCTCGTTTAATCTTACTATTTTACTTCGGAGTCACGTGAGTGACTACGTGAAGATTTCAAAGCTCTGTAATTTTCATGCCGTAGATCATTCCATACGACACTGCTTCAGTTTACACAGTAGTGAGTAAATATTTTAATAATAATAATAAAAAGAAAAGTAATAACCCCTCTATCCCAGGGGAAATAACAACAAATGATATGCAACAAAGCAATCAATTTGAACCGAACCCAACACAGCATGTGCAACCCTGGCACTGTAACAACAGGTTTATTGTAAAATCTAGAAGTTTCTTCTTTAGACCATCCTGCCGTCTCCAGAATTTGGTCGAGCGGCACGTCCTGCACCTTCGCCGCGGACATTGATACCACCCTTGTGGAGTGAGATTTAAACACATCAGTGTCTACTCCAGTTAATCCAGAACCTGTTTATCCATCTAGAAATAGTTTGTACTGTCACTTTTAAATATGTTTCTTGTGGGTAATGAACATTGGTGTCTCACAATCTCGGAGACTCTTAATTCAATATATATTAAGTCAGATGCTTAACCACACACAATGTTTAGTTGACACAGTACGTCTTAAAGATTACTTTGGTTCCAGCCTTTCTTGGTTTGCTTTGCTTGCTTAGATCATTGACATAAAACGTTATTTTATCTACAGACAACTGCATACAATGTAATGTTTGTACTCACTGTGCTGATATTAATGGCATGAGCATAACCACTTTAAATATTAACTTCTGAAAAGACAGTGACGTAATTGGATTCCATTGCCGAAGCAATATGAGAACTATACTGACATCCCAGATTTCTGTATATGGGTTTGGTAGGATTTTATTAAAATTCCTCTCATAAATCGGGATATTAACGGATGAGACCCGATAAATTGTCGTTCTGAAAATTGTCCTAAATAGGAGGACAAAACACTCCGAGCTCCATTCATGGTACTATAACTCAGGTGCAACATAGCAAGGAACTCCAATACATCCGATATGTTTGCAGTATGATAAAATATATCTGACTGTATACAAATGATTTCCCATTCCTTATATGAAACATATATTGTTTCTTAGTGCTATCGCTCCAAGCTGCAGTAATGACAGCCATGGTCCTATCCGACATTCCATCAGAACCTGCAGATTAACAATTAATACGGTCATGTAATGGATGACTTCTGCTGTTACTGGATGTACCAACAATTACTGTACCTGGGATTTGTCATGAATGTCTGAATCATCATTATGTGCACCAATGGGAACAATGGCTGTGTAGTAATGGTCCCTAGATAAGGGACGTATCAGATATTAACTGATAAGAACAGATACTACATTTGATCTTAGCCAAAAGGCCGAGAAGCAATACCAGTTTGAAACCACCAAACGCCTTCGGCGGAGACTTGCTCTATTTTGGTGACACGTTGCCTAATCAGGCAAAATGGGGAAACATAAAAGACTATACTTCCCCAATGTAGCGAGATTGCATGCACCGCGAATGCTCCTGGGTCTGGCTCCCTTGAGACACATTTAGACCACTGAAGATTTAATCCAGACACAACAGATCAACTTTGGTACTCATACTGTCTGACAATATTTTTGAAACTTTTTGAATTTTAACATTCATTCTGTATTGTCATTGAACTTTCGTGATCTGTTGTCTTACCACAATATTGTCTTCTCCCACAGCTGTGGTACTGTCTACTCGTAATTGAACATGTAAGTTCTTTATTGTAGAACAAACAGCTATCAATGCATAAAACGCCCCCAATAACTCAAAATAATTCATACCAGGTGTTTGGAGAATTAAATCGTCTTGGACAGTCCATTGACCACCACAACTGGTGTCGCTGTCCTTGGCTCCCCATCCGAGAGCACTCCCACCAGTCTGTAATACCACTGAAGACTGCTGAACAAGCACATTTTTACTTCTAGTAACTTGTGCAACATTGAGAATCCATCATTGCAATTCAGCTCAACCATTTTAGTTGGTAACTGCATGGACCTAATCAATGACCTGCACGCTTTTACACTTATTCTCTAGTTTTTGAAGACTTTGATCATGCAGAGGTCCCAATTCGACAGCAGGAATGCTGCTATCACTTTACCAGTAACTGTAGCTACTTCTTGGATGGTGGGATAATGTTTTTTACCAAGACAAGTACAGGCATTTGTAACATCCCCAACCTTAATTGTTGGTAAAGTTAGTGACATATCAACTGTATTAATGACAAACCCCAAATAATCAATTGTTTGGGATGCCTGTAACTTACATGTTGTTTGGATGTACAGAACCGTAGCCTTTCAATAGGCTTATGGTTGCTGAACCCAGTTCTTCAGCTGTCTCCCATTTACAATTAACATATCCTCTAGATAAGTCATTACAATATGATTCTGAGCCCTCATTAACACCAGTGCTAATTTCAATAATTGTGTGAGCAATCTGAGGGCTGAATTTAACCCATTAGGTAATTCCTTCCCATCCAATTAATTTAAGTACCTGAATAAAAAGACATCTGTTTTAGGTCGAATAATAGCCATATAGCAGCCTTTTGATAACAACTTTTTTACTTTTTTAAATGCCTATACTGAACTATAAATTTAAGTTTGAGAGTCCCAGAATGACTCTGCAACCCCCATACTTCTGTCTGGGATATATTACCTCTACCTGACGAGTTTCTGGTACATTCAAACACCAAGCCGATCAGATTTAATGCAGAATTACAAAACAATTGTAATCTTACAACCAACCAGAGGTTGTTTCCCAGAAATTCCATGTGTGATGGAATGACATTTCTGTACTTCCGTAAAAGAACCAGAAGATCCCTTCTCTTAATATATGGGTTCATATTCAACCTGCTTGTTTTCTCAAAGCAGGGATGAGAAGTTTTATAAGGCAAATATTCTTAATTGTTTGGGCAGTTTTTCATCAATCATAAATCTGGTTATAGCTTGCCCACATAATCCTGCATTTTTTGGGTATAATGTTAGCCAAATGGCAATTTTCATCATACAATTGGGTTTGAATATGCATTGCAGAGTAACGCAAGCATGTCTTAAAAGTATTGGACATTATCAACACATGTATGTCTTCCCCAAATGAAGTGATGCCAACTGAATATCAGCTAGAGGACATGCTGGAACACATTTCCTGTCCTCGCATCGTTACACTCGTGGGTGCCCAATTACTGAGTTACTGTTGGCACCCTGAGCGAGGCACAATAGACGGATGTTTTATATATTTTTAATATATTTATTACTGTTTCAGTCATAACAGTTTATTGGAGTAGGTGAGAAACCAAATAATGTTGGCTGCCAAGTTCATCCATAGCCTCACCAGTCCATACTGATATAGCAAAACTTGGTGCTACATCAGGAACACCCGTAGCATTTCTATTGTGCTCTGGTGTATACACATAAGTAGGGACACCAGCTTCAGGGTCAGTTTCATCCTGCCCTGGTACTCCCGAGTCTTGCTCTAGGGAGACTTCATCCAGACCTATGCAAGGCACTGGTGAATGAGATTCTCATTCTTCATAGGCACCGTACTCAGTGTGTGGAAACTCCTTTGGAGCCTGCCTTAGAATCTCATGGGTCTTGGAACCCTTGATTGTTTAGAGTTTTGAGCATTTTATCTTGCTCCAAGGACTTTGTCCAGACCTATGCAAGGCACTGGTGAATGAGATTCTCATTCTTTATAGACACCATACTCAGTGTATGGAAACTCCTTCAGAGCCTGCCTTAGAATCTCATGGGTCTTTAGAACCCTTGACTGATTAGAGTTTGGAGCATTTTATCTTGCTCTAGGGACTTCGTCCAGATCTAACCTAGTTATTGGAGAATCAGAATCCTATTTTCATAGGCACCATACTCAGCGTATGGAAACTCCTTCGGAGCCTGCCTTACAGGAAGACATACATGGGTCTTAGAACTCTTGACTAAGTCAAGTGTGGAGCATTTTCTCCATTTCCAGCCTCCCCACATTCTTGTCCCCCCTAGGAGGAGAGTTACTTCTTTACTGTTTTGTATTTGTGCATAAATCATATATGTTTAAAATTGTAATTCTGACAGGCACATTCTGCTTGCAGAATATTTGTATTGACCTCAGTATCACACAGGGTTATATACATTTCCATAAAGAAAACTGCATCTGGTAACATATACTCAGAGCAGACTTTATTTTGCAATTAGTAGGTATTTGGAGCCGGCATTTAGCGCAGCCGTTATCTCCAAACCCGACCTAAATAGCGGCAAATAGCGGGAGCCGGCTTTAAAAGCAGCCCTTATCCCCCGATCCGATCTAAATCGGAAACTGCGGTTCCAGAGCGTTTTATTCAATTACCGCAGTTTAAAATACTTTCACTCTAGCTGGCTCCGTATTTCGAGCCAAAGTTACAGAGTTTTCAATTTTTTTCAAAATACATCAGCACTCTAGCTGGCTCTGCAGACTTATAGAGTTTAAAAACACTAGCAAGAAAGTTCAATAGTGACTTACCTGCGGGTTAAACTTACCGCTGGTGGGAGCTGCACTCTCCACCCTGTTGGTGCCACATGCGTCAACGTAATGCCGAGCATGCGCCTGGCGGGGCTTCTTCACGTAATCGCTCACGTGACTCCGAAGTAAAATCTAACATTGGTAGCCTAAAAATTGCTGTAATATGATGAGGTTGTAAATCAATACCTAAGACTACAGAAATAGTATCAAAAATGTCTTTCCAATATTTTTCCAAAAGTGGGCAGGACCAAAACATATGGGTCAGTGAGGCCACTTCAGAGTTCCATCTGTCACAGGTGGGATTTATATGACCATAGAAACGAGCCAACCTACCTGATCTCTGTGAACCACCTTGAATTGTATCAGAGCGTGTCTTGCACACATTGAAGAGGTATTGACTAATTGAAGAATCCTATCCCATTTCTCTACAGCTAGAGAAATTTGAAGTTCTCTTTCCCAGTCATTCTTAATTTTATCAAATATATCTATTTGCAATTTCAAAATCAACTCATAAATAGTCATTATTAATCCTATCTGATAAGGGTTCAAATGTAAAAAAAATTCCAAAATTGCTGTTTGATGTGGTAGCGGAAAAAGGGGTAGCCTTCAAAAAATGTCTAATTTGTAAATACCTAAAAAAATGTGAACCAGGTAAATTATATTTATTGGAGAGTTGTTCAAAAGACATAAAACAACCATCCAAAAACAAATCATGAAAAGCTACTAATCCCTTCCTCTTCCATAACAAAAAGACTTGATCAGTACTAGAAGGTTGGAAGAGAAAATTGGATAAGATAGGACTCGATAAGATAAAATCATTTAGTCTAAAAAACTTACGAAATTGAAACTATATTCGAAACGTATGTCTTAGTATTGGGTTAGTCGTACATTTATTCAATCTCGTAACAATAACCATATAAGAATCACAGCACGGAAACAGGCCCTCTTGTAAATTGTAAAAGGTAACGAGGCCCCTAGAATAGAAGCCAATGATAGCCCCTGTAAGGAATCACATTCAAGGTTTATCCATCCTGGGCATTGGGTATCTTCTAAATCTTTTGTCCAAAATGTTAGATAACAAACATTGACCGCCAATAGTAGAATCTAAGGTTCGGCAATGCCAAACCACCATCTTTTCTTGATATCTGTAAGTGTTTTTTACTTAGTGTGGAATTTTTATTCTGCCATATATTTGAAGAAATTTTGGAATCTATAATATCAAAAAAAGATTTGGCAATAAAAATTGGTATCGTCTGAAATAAATACAGAAATTTAGGTAAATTGAACATTTTAATAGCATTGATTTGGCCGATTAAGGATAAGGACATTGGTGTCCATTTAGTAAACTGTTGTTTAATATCGTCAATTAAAGGCATAAAATTAGCTTTAAATAAATCCTTGTGTTTCTTGGTGATCTTAATACCTAGATAAGTAAAACTTTCGGTAGTCAATCTAAGTGGAAACTGTCCATAATTCGAAACTAGATTATTTAATGGAAAAAGCTCACTCTTACTAAGATTTAGTTTATAACCAGAAAAACTACTAAATTAATTAATTAATGCTACTATTGCCGGAATAGATTTCTCAGGATTAGAAATGAATAATAACAGATCACCTGCATAAAGAGATAGCTTATGTGTCTATTTCCCACGGACAAAACCATGCATATTAGGGGATTCCCTAATAGCGGTGGCCAAAGGTTCCAAAGCAATATCAAATAGTAAAGGACTTAAGGGACAGCCCTGTCTAGTACCACGAATGAGCCTGAAAAAGGGGATCTCTGATTATTAGTAAGTACAGAAGCCTGAGGTATATGATATATCAGCTTGATCCAAGAAATACATTTTGGAGCAATCTTAAATTTTTCAAGTGTATTGAATAAGTATTCCCATTTTACTTCGGACTCACGTGAAGGCCGTCAGTACGCTCACGTGTCATTACGTTGACCCTCTCTACGCGAACGAGACGGCTGGCGGCAGCTTCGCTCTGTCCCGACGGTAAGTCTTACCTTTTATCCAGAGTTTTTTGTGCTTTCTTTTTGCAGGACTCTCTGTCAGAGATGTACCTGCACGACTGGGGTGAAGTCCGGACGGGCCTCGGAATCGGTCAAGGACCGCGGGGAATCCTGGTCTTGACACGGATACCAGGACCGAGGGGAAACCGGATACAGAGACTGCGGAAGTGCGGGTAGCCTGCGGCCGTCGGACTCGCCACCCTAAAGTCACTGACATCGCAGTCAGTGGCCTCCAGACCGGCTGTGGCTCCCCGGAAGGGGGTAAAACTACCACATACCGGCAAGGTCTGTAGCCTGGCCTGGAGAGTCCCCCCCTCGACATACAGGGGACATCTGCTTCTAGACTGGCTGAACTAACCACACACCGGCAAGGTCGGCAAGCCAGGCCAGGAGGGTCCCATCACCTGACAGGGGATATCTGCTTCTAGGCCGGCTGTGGTTCCCAGGAAGGGGGTAGAACGAAACACAGCCCGGAAAGGTCTAGGAAGTCAGGCCAGGAGGGTTCCCCCCACATACAGGGGCCAGCTATATCCAGACCACTGTGGTTTCCCACGTAGGGGGTAAACCAACAGCAGTGGGGCAGGCCTGTGGAAGTCAGGCCAGGAGAGACCCCACCAACATATAGCGGTCAGCCGCTTCCAGACCGCTGTGGGTCCCCAAAAAGGGGGTCAAATCAAAGGTAAGACGGTCAGTAGTCCTGTGGACTACGGGAGTCAGGCCAGGTTTCCTGATGGACAGGACCACATCCTACATGGGAAACATTTTCAAACGTTCAAACCCACATGGAGCACCTGATGGAGAGGTGTTCCACAATGATATACTCCAAAGAAGGGAGTTATCAGCCCGGGTATTATGGAGAACCCGTAGGCAGCGGCACCTGTTTCAGGGCTGCACAATGTCTCCCTCTCTGAGGAGGGGAGCATTCAGGGTTAGTTTCAGTCTGACCCAGAGCAAAAACCTAACATAGGGCCGCTGGAGGGGCCATGTCAGCACAGGTAGCCTCAGGGGCCTGCGGCAGCACCTGTTTTCAGGACTGCCTACAAATCTCCCTCTCTGTGGAGGGGAGTGCGAGTGATCAGTATGGAACTGACTTCAAATTCAAAGTATGTCCGTGGAACATACTGGAGCACATGCATATGGCTTCAAGAGATACTCGCAAATGCTACAAGTGCTGGCAGTGAACAGTGCCTCCCGGGTGACACTGGAGCGCTACCCGGGTGACATGGGGGGGGGGGGGGGGTTAGAAATAGTCAGTGAGGTAAACAAACATAATAGTTGAGTGGTAAATGACAATAGTGCTACCTTCCCAATATTTAACTGAAGGAAATAATGAGTTATCGGGATTGTATGTTATGACAGACAGCCTGACACCTTGCAAGTAATTTTAATATTACGCTTAACCCATCCCCCTGGATATTCCGGATTAATAAATAAAGGTTTTGCCAATTAATTACAAATCAGGCTAATTACAAATCAATAACATTAGCCAACTCCGAAACATGAAGCGTTGAGCCAGGCATCACGGACAACTGGCCTCAGTTCCCCGCTCACATCTGGCAGTGTTATCCATCTGAACCAGGGGCCACTGAGTGTTTTGGAAAGTGGGGAGGCTGAGCGATCACTGATCACTGGCCTTGGGGGTACCCGGTGAGGGAGTGGAGTAACCGAGTGGGGAGAGGGTGTGGAAGGAGGGTCCCCTGTCCCAGGGTAGGGACCTTTTCAAATTTGATGTATTAAAATCATATTTTAGTGCACAGTAAAAGTATGATTTCAATGTTTTTTGTATGAAGTATTTTTAAGAGGTAACATCTTACGGTGTAACTTTTTCCACACAAAAGGTGGTGGGTGTATGGAACAAGCTGCCAGAGGACATATTTGAGGCAGGGACCATCCCAACATTTAAGAAACAGTTAGACTGATACATGGATAGGATAGGTTTGAAGGTATGGACCAAAAGCAGGTAGCGTAGCTGGGACATGTTGGCGGGTGTGGGCAGGTTGCGCCGAAGAGCCTGTTTTCACACTGTATCACTCTATGACATTATACCTCCACCATGCATGAATGCTTCAAAAACAAGTGATCAAGTTTTATTGCCATATACTCAAGCATAGAAATGTGGAAAATAGGTGCAGGAATAGGCCATTCAGCCCTTCGAGCCAGCACTGCCTTCAATATGATCATGGCTGTTCATCTAAAATCAGTACCCCTTTCCTGTTTTTTTCCCCATATCCCTTGATTTCGTTAGCCCCAAGAACTAAATGTAACTCTCTGTTGAAAACATTCAGTGAATTGGCCTGCACTGCCTTCTGTGGCAGAGAATTCCACAGATTCACAACTCTCTGCGTGAAGAAAGTTTGTCCTCATCTTGTTCTGAACTCCCCAACATCGGGAACATTCTTCCTGCAGTTACAGTAAGTAAAAATCTAGCAGGCAAGCAGGATGCTTTCTCCAACCGCCCCCATTTAAAGTCCACTATCTTCCACCGTTTCTACCAAGTGCTTGGTACTTACTTCCAGCAGCCACTGGTTGCCCTCCAGGATGTACTGACCCGCAGCCTGGTCCATGCTGGTCACGTGGGCGAATTTGGCACAGAGACACTCACGGCAGCGGCGAAACACTTCCGACGTCCCGGGATTCTTGCACAGAACTGTAGTGAGCGACTCGCCAACCCGGCAAACACTCGCCAGCTCCGCACCCCGTCTGCATCTGTCCCTGCCGCTGCTTCTGCTTCCAACACCCGTGGCCCATGCAGTTGATATGCGTTTTGAAATTTTAGTTGATCACAGAATTTCTCACGACTGAGCCTGAGAAAAATCAGTGTGAGAATTTGGCGAAATGCGTGATTCTCACGCTCAATGCATGAGTTGGCAGCCCTGCCTATCCCCCTCTCCCCCCCCCTCTCTATCCCATCCCTCCCACCTCACTCTCCCCTCTCACCCCCCCCCCCCATCTCTCCCATCTCCCCGCTCTCTCCCTCTCCTCTTTCTTCTCTCTCTCCTCCTCATTCTTTCTCCCTCCCTTTCTATCTCTCTCTCTCTCTCTCCCCCTCTCTCTCTCTCTCAGGGTGGAGCACGTGAAGGTTGCAATCTCCCAACCCCGGTCTGTTGGTGCACAGCCGCGGCCGCCTCACCCGCCTCACCCGCCTCACCCGCGGCCGCTCAGTCGCTGCCGCCTCACCCGCGACCGCCTCACCCGCCTCACCCGCGACCGCCTCACCCGCCTCACCCGCGGCCGCTCAGTCGCTGCCGCCTCACCCGCGACCGCCTCACCCGCCTCACCCGCGACCGCCTCACCCGCCTCACCCGCGGCCGCTCAGTCGCTGCCGCCTCACCCGCGACCGCCTCACCCGCCTCACCCGCCTCACCCGCGACCGCCTCACCCGCCTCACCCGCGGCCGCTCAGTCGCTGCCGCCTCACCCGCGACCGCCTCACCCGCCTCACCCGCCTCACCCGCGACCGCCTCACCCGCCTCACCCGCGACCGCCTCACCCGCCTCACCCGCGGCCGCCTCACCCGCGACCGCCTCACCCGCCTCACCCGCGACCGCCTCACCCGCCTCACCCGCGACCGCCTCACCCGCGGAAAGCCAACGTGCGCGCGGCGGGTATTTTTGGCGGGAATGTGAGCGGGGCGCGCGCGTCAGCGCCGGCGAGGGAAGGGCCGCGAACGGAGCGGCAACATGGGGGGGCCGGGGCCGGGGCCGGGGCTGGGGCTGCGGGCCGTGGCCGTGCTCGCCCTCCTGCTGATGGCGGCGGCGAGGGCAGCGGGTAAGGAGGGCGGGATCGCCCCCTCGGGGAAACAGTGAAGCCCCCGGGCCTCCCCTCCCCTCCCCTCGCTCAGACCTCGGTCCCACTCACCGGCCCCAGGGCCCACTCTCGGCGCTCAGGCCTCACGCGGCCTCAGGGGAGCGGCCACTCGGCCCACCACTCCGTGCTGACCAGTGCACACGCGTCACACCCATGCACTCCTGTCACACCCATGCACTCCTGTCACACCCATGCACATCTGCAACCAGCCATGTACACCTGTCACACCTATGCACACCTGCAACCAGCCATGTACACCTGTCACACCCATGCACACCTGCAACCAGCCATGTACACCTGTCACACCCATGCACACCTGCAACCAGCCATGTACACCTGTCATACCCATGCACACCTGTCACCAGCCATTCAAATCTGTCACACCCATACACTAGCAATGTTACAACATTTTGAGATTTTAAAAATCAAGTCTGCAATTTATCCCATCAGATAAAGCATAAAAAGAAGTTTAATTTGACACCTAATTCACTTTCATATCTTAAGTATTAAGAAAGTTATGACCATTTTCATACTTGGAAATTAGCATCTTGTTCCCCATTGCCTTTCAATTGATTTAACTCAAAAGCTGTGATCTAGAACCGTTAAAAGCCCATATCTTTCTTAAAAATTAAGCAAACTCAATGAAATTTTCAGTTATTATAGATTGAAGCATTCTGAAACAAATATGAAACAATCTTACTTGGATGACCTGAAATTAAAGCATATAATTAGTTAGTTATCTAATTGTAGCTAATTACAAAATTCAATGAGTAGATCTAAACATCTATCCATTTCTTAAGAAATGATAAACTTTTTTTAAATTGCCTAAATGTCCAAATAATATTCACACAATAATCCACAATATAACAATTTTAAAATCTAATTTTCATGAATTTCTGGGCCAAATGGAAGGAATTTAGTGTTTAATGCCTGTAAATTAATGGCCATTTAAATCAACTAGTGTGTGGGTTTTAGTGGAATGCGGTGGATTGGAACGTTGCGGTTTGCTGTGAAGTCGGGAGGAAAAATACTGTTGGTTCATACATTTTTTTTGGACCCCATTTCGCAACATGAAAATATTATTAAAGCCTCCATAAAAACCAACTTTTAATATAAAAATAAACTGTGTACCTTTTTTTCTCCCCTACGCAAAATCCTTCCCGTTGTCGGCGCTCACGGCTTTTGAAGGTGATTTTTAAATTACTCTAGTTAATAAATAATCTAGCGTAATTTAAAAATACCTTCATTAATGAAATGTCAAAGCGATTTTTCTTCCGCAACGAAATCACCCGACATGGATCGATTTGCCCAGTCTGTAGAAAAACGGCACTTTAAGCCCGCCCCCCTCTGAAAGGCACCAAAGTCGCGCACATGGTGAGCGGCAGAACTGCAGCGCTGCTCAAGGTAAGTTTTGTAACATACCTACATACACACCTGTCACACCCATGCACACGTGTTACCACCCCTACACACCTGTCACCCATGCACACCCGTCACCCGCTATTCACATCTGTCACACCTATGTAAACCAGTCACACCACGCATACCTGTCACCAGCCATACACACTTGTTAGATTAATTGAAAGATATATCACGGAAACAATCCCTTCGGCCCACTGACTCCGCGCCGACTAGCGATCCCCGTACACTACCAGCATCCTACACACAAGGGACAATTTACAATTTTTACCAGAGCCAATCAACCTACAAATCTGCACATCTTTGAAATGTGGGAGGCAATCACAACGCCTGAAGAAAACCCACGCAAGTCACAGGGAAAACGTGCAAACTCTGTACTTGCAGCATCCGTAGTTAGGATCACACCTATGTCTCTGGCGCTGTGAGACAGAGGCGCCACTGTACCGCCCTAGTTCTAAGTTATCCCATTTTGGCATCCACTCCCTATGCACCAGGGGTAATTTTACAGAAGCCAATTAACCTACAAACACGCACATCTTTGGGATGGGCACCCAGAGGAAACCGATGGGGTCATTGGGAGAATGTGCAAACTCCACAACCCTGGGTCACCAGTGCTGTGAGCAGCAAAACTGCCTGCTGCTTCACTGTGCCATCCTTGTAATTGTACTATTTCTTCTGTCAGTAAAGCAATGGTCTTAACACCATTCTCTGATGTAATACCATTCTCCATTGTATTCTTACCTCCAGTCTAACCAGAAGATAGACACAAAATGCTGGAGTTCACCATTTAAGAAGGGTTTAGAAATGTTTCATCAGTCTGAAGAATGGACTGAAGCAGGGTCTTGACCGGAAACATCATCTATTTTTCTTCAGAGATGCTGCCTGACCCGCTGAGTCACTTCAACATCTTGTGTCTATCTTTGGTGTAAACCAGCATTTACAGTTCCTTCCTACACAGATTGTGTGTAGAAACTGGGATGTTATGTTACATTGCACAAGATGTTTAAGAAAGAACTGCAGAGGCAGGACAAATCAAAGATAGACAAATTAGTCTGAAGAAGGGTCTCGACCCAAAACGTCGCCTATTCCTTCACTCCATAGATGCTGCCTCACTCGCTGAGCTTCTCCAGCTTTTTTGTCTACCTTTGCACAAGATGTTGGTGAGACCGCATTTGGAGTATTGTATTCTTCTTCTTCTTGCGTATGGCGTGCATAGCCTAAAGATGTAAGACAACTTGTTCTGTTTGATCTTCTGTTTGTGCACAGCAGGTTGATTGCATTTGTTGAAATAGGGTGGACCACGTGAAGGTTGCAATCTCCCACCCCACGAGTATTGTGTACAGTTTTAGTTATCCTGCTATAGGAAGGATGCCATTATGTTGGAAAGAGTGAGGGGAAGATTATAGAAGATGTTTCAGGACTTGAAGGCCTGAGCTATAGGGAGAGGCTAGACAGGCCAGGACTTTATTCCTTGAAATGCAGGAAGTTGAGGGGTGATCTTATAGAGGTGTATAAGATCATGAGGGGAATAGAGTTAATGCACATAGTCTTTTACCCGGAGTAGGAGAATCAAAAACCAGAGGACATAGGTTTAAGGTGAGAAGGGAAAGATTTAAGAAGAAGTGGAGAGGCAATGCTTTCACACAGAAGGTGGTGGATATATGGAATGAGCTGCCAGACTAGATAGTTGAGGCAGGTACTATAACATTTAAAAGGCATCTGTCATCTAGGGAAGGTGTGACCTGTACAAAAAGGACAGGTTGCACTTGAACCCAAGGGGAACCAATATCCTGGCAGGGAGATTTGCAAAGGCTACTGGGGAGACTTTGTAGATGTTATGTGTGTACTCCTTTAACAGTAGTGACGTAGCCCTTGCTAACCACTCCCCTATAATCGAGTATAACTGTGTCCTCCCCAGCCCTAGCTCTCTCTCTAGTGATCGTGACAGACCATGTACAGCTAGGGCAGTGATGTGTGCTTAGATAATAAAAGTTATAGTAAATAATTCTCTGTGTACGTGCATGTTCTTTACAGACTTTAAACTAGATCGGTTGGGGGGAGGGACTCAAATAGAGAAAGCAAGTAGACTGTGTGTGAGGCAGGAGGCAGAGAAGGGAAGCAGTCAGATGCAACACGTAGGGGGGAAAGAAGAAAAAAATAATAAACAGAATAAGAGGTGGTGGGTTTCTTAAATGTGTGAGCAGAGAGACAGAGGGGCGTAAAATGAGGATAGAAGCAATATGTAGCAAGGTGAAAAGTGGCAGGCAGACAAATCCAGGGCAAAAATCAAAAAGGGTCACCTTTCAACATAATTGTAAAAGGGGCAAGAGCATTGTAAAAACAAGCCTGAAGGCTTTGTGTCTCAATGCGAGGAGCATTTGTAATAAGGTGGATGAGTTGAATGTGCAGATAGCTATTAATGATTATGATATAGTTGGGATCACAGAGACATGGCTCCAGGATGACCAAGGCTGGGAGCTGAACATCCAGGGATATCTCAATATTCAGGAGGGATAGACAGAGAGGAAAAGGAGGTGGGGTAGCATTGCTGGTTAGAGAGGAAATTAACGCAATAGACAGGAAGGACATTAGCTTGGAGGATGTGGATTCGATATGGGTGGAGCTGCGAAACACTAAGGGGCAGAAAATGTTAGTGGGTATTGTGTACAGGCCACCTAGCAGTAGTAATGGAGTTGGGGATGGCATCAAACTGGAAATTAGAAATGCGTGCAACAAAGGTAAAACCGTTATAATGGGTGACTTCAATCTAAATATAGATTGGGTGAATCAAATTGACAGGGGTGCTGAGGAAGAGGATTTCTTGGAATGTATGCGGGATAATTTTCTAAACCAACATGTAGAGGAACCAATGAGAGAGCAGGCTATTCTAGACTGGGTATTGAATAATGAGGAAGGGTTAGTTAGCAGTCTTGTTGTGCGTGGCCCCTTGGGCAAAAGTGACCATAATATGGTTGAGTTCTTCATTATGATGGAGAGTGACATTGTTAATTCAAAAACACGGGTCCTGAACTTAAAGAAAGGTAACTTTGAGGGTATGAGATGTGAATTGGCCAAGATAGACTGGCAATTGATTCTTGAAGGGTTGACGGTGGATATGGAATGGAAGGCGTTTAAAGATTGCATGAATTAACTACAACAATTGTTCATCCCAGTATGGCAAAAGAATAAATCAGGGAAAGTAGTGCATCCGTGGATAACAAGGGAAATCAGGGATAGTATCAAAGCAAAAAGATGAAGCGTACAAATTAGCCAGAGAAAACAGCTGACCAGAGGACTGGGAGAAATTCAGAGTCCAACAGAGGAGGACAAAGGGCTTAATTAGGAAAGGGAAAATGGATTATGAAAGAAAACTGGCAGGAAACAAAAAACTGACTGCAAAAGTTTTTATCGATATGTGAAGTGAAAAAGATTAGTTAAAACAAATGTAGGTCCCTTGCAGTCAGAAACAGGTGAATTGATCATGGGGAACAAGGACATGGCAGACAAATTGAATAACTACTTTGGTTCTGTCTTCACTAAGGAATACATAAATAATTTTCCGGAAATAGCAGGGGATCGCGGGTCAAATGAGATGGAGGAACTGAGTGAAATCCAGGTTAGCCGGAAAGTGGTGTTAGGTAAATTGAATAGATTAAAGGCTGATAAATCTCCAGGGCCAGATAGGCTGCATCCCAGGGTACTTAAAGAAGTAGCCCCAGAAATAGTGGATGCCTTAGTGATATTTTTTCAAAACTGTTTAGATTCTGGAGTTATTCCTGAGGATTGGAAGGTAGCTAATGTAACCCAACTTTTTAAAAAAGGAGGGAGAGAGAAAACGGGGAATTACAGACCAGTTAGTCTAACATCGGTAGTGGGGAAACTGCTAGTCAGTTATTAAAGATGGGATAGCAGCGCATTTGGAAAGTGGTGAAATCATTGAACGAAGTCAGCATGGATTTACGAAAGGTAAATCCTGTCTATGACGAATCTTATTGATTTTTTTGAGGATGTAACTAGTAGAGTGGATAAGGGAGAAGCAGTGGATGTGTTATATCTGGACTTCCAGAAGGCTTTCGACAAGGTCCCACACAAGAGATTAGTATACAAACTTAAAGCACATGGTACTGGTGGTTCAGTATTGATGTGGATAGAGAACTGGCTGGCAGACAGGAAGCAAAGAGTAGGAGTGAACGGGTCCTTTCAGGATGGCAGGCAGTGACTGATGGGGTGCCGCAAGGCTCAGTGCTGGGACCCCAGCTATTTACAATATATATTAATGATTTGGACGAGGGAATTAAATGCAACATCTCGAAGTTTGCGGATGACACAAAGCTGGGGGGCAGTGTTAGCTGTGACGAGGATGCTAGGAGGCTGCAAGGTGACTTGGATAGGCTGGGTGAGTGGGCAAATGCATGGCAGGTGCAGTATAATGTGGATAAATGTGAGGTTATCCACTTTGGTGGCAAAAACAGGAAAGTATTATTGGAATGGTGACCGATTAGGAAAAGGGGAATGCAACGAGACCTGGGTGTCATGGTACACCAGTCATTGAAAGCAGGCATGCAGGTGCAGCTGGCTGAGAAGAAAGCGAATGGTATATTGGCATTCATCGCAAAAGGATTTGAGTACAAGAGCAGGGAGGTTCTACTGCAGTTGCACAGGGTTTTGGTGAGGCCACACCTGGAGTATTGCATACAGTTTTGGTCTCCTAATCTGAGGAAAGACATTCTTGCCATAGAGGGAGTACAGAAAAGGTTCACCAGACTGATTCCTGGGATGGCAGAACTTCCATATGAAGAAAGACTGGATAGACTCGGCTTGTACTCGCTGGAATTTAGAAGATTGAGGGGGGATCTCATAGAGACGTACAAAATTCTTAAGGGGTTGGACAGGCTAGATGCAGGAAGATTGTTCCCGATGTTGGGGAAGTCCAGGACAAGGGGTCACTGTTTATGATAAGGGGGAAGTCTTTTAGGACCGAGATGAGAAAATCATTTTTCACACAGAGAGTGGTGAATCTGTGGAATTCTCTGCCACAGAAGGTAGTTGAGGCCAGTTTGTTGGCTATATTTAAGAGGGAGTTAGATGTGGCCCTTGTGGCTAATGGGATCAGGGGGTATGGAGATAAGGCAGGTACAAGATACTGAGTTGGATGATCAAACATGATCATATTGAATGGTGGTGCAGGCTCGAAGGGCCGAATGGCCTACTCCTGCACCTATTTTCTATGTTTCTATGTCACATACATGGATAGGAAAGGTTTAAGAAGGATATGGGCTAAATGTGGGCAGATGGGATTAGTCAAGATGGGCCATCTTGGTCAGCATTGGAAAGTTAGGCCAAAGAGACTACTTCCCTGTTGTATGTCTCTATGGCTCTATTTACCTTAGACATACAATTAGTTTGTGCAGCAGGTGTATCTCCAGCTGTTAGAACATCCTTGTGTTAGTGTATATGTGTTTATATAATGGTACCAATTTTTCTAAGTTTTAATAGCTAAAAACTTGAAATGCATAAATAATGTGCTTTAATGTGTTGGTGTCGCCTGCCACTGTTTCATAGCCGGAGGTGTATAAAATCATGAGAGGAATAGATCCAGCAGATACACAGAGCCTCTTGCCTAGAAGAGGGGAACCGCGAACCAGAGGACATAGATTTAAGGTGAAGGGGAAAGGATTTAATAGGCTGGTGGATTTATGGAACGAGCTGCCAGATGAGGTAGTTGAAGCAGCGACTATTGCAACGTTTAAGAAAGAATTAGACAGGTACATGGAAGGATGGGTTTAGAATGATATGGTCCAAATGCAGAGGGGTAGAACTAGTGTAGATGGGATAGGTTGGTCGGCATGGGCATGTTGGGCTGAAAGGCCTATTATCATGTTGTAGCTCTCAATAATTTGTATAATTTAATTTTACATCAAAGGAAATAAATTAAAGGAGATCAAATTACACATGTAATATTAAAAAAGGGGAATGGAATAATTAATGTAAATTAAAATAAACCCTTTTCAGTATAAGAGGGAAATAGAATCATAGCTATACATCACATCGACCCACATGGCTCATGCCTACCACGTTCATCCTGGGCTAGTCCCATTTGTCTGCATTTGGTCCATAGCCTTCTCGCCCATTTATCTGCCCAAATAGCTTTTAAGCATATAGTAGTGAAATGCTAAATGGAACTTGAAGGGAGACTGATTGCATGCTTAAAGTATGATTTTTTTGTTTCTTCTTTTCTTGAAGGTGATTGTAACTCGCCTCCAGTATTGGAACATGGGTCCTTAACGGATGCACAAATCTCAGAGACCAGTTTTCCTCCGAATACGAGAGTTCGTTATCAATGTTATCCAGGTTACGTTTTCAAACAAGGAACATCACCATTTGTTACCTGCAGAGCTGATTCAACCTGGTCACTTCTCCTTACAACTTGTATACGTAAGTTTTCGGAGTAACTTTATTCTCTGATGGTAGACAAAAGTGCTGGAGAAACTCAGCGGGTGCAGCAGCATCTATGGAGCAAAAGAAATAGGCAACATTTCGGGCCTGAAACCCTTCTTCAGACCTCTTATGGTTTGTCTTATGGTTTGCCCCAAGCAAGTAATGGACTACAATCTGGTTGTTTTGGTAGATGTTCAGTCATCACTGGATATTTATTCTTGCATGCCATTTTAAGTGAAGGGTTTTGCAGATGATTCAGCAGAAGATTTGATCAGGTTCCAATTTCCAGCATGAGCAGGTCACGCTTATTATCAGATGCACACATCCAGTGAGGTACAGGTGCAATGAACATTTTGGTTGCAGCAACTCAAATGCACATGGTGAAAAAAGTCACTTTTATAACACAACTAAACAGGTTCGCTTCTTAATAAACAGACGACACACAAACTGTTTGGTAGACCAGTTCAAAACTTTACTTATTATAGGCTGATGGAAGGGAGCGAGAACTCTAGTCAAGTGGGCAATACAGTCACTTCACAGCCCTTTCCCCACTTCTCTAAACAACAGAAATACATCGTATTATATAGTGTTTTTTTTGTTACCTTAACACATTCCACAGACATTAGTGTTAAAGAAGGAACTGCAGATGCTGGAGAATCGAGGGTTACACAAAAAGCTGGAGAAACTCAGCGGGTGCAGCAGCATCTAAGGAGCGAAGGAGATAGGCGACGTTTCAGGTCGAGACCCTTCTTCAGACTGGTCAGGGATCAGGGAAACGAGAGATATAGACGGTGATGTGGAGAGATAAAGAACAATGAATGAAAGATATGCAAAAAAGTATCGATGATAAAGGAAACAGGCCATTGTAAGCTGTTTGTAGTGTGAAAATGAGAAGCTAGTGCGACTTGGGTGGGGGAGAGATAGAGAGAGAAGGAATGTCAGGGCCTGAGGGCTGAGGGAGAGGTGGGAAGGGGAGGAGGCTCAATTCTTAACAGAATTGAGAAAATTCAATGTTTAAGCCCAGAGGATGCAGACTCCCCAAGAGGAATATGAGGTGCTGTTCCTCCAACTTGCAGTGTTGCTCACTCTGGCCGTGGAGGAGGCCCAGGACCGAGAGGTCGGATACGGAATGGGAGGGGGAGTTGAAGTGCTGAGCCACCGGGAGGTCGGGTTGGTTATTGCGGACCGAGCGGAGGTGTTTGGTGAAACGATCGCCCAGCCTTCGCTTGGTCACACCGATGTAGATCAGAAATTAGTCATGGTCAGAGGTACAGAGAATAAAATCACTACAGGATGCGCCTGTGTGGTCTCGTCACATCAAAGGCTTCAGCCATTTGTCATTGGCCCTTACTAGGATCAATCTAACTTCCTCTCTCGTCACCTCCTCCCTCATAAACATTCAATTCAATTCAATTCAATTCAATTCAAGTTTAATGTCATTGCACAAATACAAGTATAGGTACAACGAAATGCAGTTTAGCGTCGTTCTTAGTGATAGCGATATAGAAAAATAAATACAGAGTGCAGTGGTAGCAATATGGAAAATAAATAAATACAGGGTGCAGACAAGTCTATCAGCTGGGCTCCGAGTTCAGCAGTCGGATGGTGTAGTTGAAGAAGCTGTTCTTCGTCCTACTGGTGCGGGACCTGAGGCTCCTGTACCGCCTCCCTGATGGGAGGAGGGCAAACAGTCCATGATTAGGGTGTGAGGGGTCCTTGATGATCTTCCCGTCCTGCTTCAGGCACCGTTTTCGGTGGAGGGCATCCAAGGCAGGGAGCGGGGCACCGATGATGTACTGGGCGGTTTTCACCACCCGTTGTAGTGCCTTCCTGTCTGCCACGGTGCAACTGCTGTACCATACCGTAAAGCAGGTGGTCAGGATGCTTTCGATGGTGCAGCGGTAGAAGTTCGTCAGGATCTGGGGGGACAGGTGGGCTTTTTTGAGCCTCCTCAGAAAGTAAAGGCGCTGCTGTGCCTTTTTGATCAGCGGACAACATCGGACATTTGTCCCAATATCCCTCCCTTTCAGAGTAATCTGGCTTCCTTTCCCACCAAATACTAGATGCATTTTAAAGTCATTCATTATCTCAATACACAGTAACCTGACTTGTCTTTCTGTATTATTCTACTGGAGAAAAGCCTAATTTGAGACTAAATATAAGCTGTAAGCTAGCCCAGGAATCAATTAAATATCTTCTTATAATTTTTAACTTAATTTAGCCTCATCAATGGACACTGTCACATACAAAAAATAAATTTATATATGAATTACACAATTATAAAACAAGTCCATGCACTGATCCATAGGGCTCTGTTTTTGTGTTAGGATTAGAGTTGTGCATGTTAGTTCAAGAGCCTGATGTTTGTAGAAAAGTAACAATTCCTGAATCTGGTGGTGTGTGACATCAAGTATCTGTACTTCCTACCCGATGGCAGCTATGAGAAAAGTGCACGGCAGGATGCTGCTTTCGTGAGGCAGTGCCGCATGGCAGCGTGAGGGCGGAGGGGAGAATGTGGCCCTGATGGACCGGGCTGAGGAATGGGAATCGCTCGTATGATTTTAAATCATAGCATTGTAAGCGTGGAAATAAGCCCTTTGGCCAAACTCGAGCATGCTGACCAAGATGTCTGTTTGATCTTGTCTCATTTGTCTGTTTGTCCCAAATTTCTTTCAAACTTTTCTGTCTATGCATTTGTATTAAGTTATGAGTTGACTGCTAAACTATTCCAGATAAATGTGCTTATAAACTCAAATGTTAGAATTATAATTATGTTGGGAAAATATTTACAGTGCACGCTTTTCAGCAGATTTCATTCCATCTGTATTCCTATCATTACAGCAAATTAGTAGCCCAGCTAAGATTTTGAACCTCATTTATTTGTCTTTAGAATTAATGAATCTAATTCTTTGTAGAAACAAGGAACTGCAGATGTTGGTTTACAAAAAAGGACACAAAGTGCTCGACTAACTCAATGGGTCAGACAGCATCTCTGGATAATGTGGATATGTGATGTTTCAGGTCAGGAGCCTTGTTCAGACTTACTGTAGTCAGTCTGAACTTAATCTACAATCAGTCTGAAGAAGGGTCCTGACCAGAAATGTAATCTATCCATGTTCTCCAGAGATGCTGCCCAAGTTAGGGTTTCCAGATGAAACGGAAATTGGTGGAGTTATGGATAGTGAGGAAGGTTATCAAATGATATAGCAGCACAAAGTTCATTGGACATTTGGAGGGGGAAATAGCAGATGGAGTTCAATCGGACAAGTGTGAGGTGTTGTACTTTGGAGGAGTCAAATGTAAGAGGAAAGCATACAGTAAATGGCAGGACCGTTGGGGGCATTGATGTACAGAGGGATCTTGGCATGCAGGTCCATAGGTCCCAAACACAACTAGACAGTGGTAAACAAAGCACATCTGCCCTTATTGGTCAAAACATGGTGGAAAAGTTGGAACATCATATTGCAACTGTATAAAACTCGCCGGTTTGGTTGTTACTCCTTTATCATTTCTCTCTTATTCTCTCTGTCTAGTGAAGTCTTGTGGTAATCCTGGAGAACTTCTAAATGGGTATTACGAGGCAAAATCTGTTACTTTTGGAAGTAGAGTTACTTTTGATTGCAACCCAGGGTGAGTAATTAATGTATCCAGGCTGAAATCGTTAATTATTGAAATGAACAAACATCCTTGTTATGCCCTGTACTACTAGCTTAAGACATTTTAGTATGATTTAATACAGATCCCTTATTTTTGTATTCTGTACCTATATTAACAGCTAGACCCCAATTTTTATTAATTTTAAGCTTTATACTACTCCCTTTAGAGATTGTTACATCCCCAAATCCACAAACTTCTCTTCTATGCACCTCATTGAACACAGAACAATGCAGCACAAAAACAGGCCCTTTGGCCCACAATGTCTGTGCTAAACATGATCGAAAGTTAAACTAATTTCTGCCTAAATGTGCTGCATATTCCTCCATTCCCTGCCGATCTATGTGCCTATCTAAAAGCCTCTTAAATGTCACTGTCGTATCTGCCTCCACCACCAACCCTGGGAGCGCGTTCTAGGCACCTACCACACTGTGAAAAAATATATTCCTTTTGAAAACTCTTTTACACCTCTCACTTTAATACTATGCCAACTAGTATTTGGCATTTCCACACTGGGAGAAAGGTTCTCATAAATAAGTTTATTTATGTCTCTCATAATTTGATTTACTTCTCATGTCTCTCCTCAGTGTCCAGCGTTTCACAGAAAACAGTACCAATTTGTCCAACCTCTCTCATAGCTATCAGACTCTTAATCGAGGCTGCATTCAGATAAATTCTGCTCCCTCTCCAAAGCCCACACATCCTTCCGGTAATGGAACCACCACACAGTACTCCAAATACGCATAACCAAAGTCCAATAAAGCGGCATCATGACTTCCTGACTCTGAGACACAATGCCTCGACTGATGAAGGCAAGCATCAGTACACCTTCTTTACCACTCTGTCATCTTAAGTTGCCATTTTCAAGGAATCATGGAGCCCAATATCAATGCAATTAAGGGTTTTGCCATTAACTGTATATGTTTGAGTTAAACTGCTTGCATTTAATGTCCCAAAGTGCAACCTCGTACCCCTGAAGTTGTACAATGCTTCTTATGTATTCCTTTCTTTCCAAAATGCACAGTATCACACTAGTCTGCATTCTATTAGTTCCTATTTTCTTATGAAGTTGCTATCAATTTCCTCAGTTTTTACTACATTCCTGGGTCATTTCATTTAACAAACATTGCAAGAATAATGGCATAATGCTTTCAACAGAGAGCTATATAGGGCTCTTAAAAATAGCGGAGTCGGGGGATATGGGGAGAAGGCAGGAACGGGGTTCTGATTGGGGATGATCAGCCATGATCACATTGAATGGCAGTGCTGGCTCGAAGGGCCAAATGGCCTACTCCTGCACCTATTGTTTATTGTCTATTGGCATATGTGTCTGGAGGCAAAATCAATCTGTTGGAGGAACTAAGTGGATCAAGCAACAACTGGAGGCAAAGTGATATTTGCCATAGTCGGCATTTCGTGATGGCACCCTACCCATGACATGAAATGTCAAGACATGAAATGCGGATCATTCCTTTGCCCCCACGGGTGCTGCTTGACCAGCAGAGTTCATCAAGGAGTTTACTTGAGGTTTGTACATCTGAAGTTCCTCGTGCACCAATTCTTGATTAAAGTTAACCACAAAAATCTTTTTATGTCCTTGTTTAAGATTGACTAACTTTTCCGTTATTCTAATCTGACTGGAGATACGTGAACACCACCCGTGCCTTATCATGACAATAAGATATGGGAGCAGAATTAGGCCATTCAGCCAAACGAGTCAACCACCATTCAATCATGGCTGATCTATTTTTTCTTCACAACCCCATTCGCCTGCCTTCTTTCTATAACCCCTGATACCCATACTAATCAAGAATGTATCAATCTCTGCTTTAGAAATACCCAATGGCTTGGCCTCCACAGCCATCTGTAACAATGAACTCCACAGATTCACCACCCTCTGGCTAAAGAAATTCCATCTCAACTCCAGGAGTCTTTTTAAAATCAGGAAAACTAGAGTATTAGCTGCCCAGATACCCTTGAGTTTCAATGTGCACAGAATTACTCCTTAACTCTTTCGTCTCTAGCTTCCTCATGTTTATCATATAGCTGTGCGATTAGACAAATCTAGTTAATTTTGATTAACTGTTTCTGAATATCATGGAAACAAGTCGGGAAAGGGATCTTGTGCATTCTGAAATGTCAACAATATCTAAATCACGTAACCAGCGAACATGCTCAGATAAATCAAACCTTGAAGAATCTGGGGCAAAATGGGACAAAATTTAAAACTTTAATTAATTGTAGAGAAACCAAAATCTTGAATCGTGAAATTAAATCAAATCGTAAACCTGCAAGTCAATACAGAAATTACATAAACTCACTTGCAGTTATCAGAGGTGTTGCCTATATTTATCCAGATTCTTTTGTCATTCAGTTTTATTCTAGTTTTCAACGGTGGATTATTTCCTTTATCTAGGTACATGATGGTTGGTCGGTCATACCGTCTTTGTACTGTTTCTGGTTGGGACGGCCAGGTGCCAACATGTGAAGGTAAGATCAGGTTCCGTTTTAGTTTGAGCAATGAATATTTTATGGCAAATGATTAACTTTGCTTATGAAAAAAGATTATATTTTAGTTGTTCTCTACGGGATTGTCTATGGCCAGATGTCAAACTCGCGGCCCGCGGGCTAGATGTGGCCCGCGAAGGGGTCAGATCCGGCCTGCGGGATGCTTTCCCCGATGCTAGAGCAGGCTGCAGCTATCCTCGGTGCCGGATCGGACTGCGCTGGCGTGTGGACTGCACGATCTGGCGCGCACAAAGTCGCATTTTGAATGTGACCTAAAATGAGTTTGACACAACTGGTCTACGGTATTACACATCGTAAGGCACAGAAGGGGGGTATTAAATCCATGTCAGCAGTCTGCAGAGAAATCTATTCAGTCTGGTTCGCAACTCTTTGGCTGTGACACTGTAAGTTATTTTCCTCGTGTGCCTATCTGTTTCTTTTATTTTTCATATCCTGAACATTCTTTTCAGCAGTTTGAATCAGCAACAGCATAATGAAACAATACATTTGCAGTGTTGTCAAATAAAATGAATCAAAATTTGACACCAATGTCTTGTAAACAATGTCTTGTGTAGGAAGGTACTGCACATGCTTGTTTAAACCGAAGATAGACACAAAAAGTTGGAGTAAATCAGCGGGACAGGCAGCCTCTCTGGAGAGAAGGAATGGGTCCGAAGAAGGGTCTCACCCCGAAATGTCACCCATTCCATCTCTGCAGAGATGCTGTCAGTCCTGCTTAGTTACTCCAGCATTTTGTGTCTATCTTCTTGTAAACAATATTATGTTATATCTTAATGCTTGGTTTAACAAAACGATAGGTTTCTATGAGCATCTTGAAGGTGAGAGAGGCTGAGAAAGTGAGGCTGTTCTAGAGCCTGGAATATTGGCATTTATGGTCATAGTCAGAAATGGCGGAAGTTTCACCGTACCTTAATTGGTACACATGAGGAGTGGGAGATTGCAACTTTCACGTGGTCCGCCCTGTTCCAACGATTGCAATCAACCTGGCATGCACAATCAAATAAGATCAATAGAACTTGTCATACAACTCTAGGCTGTGCACTCCATAAATGCCAATATTGACTTTTGCAGATCTTTTGGGATTTGTACAATAAAGCCATGCTTTGTTGTGCTGCATTGTTTTGGATTGGCAGTATTTTGTGTAACCGAATTTAGAGATACTTAGTTTAGAGATATAGCGCCGAAACAGGCCCTTCGGCCTACTAAGTCCACGCCGACCAGTGATCCACGTACACTACAGGGCTGCCAACTCTCCCTCTTTGAGCGTGAGAATCCTCCTTTGGGCAAATTCTCACGCCCTCACGCTGATCGCAAATTTCTCACGCTCTGTCGTGAGAAATTCTGTGATCAACGAAAACTTTAAAACTCATATTAAATGCATGGGCCGCGGGTGTTGGAGAGCTGGGGTTGAGGGAGGGATGGAAGTAGAAGCGGCAGCGGTATATGCAGTCGGTGAGCCGGGCTGGCGAGTGTTTGCGTGGCTGGCGAGTCGCTTGCTGCAGCTCCGGCCATGGAGCAGCCTCAGCGCAAGAGTCCCGGGCCATCGGAGGCGTCGGAAGCAAAGATCCTATAGCGAGCATATAGGACCTTTGGTCGGAAGCGTTGCGCCACTGCCGTGAGAGTCTCTGTGTCGAAGGCGGAAGAGAGAGCGGGGGGGGAGCAAAGAGAAAGAGGAGATAGAGATAAAGAGAGAGGGGGGAGAGAGAGGAGAGAGGGGGAGGTGAGGGAGACGGGGCAAAAGAGAGGGGGAGTGTAAGGTAGGGAGAGAGAGAGGAGGGAGAGGGGGAAATAGAGAGGGGAAGAGAGGAGAGAGAGAGAGGGGGGAGGGAGAAGAGAGAGGGGAGGTGAGAGAGAGAGGGCGAGACAGGAGAGAAAGAGGGGGTGAGAGGAGAGAGGGAGAGACAAGGGGAGAGAGAGAGGAGGGAGGGGAGAGAGAGGGGGGAGAGAGGGGGGTGAGAGGAGAAAGCGGAAGAGGGGGGAGAGAGGGGAGGGAGAGTGAGGTGGGAGGGAAAGAGAGAGAGGGGAGAGAAAGAGGGGGAGAGAGGACAGAGAGAGGGGGACAGAGAAGGGGAGAGAGAGGGAGATGAAAGAATGGGGGAGAGAGGGGATAGAGCGGCAGGGCTGCCAACTCTCATGCAATGAGCGTGAGAATCACACATTTCGCCAAATTCTCACACATCACAAATTTATCACGCTCTGTCGTGAGAAATTCTGTGATCAACGAAAATTTCAAAACGCATATCAACTGCATGGGCCACGGGGTTTGGAAACAGAAGCAGCGGCGGGGACAGATGCGGATGGGGAGCGGGGCTGGCCAGTGTTTGCTGGGATTGGCAAGTCGCTCACTGCAGCTCCAGCCATGGAGCAGCCTCAGTGCAAGAGGAATTCGGGCCGTTGGAGGCGTCCGAGGCGTTGCGCTGCTGCCGTGAGAGTCTCTGTGCCAAATTTGCCCAGGTAACCGGCATGGATCAGGCTGCGGCTCGGTTCATCCTGGAGGACAACCAGTGTCTGCTGGAAGTAAGTACCAAGCACTGGGTAGAAACAGTGGACGACAGTGTATGGACTTCAAATGGGGGTGGTTGGAGAAAGCATCCTGCTTGCCTGCTAGATTTTCACTTACTGTAACTGCATGAAAAATATTCCCGATGTTGGGGGAGTTCAGAACCAGGGGTCACAGTTTAAGAATAATGGGTAGGCCAGTTGGGACTGAGATGAGGACATACTTTCTTCACGCAGATGGTTGTGAATCTGTGGAATTTTCTGCCAAAGAAGGCAGTGCAGGCCAATTCACTGGAAGTTTGCAAGAGAGAGTTACATTTAGCTCTTGGGGCTAACAAAATCAAGGGATTTGGGGAAAAAAAACAAGAAAGAGCTACTGATTTTAGATGAACAGCCATGATCATATTGAATGTTAAAGAAGGAACTGCAGATGCTGGAGAATCGAGGGTTACACAAAAAGCTGGAGAAACTCAGCAGGTGCAGCAGACTGAGTCTGAAGAAGGGTCTCGACCCGAAACGTCGCCTATCTCCTTCACTCCTTAGATGCTGCTGCACCAGCTGAGTTTCTCCAGCTTTTTGTGTAACCCATCATATTGAATGGCCTATTCCTGCACCTATTTTCTATGTTTCTATGCTTTAGTATATGGCTATAAAACTCGATCACTTGATTTTGAAGCATTCATGCATGGTGGAGGTATAATGTGGTCATAGAATGACACGGTGCGAAAACAGGCCCTTCGGCGCAACTTGCCCACACCTGCCAACATGTCCCAGCTACGCTACCTGCTTTTGCGCCATACCTCCAAACCTATCCTATCAGTCTAACTGTTTCTTAAATGTTGGGATGGTCCCTGCCTCAACTACCTCCTCTGGCAGCTTGTTCCATACACCCATCACCCTTTGTGTAGAAAAAGTTACCCCTTAAAACTACTTCATTCAAAAAAATGAACATACATCTACAATGCACTAAAACATAATTTAGTTTTTTGTATTAACATCAAATTTCAAAAAGTCCCTCCCCTGGGAGTGGGGACACCCCCCCCCCCCCAATCCACACTCTCTCCCTACTTGGTTGCTCCACTCCCTCACCGGGTACCCCCAAGGCCTGAGATCAGTGATCGCTCAGCCCCCCCACTCCAAAAACGCTCCGCGGCCCCTGGTTCAGACGGAGAACACTGCCAGATGTGAGTGGGGAACTGAGGCCAGTTGTCCGTGATGTCTGGATCCCAATGCTCGGCACTTCATGTTTCGGAGTTGGCTAATGTTATTGATTTGTAATTAGCCTGATTTGCAATTAGTTGACAAAACCTTAATTTATTAATGAGGAGTATCCAGGGGGATGGGATAAGTGTAATATTAAAATGACATGCAAGGTGTCAGGCTGTCTGTCACAACATACAGCCCTGATAACCCATTATTTCCTTCAGTTAAATATTGGGAAGGTAGCACTATTGTCATTTACCACTCAACTATTATGTTTGTTTACCTCACTGACTATTTCTAACCCCTCTCCCCCCACCAATTCCTTTGACAGGTTGAATAGAAATGTCCCCAATCTCGTTGTTTTATTAATTGAACACTTAGATGAACATGAGCTTGTTCAAAGAAGGGGCCTTTTTTTAAAGGAGTGACAGAGATACTTGCAGGGGAATGTGTGCGGAGTTTTTATTTTTTGTCTTTAGTTTTAGCTTGAACCAGGACATCAATAGATTCAAAGTATAACACAGTAATTGTGCTGATACTGCCCACAACCAACCACGTAATGAATATCATCCATTCTGGAGGTTTTACTTTTATGATGCCATTTAAACTTCACTTGTATTTCAATGTCTTCAATGTAAAATTAATTGGGAAAGGGGAGCAATGGAACAAACATTTGCCCTCGGTACATATTAACTGCAATATAGTAATGTATGCATGTTGGTAGGTACAATCAAAACAAATATATTTTAAGAATAAAAAGGTCGGCCATTTAGAATGGAGACGAGGAAACACTTTTTCTCGCAGAGAGTTGTGAGTCTGTGGAATTCTCTGCCTCAGAGGGCGGTGGAGGCGGGTTCTCTGGATACTTTCAAGAGAGAGCTAGATAGGGCTCTTAAAGATAGCGGAGTCAGGGGATATGGTGAGAAGGCAGGAACGGGGTACTGATTGGGGATGATCAGCCATGATCACATTGAACGGCGGTGCTGGCTCGAAGGGCCGAATGGCCTACTCCTGCACCTATTGTCTGTTGTCTAGATCTAAGCTACATTTTAATATAAAATTGCATACATGTAAGCCTACAAGTAACAAACAAAATGTGTAGATCACCTCTGAAAGGTGCATAGTTACAATACCACTTGTTTTAGTGACTGTGAAAGAGAAGGGGGTGGAGCCGGGGCTGTGTGCGTGAAGCACGACGACTGGAGGGGCGGGAGCGTTGCCCCGGGACCGTGAGGGAACGACGCACCTCCCCTTCTCCATTCCTCCTCACACACCTCTCCCCATCTACCCCTTTCTTCAGACTGAGTCAGGAGAAAGAGGAACTCAAACCATCCCTCCCTCCCCCCCCCCGACAAGTACACGGAGCGATCGTCGGCGCCCCCTTTCCTTTGGTAACGTTCGGGTTTTTTTTCCTTCGGAAAAATCCTTCAGGTTTTCAGGAAATCCTTCGGGTTTTTTTAATTTCCCCCTTACCATTTCCGTACTTTTTCGATAGCTGCCATGACCCATTTGATGTCATCCTTCGCCCTGCTACTCAAAGCTGCCTCTGGTCTTGGCCCGCACCGATCTGCCGGACATGCTGTGTGTTTGTTTGCCGAGACTGAGGGGAGAAGCATCGGCACCAAGAGCGAGCGAACGTGCAGACAGACGGACGTAAACAACGCTGGTTCAGTTATGTCTCCCGCAGCGTTGCGGGGGAACAGTTGCGGAGCTCTAGGATCTTTTACTCTAGAGCGAGACCCCCTGAATGCGCGGGGCCCAATTGGGACAATCAGTCCAATCGGCTTAAGGCCGGCCCTGCACGCAGGTCACGGGGTGATTGAAGTTGACTGATTTTCTTTTAGCCACGGAGATAACGTTTTGCTCTGACAATCTATTTAGAATTTTAAGTGATTTTTGTTTATACGCAGCTGTCAAATGCCCTGACCTTCCAGCGATTGTGAATGGAATTACACCAAATCACGACGGTGAGTTCTGGGAGTATGGAATGGTTGCAGAATACAGATGTAATGCTGACTACTCATTGATTGGTTCAAGACAGCTTGAATGTAAAGCAAATGGACATTGGAATCACAAACCACCAACCTGTAAAAGTAAGTATGTATAGGAGGAATATTAATTTCAGGGTATAAGTTGGAGATTACCAGATGGAAAAAAATGACACGCAATGCTGGAGTAACTCAGCGGGTCAGGCAGCATCTGTGGAGAACATGGATTGGTGACGTTTCACAGAGTGCTGGAGTAACTCAGCGGGTCAGGCAGCATCTGTGGAGAACATGGATAGGTGACGTTTCAGAGTGCTGGAGTAACTGAGCGGGTTAGGCAGGTTATGCATTGGGTCAAGACTTCTTCACACTAGATGGAATGTTTGATAGACTGGAAGGAAGATTTAGTTAATGGACAAATTAATTTCATAAAGGGACAAAAGTGTATAAAATCAAGAGAGGAATAGGTCGAGAAGATGCACAGAGTCTCTTGCCCAGAGTAGGTGAATCGAAGACCAGAGGACACTGGTTTAAGATGAAGGAGTAAAGATTTTATAGGAATCTGAGGGGTAACATTTTCACACAATGGGTGGTTGGTGTATGGATCAAGCTGTCAGAGGAGGTAAGCTAGGACTATCCCAACGTTTAAGAAGCAGTTAGACTCCGTGTGCCTCCGTGACCCTCTCTGTGTGCCTCCGTGACCCTCTCTGTGTGCCTCCGTGACCCTCTCTGTGTGCTTCCGTGACCCTCTCTGTGTGCCTCCGTGACCCTCTCTGTGTGCCTCCGTGACCCTCTCTGTGTGCCTCCGTGACCCTCTCTGTGTGCCTCCGTGACCCTCTCTGTATGTCCCTCTCTGTGTGCCTCCGTGACCCTCTCTGTGTGCCTCCGTGACCCTCTCTGTGTGCCTCCGTGTCCCTCTCTGTGTGCCTCTGTGACCCTCTCTGTGTGCCTCCGTGACCCTCTTTGTATGTCCCTCTCTGTGTGCCTCCATGACCCTCTCTGTGTGCCTCCGTGACCCTCTCTGTGTGCCTCCTTGTCCCTCTCTGTGTGCCTCCGTTACCCTCTTTGTAAGTCCCTCTCTGTGTGCCTCCGTGACCCTCTCTGTGTGCCTCCGTGACCCTCTCTGTGTGCCTCCATGTCCCTCTCTGTGTGCCTCCGTGACCCTCTCTGTGTGCCTCCGTGACCCTCTCTGTGTGCCTCTGTGACCCTCTCTGTGTGCCTCCGTGACCCTCTCTGTGTGCCTCCGTGACCCTCTCTGTGTGCCTCTGTGACCCTCTCTGTGTGCCTCCGTGACCCTCTCTGTGTGCCTCCGTGACCCTCTCTGTGTGCATCCACTCGCTCACGGCTGCAAACCGAACTCCGTTGAAAAAATCTTATGAGCAGGCAAGCGAGCTTTGGAATAAACCTTGCGACCCGCCCCCCCCACCTCTCTCTATCCCCCTCTCTCTCCCTCCCCCCTCTCTCCCTCCCCCCTCTCTCCATCTCCCCCCTATATCCCTCTCCCCCTCCCCTCTCTCTCCCTCCCCTCTCTCTCCCTCTTCTCTCCCTCCCCCCTCCTCTCCCCCCCTTCCCCCTCTCTCTCTCCCCCTTCCCCCTCTCTCTCTCCCTCCCTCCCCCCTCTCTCTCTCTCCCCTCTCTCTCTCTCTCTCTCTCCCCCTCTCCCCCCTCTCTCTCCCTCCCCTCTCTCTCTCCCCCTCTCCCCTCTCTCTCCCTCCCCATCTCTCTCTCCCCCCTCTCCCCCCCCTCTGTCTTCCTCCCCCCTCTGTCTTCCTCCCCCTCTCTCTCTCTTCCTCCCCCCTCTTCCTCCCCCTCTTCCTCCCCCCTCTCTCCTTCACCCCTCTACCTCTACCCCTCCCTTCTCACCCCATCTCCCCCCTTCCCTTCCCCCCCATCTCAGCCCCCCTCTCCCCCTCTCCTCCCCTCTCTCTCCTCTCATCTCTCTCTCCCCACCCTCCCCTCCCTCTCCTTCTCCTCCCCCCTCTCCCCCTGTGTCTTGCCCTTCTGTCTCTGCCTCTCACACTGTCTCTCCCCAATCTCTCTCTGCCCTCACCTTCTACCCCCCTCTGCGAGTTGGGGGCTATACGTCTGTGGATAGGGCAATTATGGGGTAAAAGGATCTAATTAATAATATTAATATATCAAAGGGGTAGTTAGTATGGGGGTGTTTAGTGTGTGTGATGCCGCATGCCGCCCGCACCCCCCACCTCCCCCCCCCGCAAATGCTCGTTGGGGGAACAGACCCAACGGGTCTGCACTTGGTCTATTATACTTTTAAAACTCTGTGTGGATGTGTGTGTGTGATTTTGCATGCTCCCCTCCTCTCTCTCCTCTCCCTCTCCCCCCCTCCCTCACCCTCCCCCCTCTCCCTGCTGCTTTTTATGGAGGGGGGGGGGAGTGACGGGGGGTAGGGGAAAGGAGAGGGAGGGAGGGAGGGATTGGGGGAAGGGACGAGGAAAGGGAAAAGAAGAGGGAGAGTGAAGAGGAGGGGGGGGATTGCTAAGGGATGAGGGGGAATGAGTCATGCCTGCGCAATTGTGGGCTATGCATGAGTGGTGCAATATTGCGTTGGGGGGGGGGTTACATTGGGGGAACGAGTGAGTGGTGGAATATTACATTGGGAAATGGTTTGTGTTGGGGGACCAGGCCTCCCAAGTGACAGGGACCCAATGGGTCCCATTTAATCCAGTAATCACTATTTCCAACAGTGGGTACCCCCTCCCAAAAAGGAAGGTATATCTCAAGCTAACAAAACAGTTTAATCACCAATATATTTTTTAAATGGCATGTTTAATTATGAGGAATAATTTCTACAAAGGTTATAATTTACTTGTTTGAAGGTTATAATTCAGGGGAGAGTCAGGGGATATGGGGAGAAGGCAGGAACGGGGTACTGATTGGGGATGATCAGCCATGATCACATTGAATGGTGGTGCTGGCTCGAGGGACCAAATGGCCCACTCCTGCACCTATTGTCTCTTGTCTATAACAGATTCCCAAGACCAAGTACAATTCTTACGCTAGTAGAAAAACAGTCATTTAATATGTAATTAAAGCTATGGCCATTATTTTTCTACCAGTCTGTTTTATGAGCACTTACAATGGGTGTAAAATATTTATTGCTTGTGTTTGTGGTGTCTAATGCAAGCTTATCAGTTGTTAGGTGCACTCGTCCTGCAACACCCGAACATGCAGTTATACAAGCAGGATTTGGACATGAATACAAATTGGGTGATGCAGTATCCTACAGATGCAAAGCAGGATATGTAATGATCGGACGGAGTACAATTCGTTGCACTGCAACTAACGGTTTTGAGCCATCACCACCTATATGCCGAAGCAGTGAGTAACCATTTATGTTGAGGGTAGACAAAAATGCTGGAGAAACTCAGCGGGTGAGGCAGCATCTATGGAGCGAAGGAATAGGTGGCATTTCAGGTCGAGACCCGAAACGGCACCTATTCCTTCGCTCCATAGATGCTGCCACACCCGCTGAGTTTCTCCAGCATTTTTGTTCACCTTCGATTTTTCCAGCATCTGTGGTTCCTTCTTAACCATTTATATTGAAGTTATTTTAAGAAAAAGCTCATTGCTTTGTTCATGTTTGATCACAATGTTTAGATATTGAATGTTTTGTGTGTTTTCATAGTTTAGAGATACAGCACGGAAACAGGCTCATCCCCCCCCCCCCCATCCCCCTCCCATCCCCCCCCCCCCCAATCAACCCCCCCCCCCGAGTCCGCGCCGGCAGCAATCCCCGCACACTTATACTATCCTATACACATTAGGGAAAATTTACAATTAAACCAAGCCAACTAACCTAGAAACCTGTACGTCTTTGGAGTGCGGGAGGAAACCGGAGATGCCAGAGAAAACCCACACAGATCACAGGGAGAATGTACAAACTTTGTACGGACAGCACCCGTAGTCAGGATCGAACTCGAATCCAGGTCCCTGGCGCTGTAAGTCAGCCACTCAACCGCTGCGCAACTGTGCAGCCCAAGTTAAAATCTGTATATTGAATTTTTTCATGTCTATTCATTTCTACAAAAATGACATTAAAAATTAGAATAATATATCTGAATGTGTGTTTTGATAATATATTAATATTACATGGGTTATATATTTAGGGTCATGAGAACAATTGCATGGTTGGAACTTAATTAGCCCAAACATGAATTGATGACATTGTCATACAGCATGGAAACAGACCTTTTAAGACTCAATAGTGTTTAATTGTCATATGTACCCACAACGGAACAATGAAATTGCTATTTGCAGCAGCATAACAAGCCTGTAAACAATACTCATAGGTACCATCATTTTGTTTAAAATTAATAAATTAATAACCCTATCACTGATACAAAAGGGCGGCACAGTAGCACAGCAGTAGAGTTACTGCCTTATAACACCAGAGACATGGATTCAATCCTATCTACAGGTGCTGTCTGTACGTAGTTTGTACATTCTCCTTGTGATTGCATAGATTTTCTCCGGGTGCTCCGGTTTCCTCCCACACTCCAAAGATGTACAGGTTTGTAGGTTAATTGGCTTCTGTAACGTGTAAATTGTTCCTAGTGTGTAGGATTGCTGGTTTCCACACTGTAACTCGAAAGTCTAAACCCAAAGTCCCTAGTGTGACCAAAGACATAGTTTATAGATAACTTAGGGTAGTGTATTTCAATAACAATTATTGTTAATGACTTTGTATATTTTGCCAAGTATTAAATCCATTCAAGCTGCTTTAGCAAGATATGAGTATCAGACATTTAAAAATAGTAAAACACGAGTTGTTAAAGGCTGTCAGAGCAGCTTTACAGATGGACTTGCAGCTTCCACTACTTCTTGCCTGTTCACTATTCATTTTTACCTCACGGAAGGTCAGGGAATGGAATGTTTGGTTAGGCAAGTGTAGTCATAGGGTTTATGCAGTGATGTAAATACAAGACATAGCTGAAAATAAAGAGACTAAAGGGAGAGATTTAGCTCTTAGAGCTAACAAAATCAAGGAATATAAAAGCAGGAACGGGCTACTCATTTTGGATGATCAGCCATGATCATATTAAATGGCGGTGCTGCCTTGATGGGGCGATTGGCCTACTCCTGCACCTATTTTCTGTTTCTATAAACAATTCTTATTTTGACAGGAATAGTTAATGTATTTTGAAATCAGAAAGTTGATTTCTACAACAACAACATTCCCACCTTGCGTCGCAGATTGTGCTTTTGTTGAAAATGGTCATGAACTGGAGATTGTCCATCTTGCTTATACATACTAGATTATCAGAAGAACTGTTTGGTAATGGCTCCTTTTATGTTTACATTTCCTTTTCATTGACAAGTAATTTATATTCTCCCTTTTACAGGTACTGAGGTTATTCTTTCAACTAAAGGTCCTGATCCCGATCCTGGTACCGGTCCCACTGGCAGTAAGTAACTACATTTATCAAACTATATGAAGAAAACTGCTAATGTGTTTGATTGTACTTGTGTAAGATATGATTTGCCTGGATAGCACATAGAACAAATTTTATCGTTGTACCTTGTTACATGTGACGATAATATACCAATACCGATTTTTTACATTAACTTCAGGACACCAAGATAATCAGGCAGATTAACATGGTTGACTGAAAAAACTGGAGTAGCTCAGCGGTTAAATAGATCAGCCATGATTAAATGGCAGAGTACACTTGATGGGCTGAATGCCTAATTCTACTCCTATCCCCTATGACCCTATGGATCAGACAACATATCTGGAGAAAATCTGGCTTCTGTCATGACCCCAAGGACACCAGGCGCATGTGGCAGGGAATCAAAACAATCACGGACTATAAGACTGCTCCACCACCCTGTGATGACAACATTGAGTTCCTCAATGAACTCAACAACTATTTTGGACGGTCCGAGGCATTAAATAACACACCTGCAAGTAAAGGTATTCCTCACTGTTATGAACAGGCACTCAGTCTTGACATAGTGGATGTACGGAGGACCCTAAAAGGAGTGAACGCACGAAAGGCGGCAGGCCCTGATAACATACTAGGGCGGGTGCTCAGGGAATGTGCTGATCAGCTGGCACATGTCCTTACGGACATATTTAACACCTCGCTGAACCAGGCTGTCGTCCCATTATGTTTCAAGACTGCCACCATCATACCAGTGCCAAAAAAAATCTAACATACAATGTCTCAACGACTACCGCCCTGTAGCACTCACCCCCATAATGATGAAGTGCTTCGAGAGCCTGGTCAGGGACCATATTACCTCCAGACTCCCCTCCACACTCGACCCATATCAGTTTGCTTACAGGCCAAAACGCTCCTCAGAGGACGCTATATCCTCCGTACTCCATCTGAGCCTGGAACATTTAGAGGAGAAGAACACCTATGTGCGAATGCTGTTCGTGGATTTTAGTTCAGCATTCAACACAATTATCCCTCAGCACCTGATAAGCAAACTGGTTCCATTGGGCCTCAGCACCCCCATGTGTAACTGGCTACTGGACGTCCTCACTGACAGACCCCAGTCTGTGAGGGTTGGAAATAACACCTCTAACACCATCTCTCTGAGAACCGGCTCCCCTCAGGGCTGTGTCCTGAGTCCACTGCTGTTTACCCTGATGACCCACGACTGTTGTGCCAGGTTTAGTACAAACCACATCATGAAGTACGCAGATGACACAACAGTGGTGGGCCTCATCAGGGACGACAATGAGCTGGCTTACAGGGAGGAGGTGAAACCACTGGTGGACTGGTGCAATACGAACAACCTGATCCTGAATGTCGAAAAAACAAAGGAGGTCATCGTCGACTTTAGGAAAAACCGGCACAGTCCCATACCACTTCACATCAATGACAGTGATGTGGAGGTGGTCAGTAGCGCAAAGTTCCTGGGGGTGCAGATCACTAACAATCTGACCTGGTCAAATAACATCTCATCAACAGTTAAGAGAGCACAGCAGCAGTTGCACTTTCTGCGCCGGATGAGAAGAGCTCACCTCCCCCATCCCATCCTCACCACTTTCTACAGGGGCACCATAGAGAGTATTTTGACCAGCTGTATCTCTGTCTGGTTTGGGGACTGTAAAGCCTCTGACTGTAAGTCCGTGCAGAGAGTGGTGAGGACAGCGGAAAAAAATCATCAGGACCTCTCTCCCCTCAATCGGGGATATTGCGATCAAACGTTGCGTGTCTAAGGCCAGCAGTATTATAAAAGACCCCACACATCTCCATCACGGACTGTTCACTCTGCTGCCCTCGGGCAAAAGATATCGTAGCATAAGGAGCAGAACATCAAGGTTCTGCAACAGCTTCTTCCCACAAGCCATCAGACTCCTGAATGCCATGTAATGGGCTGCCACCATTGTCTATTTATCCTTTTATCCATGTTAATCCTTCTGTTAATTGTCGTGTTGCACAGGGAGCCAAATGAAACGGAATTTCGTTTGGAACTGCATATATCGATGTATTTCTAAATGACAATAAAGTTTGTTTGACGTTTGACTTTTTGACTTTGAAAAGGTAATAAGTGATGTTTAGGGTCTTGACCCTTCTTCAGACAGGTTTTGTGAAAGGTAACCCACATTTTTTGGACTGTGAGGAGGTAGTGGGTGCTGTAGATAAAGAGGAACCAATCGATGTTCTATGTTCAGATTTTCAGAAGCTCTTTGAAAAGGTGTGTGGCATCCAACACCGTCGTGGAAACTAAAAGTTCTTTGTATAGAAGGTAGTATATAGTATGAAGTTACTTCAGCACGTTGGGTCTATCTTCAGTTTAAACCAGCATCTGCAGTTCCTTCCTACACAGGTAGTCTATTGGCATGGGTAGAATATTGACTGAATAACAGAAAACACAGATTAGGCATAAAATGAGTCTTTTCCTGGTTGGCAAAAATGTGGTTAGTGGTTTGTACAAGACGTGGTACTGGGGCCACAACATTTTACAGTTTATATAAATGACCAGGATATACAGTCCATTCAGACTCCTTCACTTTTCCACATTTTGTTATGTTACAGCCTTATTCTAAAATGGATTAAATTCATTTTATCATCAATCTACACACAATACCCTATAATAAAAAAGCGAAAACAGGTGTTTAGAAATGTGTGCAGTAATTAAAAATAAATAACTGAAATATCATATGGACCTTTGGCAGCAATTACAGCCTCAAGTCTTCTTGATTATGATGCTACAAGCTTGGTACACCTGTATTTAGGTAATTTCTCCCATTCTTCTCTGCAGGTCCACTCAAGCTCTGTCAGGTTGAATGGGGAGTGTCGATGCACAGTTATTTTCAGGTCCCTCCAGAGATGTTCGATCGGGTTCAAGTCCGGGCTCTGGCTGGGCCACTCAAGGACATTCACAGACTTGTCACGAAGCCACTCCTACATTGTCTTGGCTGTGTGCTTAGGGTCATTGTCCTGTTGGAAGGTGAATCTCCGCCCCAGTCTGAGGTCCAGAACACTCTGGAACAAGTTTTCATCAAGGATCAACGTAGGTATGCTTTGGCCAGGTGATGAACGGTGCCAGGTTACCTCCCGATGTGACGCTTGGCATTCAGGCCAAAGAATTCAATCGTGGTTTCATCAGACCAGAGAATCTTGTTTCTCATGCCTTTTGGCAAACTCCAAGCGGGCTGTAATGTTCCTTTTACTGAGGAGTGGCTTCCGTCTGGCCACTCTACCATAAAGGCCCGATTGGTGGAGTGCTGCCAATATAGTTGTCCTTCCGGAAGGTTCTCCCATCTCCACCGAGTAACTCTGGAGCTCTGTCAGAGTGATCATCGGTTTCTTGGTCACCTCCCTGACCAAGGCCCTTCTCCCCCGATTGCTCAGTTTGGGCGGCGGCCAGCCCTATGAAGAGTCCTGGTGGTTCCAAAGGTTTCCATTTAAGAATGACGGAGGCTACTGTCCTCTTCGGGACCTGCAATGTTGCAGAAATTGTTTTACACCCTTCCCCAGTTCTGTGTCTCAACACAATCCTGTCTCGAAGGTCTATAGGCAATTCCTTCATCTTCATGGCGGTTTTTGCTCTGACATGCATTGTCAACTGTGGGACCTTATAGAGACTGGTGTGTGCCTTTCCAAATCATGTCCAATCAATGGACTCCAATCAAGTTGTAGAAACATCTCAAGGATAATCAATGGAAACAGGATGAACCTAAGCTCCATTTTGAGTGTCACAGTAAAGGGTCTGAATACATATGTAAATGTGATATTTCAGTTAAATTCTTTCTTTGTAATCATCTCACAAAAATGTCTAAACGCCTGTTTTCGCTTCTTCATTCTGGGATGTTGTGTGTAGATTGATGATTTAAAAAAATGAATTGAATCCATTTTTAAATAAGGCTGTAACGTAACAAAATGTGGAAAAAATGAAGGGGTGTGAATACTTTCTGAATTAACTACATTTGCTGGTGCAAGTGTAGGCTGAAAGTACGTTGTGAAGGAGGCATAGTGACTTTGTTGCCTAATACTATTTGCCATGTTAGTACCTTGTCTATTCAATGACAGTATAAATGTCTCTCAAATGTAGCGATTGTATCTGAACACCTCACCACTTCTGGCCACAAATTCCAGATATCAACCATTTTCTGACGTAAAAAACATTTTCCTCTCATCCCCTTTAAAATCCTTTCATTTTGCTTTTAACATGCCCTCATTGTTGAAGATTCTAATTATCTATACCTCTTTTAATTTTTTAATGTCTTGATCAGGTTACCTCTCAGTCTTATATAATCATAGCAATATACAGCACAGAAGTGGGCCCATTCAGCCCACCTCGACCGTGCCTGCACTGAGGCCATTGCGTTTTAATCATATTTGCCTGCATTAGGCCCATATCCCACTCCAACTCTGATGGAAAAATCTGTCTAAATGCTGTGTTTTTGCCTACACCGGCTCCTCTGGGAGTTCACACCAGATAAACCTATGCTCTTTAGTTCTAGACTCCTTTGCCTCCTTCACTTCAAGGAAAACCAAGCCCAGCATACCCAATCTCTCCACCTTATGGGCCGCATGGTGGCACAGTGGTAGAGTTGCTGCTTCACAGCGTATGCAGCGCCGGAGACCCAGGTTCCATTCCGACTACGGGTGCTTTTAAGGGTTAAAAAATATATTTAAAATAAAGAAAGGGAGCTGAACACATAATTTTAATATATGCAAACAATATTTATTGCTTTCCATATAGTGAATCAGCAAAATGTATTTGAAGTTTTAATAGGTTTGATTTGAAAGAAGGCATTTAAGTTTATACGTTAAATGTAAGGCGGAATGTTGAGCAGTCAATTCCTCTTTTGGGAGAATCTAGAACAAAGGGTCATAAGATTAAAAAGTGATAGTAGTAAAATTAGGCCATTCGGCCCATCAAGTCTACTCCGCTATTCAATCATGGCTGATCTATCTCTCCCTCTTAACCCCATTCTCCTGCCTTCCCCCCCATAACCTCTCAATCAAGAACCTATCTCTCTGCCTTAAAAATCCACTGACTTGGCCTCCTCAGCCTTCTGTAGCAAAGAATTCCACAGATTCACCACCCACTGACAAAATAAAATGTTCCTAATTCCTTCCTAAAGAACGTCCTAAGGCTGTGAACTCTAGTCCTAGACTCTCCCACTAGTGGAAACATCCTCTCCAAATCCACTCGATCCAAGCCTTTCACTATTCTGTATGTTTCAATTAGGTCCCCCCTCATTCTTCTAAACTCCAGCGAGTGCAGGCCCAGTGCTGACAAACACTCATTATATATTAACCTATTCATTCCTAGGATCATTCCTGTAAACCTCCTCTGGACCCTCTCTGAGCCAATACATACTTCCTCAGACATGGTGTCCAAAATGGCTTACAATATTCCAAATATTACCAGCGCCTTGTAGAGCCTCAGCATTACATCCCTGTTTTTGTATACAAGCCCTCTTGAAATAAATGCTAGCATTGAGTTTGCTTTCTTTACTACCGATTTGACATGCAGATTAACATTTTGGGAATCCTGCACCAGCATTCCCAAGTCTCTTTGCACCTCCAATTTCTGGATTCTTTCCCAATTTCGAAAAATAGTCTACACCTTTATTCCTACGAGCAAAATGCATGACTATACACTTTGCGACAGTATATTCCATCTGCCACTTTTCTGCCCACTCTCCCAACCTGTCCAAGTCCTTCTGCAGAGTCCTTGCTCTCTCTACATTACCTGTCCTTGCACTATTGTCGTATCATTCGCAAACTTGGCCTTCAATCCTCTCGTCCAAATCATTAATATACAGCGTGAAGAGTAGCGGCCCCAGCGCCAACCCCTGCAGAACTCCATTAGTCACTGGCGGCCAACCAGAAAAAGCCCCCTTTATTGCCACGCTTTGCCTTCTGGCATCCAGTTAACCTGCTATCCATGCTAGTATCCGCCCTTTGATACTGCGGGCTCTCATCTTCCTTAGCAGCCTCACGTCTGGCACCTTATCAAAGACTTTCTGAAATTCTAAATAAACAACATCTACTGACTCCTTTATCTGTCCTGCTATTTACTTCTTCAAAGAATTCCAACAAATTTGTCAAGCAAGGCCTCCCCTTCACAAAGCCATGCACAATGCACATGCGTGGCACAATTGTAAAAGAGGTACAGATGTGGGAATACTGTTCATGTATATGTCATTAAAAATGGTAGGGTGCTCAAGAAAACAATAAGTGTAAATTGTCCCTAGTGTGTGTAGGATAGTGTTAGTGTGCGGGGATCGCTGGTCGGGCCTGTCCTGACAGGCTGATGGGCCTGCTCCACTCTGTACCTAAACTAAACTAAAACTAATCTTGCACCTATCTGCTTTAAACTCCATTAGCCACTCCTCAGCCCACATATGCAGATGATCAACACCTTGTCGTAATTTTGAGTTTGATTTGACAATAGACAACAGACAATAGGAGCAGTAGTCAGCCATTTGGCCCTTCGAGCCAGCACCGCCATTCAATGTGATCATGGCTGATCATCCACAATCAGTACCCTGTTACTGCCTTCTCCCCATATCCCCTGACTCCGCTATCTTTAAGAGTCCTATCTAGCTCTCTCTTGAAAGCAGATTTGATTGAATTAATGTATAGTATTATCCGATCTGTTATCCGAATAGCTTGCAAAACACAGCTTTTCACTACACCTCAGTACACATGACAATAAAAACCTAAGATAAGATGGGACTTAGTTCAACATTCAATTTAAGATGACATCTCCTACAGTTCAACATTCTCTCTCTCAGTATTGTTGAAACATAGTCTAGTGTTCGTCTCTGGAGTGGGACCTAATATCAAGGCCAACTCATAAGTTGAGTGCAAGTTCTCAGTCAAGGTGGACAAAATGTTTCTAGATAGTTTAATTTAGTTTGGTTTATAGTCACGTGTACTGAGGTACAGTGAAAAGCTTTATGTCGCGTGCGATCCAGTCAGCGGAAAGGCTGTACATGATTACAATCGAGCTCTCCACAGTGTACAGACGACGCAGGATAAAGGGAATAACATTTAGTGCAAGATAAAGTTCAGCAAAGTCCGATTAAAGATAGTCCAAGGGTCTCCAATGAGGAGATGGCAGCTCAAGACCGCCCTCTAGTTGTTAGTAGGATGGTTCAGTTGCCTGATAACAGCTGAGAAGAAACTGTCCCTGAATCTGGAAGTGTGCATTTTCACACTTCAGTACCTCTTCCCCGATGGGAGAGGGGAGAAGACAGAGTGACCGGGGCGAGACTCATGTTGGATTATGCTGCTGGCCTTGCCGAGGTGGGGTGAGGTGTAGATGGAGTCAATGGAAGGGAGACAGAAATGCTAGCTCCACTCCAAACAATCTAATGAATAAATAAACAATGAATAAATAGAAACGATTTAATTCTTGCCAAATTTGTATGTTCGCTCTTACTCTCGCTCTCACTCACATTTCTGGGCCATCTTTGCAAATTATCGTTGCATCCTCTCTTTCCTTTAGATGATGTAAAATCAACAACACTCAGTACCACAGTGGCCAAATAAGGTTTGATACTGACTTCTGCACTTGTCATTGTGTTTCTCATAAAGCACACACTAGTACTTGCTATGCTTTGTTGATGATTGTATTAGCCTGCATCTTTACTGTGTAGAAACATAGAAAAATAGGTGCAGGAGTAGGCCATTCGGCCCTTCGAGCCTGCACCTCCATTCAATATGACCATGGCTGATCGTCCAACTCAGTATCCCGTACCTGCCTTCTCTCCATACCCCCTGATCCCTTTAGCCACAAGAGCCACATCCAACTCCCTCTTGAATATAGCCAATGAACTGGCCTCAACGACTTTCTGTGGCAGAGAATTCCAGAGACTCACCACTCTCTGTGTAAAGAATGTTTTCCTCATCTCAGTCCTAAAGGAATTCCCCCTTATGCTTAGACTGTGACCCCTTGTTCTGGACTCCCCCAACATCGGGAACAATCTTCCTGCATCTAGCTTGTCCAACCCCTTAAGAATTTTGTAAGTTTCAATAAGATCCCCCCACAATCTTCTAAATTCCAATGAGTACAAGCCGAGTCCATCCAGTCTTTCTTCATATGAAAGTCCTGACATCCCAGGAATCAGTCTGGTGAACCTTCTCTAAACCCCCTCTATGGCAAGAATGTCTTTCCTCAGATTTGGAGACGAAAACTGTACGCAATAGTGCAGGTATGGTGTCACCAAAACCCTGTACAACTGCAGTAGAACCTCCCTGCTCCTATACTCAAATCCTTTCGCTATGAATGCCAACATACCATTTGCTTTCTTCACTGCCTGCTGCACCTGCATGCCTACTTTCAATGACTGGTGTACCATGACACCCAGGTCTTGTTGCATCTCCCCTTTTCCTGACCAGCCACCATTCAGATAATAGTCTACCCTCATGTTTTTGCCACCAAAGTGGATAACCTCACATTTATCCACATTATACTGCATCTGCCATGCATCTGCCCATTCACTCAGCCTATCCAAATCACCCTGCAGCCTCCTAGCATCCTCCTCACACCTAACTATACCCCCCAGCTTGGTGTCATCTGCAAATTTGGAGATGTTGCATTCAATTCCCTCATCCAAATCATTAATGTATATTGTAAATAGCTGGGGTCCCAGCACTGAGCCTTGCGGTACCCCACTAGTCACTGCCTGCCATTGTGAAAAGGACCCGTTTACTCCTACTCTTTGCTTCCTGTCTGCCAGCCAGTTCTTTATCCACATCAATATTGAACCGCCAATACCGTGTGCTTTAAGTTTGTATACTAATCGCTTATGTGGGACCTTGTCGAAAGCCTTCTGAAAACAGATATAACACACCCACTGGTTCTCCCTTATCCACTCTACTAGTTACATCCTCGAAAAATTCTATAAGATTCGTCAGACATGACTTACCTTTTGTAAATCCATGCTGACTTTGTCCAATGATTTCACCACTTTCCAAATGCGCTGCTATCCCATCTTTAATAACTGACTCTAGCAGTTTCCCCACTACAGATGTTCGACTAACGTCTGTAATTTCCCGCTTTCTCTCTCGCTATGGAGTAGGGAGAGAGAAAGTGTAGGGATCCCTTCCCTCCTTATTGCACTGAAATCCTCATTTGGAATCACAGAAAAGTTACTGCAAGGGAGGAGGCCATTCAGCCTATTGAATCAATGCTAAATCAATCCACCTTGTTCCACTCCCTGCCCTCTCCCTGTATGCTGACAATGCTTTTTAATTACTTATGTGGATTTCCCCCTTTTAAAAAAAAAGTTTATTAGAAGCAATGTACATACATAATAATCATGGTATATAACATCATACATTTCATGTACAACTTAAAAAAACAATTTGGGATAGAAAAGAAAGAAAAAAGAGAAGCTTGAGGATAGCCGTGATGTGTACGATGCGATAATTAATGGTTAATGATTGATAATTAGATAAATAGACTGCATCCTTAGAAGTGTAAAAAAAAGCCCCGAAAATAAAAAGGCCTTAAGAAAAGAAAGGAAATAAGAAGAAACATAGAAATTAGGTGCAGGAGTAGGCCATTCGGCCCTTCGAGCCTGCACCGCCATTCAATATGATCATGGCTGATCATCCAACTCAGTATCCCGTACCTGCCTTCTCTCCATACCCTCTGATCCCCTTAGCCACAAGGGCCACATCTAACTCCCTGTTAAATATAGCCAATGAACTGACCTCAACTACCCTCTGTGGCAGAGAGTTCCAGAGACCCACCACTCTGTGTGAAAAAAGTCCTTCTCATCTCGGTCCTAAAGGATTTCCCCCTTATCCTTAAGCTGTGACCCCTTGTCCTGGACCTCCCCAACATCGGGAACAATCTTCCTGCATCTAGCCTGTCCAACCCATTAAGAATTTTGTAAGTTTCTATAAGATCCCCTCTCAATCTCCTAAATTCTAGAGAGTATAAACCGAGTCTATCCAGTCTATCTTCATAGGACAGTCCCGACATCCCAGGAATCAGTCTGGTGAACCTTCTCTGCACTCCCTCTATGGCAATAATGTCCTTCCCCAGATTTGGAGACCAGAACTGTATGCAATATTCCAGGCGTGGTCTCACCAAGACCCTGTACAACTGAAGTAGAACCTCCCTGCTCCTGTACTCAAATCCTTTTGCTATGAAAGCTAACATACCATTCGCTTTCTTCACTGCCTGCTGCACCTGCATGCCTACTTTCAATGACTGGTGTACCATGACACCCAGGTGGCGCTGCATCTCCCCTTTTCCTAATCGGCCACCATTTAGATAATAGTCTACCCTCATGTTTTTGCCACCAAAGTGGATAACCTCACATTTATCCACATTATACTGCATCTGCCAAACATTTGCCCACTCATCCAGTCTATCCAAGTCACCTTGCAGTCTCCTAACATCCTCCTCACAGCTAACACTGCCCCCCAGCTTAGTGTCATCCGAAAACTTGGAGATATTGCCTTCAATTCCCTCATCCAGATCATTAATGTATATTGTAAAAGCTGGGGTCCCAGCACTGAGCCTTGCGGTACCCCACTAGTCACTGCCTGCCATTGTGAAAAGGACCCGTTTACTCCTACTCTTTGCTTCCTGTTTGCCAGCCAGTTCTCTATCCACATCAATACTGAACCCCCAATGCCATATGCTTTAAGTTTATATACTAATCTCTTGTGTGGGACCTTGTCGAAAGCCTTCTGGAAGTCCAGATACACCACATCCACTGATCCTCCTCTATCCACGCTACTAGTTACATCCTCGAAAAATTCCACAAGATTCATCAGACATGATTTACCTTTCGTAAATCCATGCTGACTTTGTCCAATGATTTCACCACTTTCCAAATGTGCTGCTATCCCATCTTTAATAACTGACTCTAGCAGTTTCCCCACCACCGATGTTAGACAAACTGGTCTGTAATTCACCGATTTCTCTCTCCCTCCCTTCTTAAAAAGAGGGGTTACGTTTGCTACCCGCCAATCCTCAGGAACTACTCCAGAATCTAAAGAGTTTTGAAAGATTATCACTAATGCATCCACTATTTCCGGAGCTACTTCCTTAAGTACTCTGGGATGCAGCCTATCTGGCCCTCGGGATTTATCGGCCTTTAATCCATTCAATCTACCCAACACCACTTCCCGACTAACCTGGATTTCACTCAAGTCCTCCTTTGACCCGCGGTCCCCTGCTATTTCCGGCAGATTGTTTATGTCTTCCTTAGTGAAGACGAAACCAAAGTAGTTATTCAATTGGTCCGCCATATCCTTGTTCCCCATGATCAACTCACCTGTTTCTGACTGCAAGGGACCTACATTTGTTTTAACTAATCTCTTTCTCTTCACATATCTATAAAAACTTTTGCAGTCAGTTTTTATGTTCCCTACCAGTTTTCTTTCATAATCTATTTTTCCTTTTCTAATCAAGCTCTTTTTCCTCCTCTGCTGGTCTCTGAATTTCTCCCAGTCCTCTGGTGTGCTGCTTTTTCTGGCTACTTTGTACGCATCATCCTTTGCTTTGATACTATCCCTGATTTCCCTTGTTATCCACGGATGCACTACCTTCCCTGATTTATTCTTTTGCCAAACTGGGATGAACAATTTTTGTAGTTCATCCATGCAGTCTTTAAATGTCTTCCATTGTGTATCCACCGTCAACCCTTTTAGAATTGATTGCCAGTCAATCTTGGCCAATTCACGTCTCATACCCTCAAAGTTACATTTCTTTAAGTTCAGAACCATTGTTTCTGAATTAACAATGTCACTCTCCATCCTAATGAAGAACTCAACCATATTATGGTCACTCTTGCCCAAGGGGGCACGCACGATAAGACTGCTAACTAACCCTGCCTCATTACTCAATACCCAGTCTAAAATAGCCTGCTCTCTCGTTGGTTCCTCTACATGTTGATTTAGATAACTATCCCGCATACATTCCAAAAAATCCTCTTCCTCAGCCCCCCTGCCAATTTGATTCACCCAATCTATATGTAGATTGAAGTCACTCATTATAACTGTTTTGCCTTTGTCGCACGCATTTCTAATTTCCTGTTTGATACCATCCCCAACTTCACTACTACTGTTAGGTGGCCTGTACACAACACCCACCAGAGTTTTCTGCCCCTCAGTGTTTCGCAGCTCTACCCATACCGATTCCACATCCTCCAAGCTATGTCCTTCCTTTCCATTGCGTTAATCTCCTCTCTAACCAGCAACGCTACCCCACCTCCTTTTCCTTTCTCTCCTGAATATTGAATATCCCTGGATGTTCAGCTCCCAGCCTTGGTCACCCTGGAGCCATGTCTCCGTGATCCCAACTATATCATACTCATTAATAGCTATCTGCACGTTCAACTCATCCACCTTATTACGAATACTCCTTGCATTGAGACACAAAGCTTCCAGGCTTGTTTTTACAACGCTCTTACCCCTTATACAATTTTGTTGAAAAGTGGCCCTTTTTGATTTTTGCCCTGGTTTTGTCTGCCTGCCACTTTACGTATCACCTTGCTCCCTATTGCTTCTACCCTCGTTTTACACCCACCTGCCTCTCTGCTCTTGTACCCATCCCCCTGCCACATTAGTTTAAATCCTCCCCGACAGCACTAGCAAACACTCCCCCAAGAACATTGGTTCCATTCCAGCCCAGGTGCAGACCGTCCTGTTTGTACTGGTCCCACCTCCCCCACAAATGGTTCCAGTGCCCTAAAAATTTGAATTCCTCTCCCTTGCACCATTTTTCAAGCCATGTATTCATCTGCAATATCCTCCTATTTCTACTCTGACTGGCCCAAGGTCCTACTTTTAAGTTTATCTCCTAGCTCCCTAAATTCACCTTGTAGGACCTCATCCCTTTTTTTATCTATATCGTTGGTGCCAATATGCACCACGACTACTGGCTGTTCACCTTCCCCCTCCAGAATGTTCTGCAGCCGTTCAGTGACATCCCTGACCCTTGCACCAGGGAGGCAACATACCATCCTGGAGTCTCGTTTGCGGCCGCAGAAACGCCTATCTATTCCCCTGACAATCGAATCCCCTATTACTATTGCCCTTCCCCACTTTTTTCCCCCCCACACGTGCTGCAGAGCCACCCATGGTGCAATGAACTTTGCTGCTGCTGCATTCCCCTGATGAGCCATCTCCCTCAACAGTATCCAAAATGGTATACCTGTTTAGTAGGGAGATGACCACAGGGGACTCCTGCACTACCTGCCTACTGCTTTGCTGGCTATTGGCCACCCGCTCCCTTTCTGTCCTCTTACCTTTTACCTGTGGTGTGACCTAATCGCTGTACGTGCTATCCACGACTTTCTCTGCATCGTGCATGCTCCAGTATGAATCCAGCCCCAGCTCCAATCGCTCAATGCGGTCTGCCAGGAGCTGCAGCTGGACGCACTTCCTGCAAATGTAGTCACCAGGGACACTGACAATATCCCTGATCTCCCACATGTTGCAGGCTGAGCAAGGCATGGGACCAATCTCTACTGACATATCTTACTCGCAAATTACTCTGTATTAAATATATATATTTTTTTAATTAATTTTTATTAAACACAAAACGTTATCCTTTAAAGTCCCCCCCCCCCGCAGCCTGTGTCACGTGTGTGGGAATAGAGAACGAGGATTGGGGGTGATAGGGAGTGGGGAATAGATGGACTGCCCCTACCTCTCCCCCTCCCTCTCTACCACCCCTCTCTCCCCCACCCCTCTCCCCCTCCCTTCACGCTCTTCCCCCTCCCTCCCTCCCCTACCCCATCTCCCTCCTCCCCTCCCTCCCCCACACCTCTCTCCCCCTTCTCCATCCCTCTCTCCTCCCCCACCCCGCTCTCCTCCCCCTCTCCTCACCCCTCTCCCTCTCCTCCCCCTCCTCCTCCCACCCCCCTTCCCTCTCACCCACCCCCTTCCCTCTCTCCCCCACCCCCTTCCCTCTCTCCCCCACCCCCTTCCCCCTTGCCCTCCCCACTCTTCCCCCTCCCTCCACACTCTTCCCCCTCTCTCCCCTACCCCATCTCACTCCTCCCCTCACCCCCCCCTGTAAAGAATTGGCACTCACACGGCGAATCTTTACTACTACTTTATTAATTAAACACACACCTCTCTCCCCCTCCCCTCTCCTCTCTCCTGCCCCCACCCCTCTCTCCTCCCCCTCTCCAGCTCCCTTGCCTCACCCTGCTCCCTCTCCCCCCTTCTCCTCCCCCAACCCCATCCCTCACTCCCCCACCCCCTTCCCTCTCTCCCCCGCCCCTTCCCTCTCTCCCCCCACTCCCTTCCCCCTACCCCTCTGTCCCTCTTCCACCACTCCCCCACCCACTTCCCCTACCCCTCTGTCCCTCTTCCTCCACTCCCCCCACCCCCTTCCCTTACCCCTCGGTCCCTCTTCCACCACTCCCCCACCCACTTCCCCTACCTCTCTGTCCCTCTTCCTCCACTCCCCCCACCCCCTTCCCCTACCCCTCTGTCCCTCTTCCACCACTCCCCCACCCCCTTCCCCCTACCCCTCTGTCCCTCTTCCACCCCTCCCCCTACCTCTCCCCCTCCCTTCCTCCCACCTCTCCCCCTCCCTTCTCAACCCATCTCCGCCCCTCCCTTCTCACCCCATCTCCCCCCCTTACAATCCCCCCCTCTCAGCCCCCCTCTCTCCTCCCATCTCTCTATCCCCTCCTCACCCACCCTCCCTCTCCTCCACCCCCCCCCCCCTCTTCCCCTGTCTCTTTCCCTTCTGTCTTTGCCTCTCTCACTGTCTCTCCCCATTCTCTCTCTGCCCTCACTCTCTACCCCCGTCTCCCTCTGTAGACACACCTGTGAGTTAGGGGCTATACATCAGTGGCTAGGGCGGTTATGGGGTAAAGGGATCTAACTAATAATATTAATATAATATCAAGGGGGTAGTTAGTGTGGGGGTGGTTAGTGTGTGTGACGCCGCATGCCGCCCGCACCCCCTCCCGCAAACGCGCATTGTGGGAACAGACCCAACGGGTCTGCACTTGATCTAGTAACAAATAATCTTCCCATCTGTCCTTAGGGATTTCTATAGCCAGTTCTTGTTCCCACTCTTTTCTTATACCATCTGTAGAAGGTATATCTATATTTAAAATATATTATAGAAATATTAAAATATATTATAGATATATGATGTTTAAATATATGATGTTAAGTGCTCCAATTCTACCTGTCTATTCATGCCTTGCTCTAGTGGATCCAACGTCAGGTTTTGATAATCTTGTGAATATTTTTTCAGATAATCTTGGATTTGCAAACATCTAAAATATTGGTTACTTTCCAAATTGAATTTAAGCTGTAATTCTTGAAATGATAATTTTTTTCCCCATTTCATACATATACCCCCAAGTCTTAATTCCTAATCGTTCCCGGTGAGTTAACGTTTTGTCAATGGTCGATGGCTTAAACGATAGATTATTAACTATCGGTGAAAGAAGCGAAAGGTTTCTTAATTTAAAGTTATTAGAAGTTATTTTGGTCAGTTATTAAAGATTCGATAGCAGCACATTAGGAAAGTGGTGAAATCATTGGTCGAAGTCAGCATGGATCTACGAAAGGTAAATCATGTCTGCCGAATCTTGTGGAATTTTTCGAGCATGTAACTAGTAGAGTGGATAAGCGAGAACCAGTGGATGTGGTGTATCTGGACTTCCAGAAGGCTTTCAACAAGGTCCCACATAAGAGATTAGTATACAAACTTAAAGCATACGGCATTGGGGGTTCAGTATTGATGTGGATAGAGAACTGGCTGGCAAACAGGAAGCAAAGAGTAGGAGTAAACGGGTCCTTTTCACAATGGCAGGCAGTGACTACTGTGTTACCGCAAGGCTCAGTGCTGGAACCCCAGCTATTTACAATATATATTAATGATCTGGATGAGGGAATTGAAGGCAATATCTCCAAGTTTGCGGATGACACTAAGCTGGGGCGCAGTGTTAGCTGTGAGGAGGATACTAGGAGACTGCAAGGTGACTTGGATAGACTGGATGAGTGGGCAAATGTTTGGCAGATGCAGTATAATGTGGATAAATGTGAGGTTATCCACTTTGGTGGCAAAAGCAGGAAAGTAGACTATTATCAAAATGGTGGCCGATTAGGAAAAGGGGAGATGCTGCGAGACCTGGGTGTACACCAGTCATTGAAAGTAGGCATGCAAGTGCAGCAGGCAGTGAAGAAAGCAAATGGTATGTTAGCTTACATAGCAAAAGGATTTGAATATAGGAGCAAGGAGGTTCTACTTCAGTTGTACAGGGTCTTGGTGAGACCACACCTGGAGTATTGCTTACAGTTTTGATCTCCAAATCTGAGGAAGGACATTATTGCCATAGAGGGAGTGCAGAGAAGGTTCACCAGACTGATTCCTGGGATGTCGGGACTGTCCTATGAAGGTAGACTGGATAGACTCGGTTTATACTCTCTAGAATTTAGGAGATTGAGAGGGGATCTTATAGAAACTTACAAAATTCTTAATGGGTTGGACAGGCTAGATGCAGGAAGATTGTTCCCGATGTTGGGGAGTCCAGGACAAGGGGTCACAGCTTAAGGATAAGGGGGAAATCCTTTAAGACTGAGATGAGAAAGACTTTTTTCACACAGAGAGTGGTGAGTGTCTGGAACTCTCTGCAACAGAAGGTAGTTGAGGCCAGTTCATTGGCTATATTTAGGGGGGAGTTAGATGTGGCCCTTATGGCTAAGGGGATCAGGGGGTATGGAGAGAAGGCAGGTACAGGATACTGAGTTGGATGATCAGCCAGCATGATCATATTGAATGGCGGTGCAGGCTCGAAGGGCCGAATGGCCTACTGCACCTAATTTCTATGTTTCTATGTTAATTTAAGAGTGGATTTTATTTGTCTCCAGATTCGTATTGTGCTGTGGATCATCGGATTTCTCTTATATATTGTGTTTTTCAATTTTATTGGGGAGAGAATGGTCGCTCCTATGTTAGAAGGAGTGCAATCCTCTCTCTCCATTATTGTCCATTCTGCCTGTAATGTTGAGCTGTCCAGCCAGTACATTATATTTTTAATGTTCACTACCCAATAATAATACATAAAGTTGGGAAGTGTACGTCCACCAAATTCTTTGGGTTTACATAAATATTTTTTTTTAATTGTATCTGATTTATAGTCCCATGTGAAATTTGTAATATATGAATCAAGTTTTTTGAAAAACATTTTAGTTATGTATATTGGTATTGATTGAAATGAGTACAGAATTTGTGGAAGAAAAATCATTTTAATGGCATTTATTCTGCCTATTAAGGACATCGGTAGTGCTTTCCAAAATTGGATCAACGTTTGTAATTTAATAAGCAATGGCAGATAATTTGCATTAAATAAAGAATTATATTTTCTAGTGATTTGAATATCCAAATATTTGAATTCCCCTTACAGTGAATTCCAGGTTACAATGGCATTAAAAGTATCTTTCCTCATTCCACTTTTTGCACATTTTGCTATTCAACTTCATTTCATGTTCTTTTGTTATTCTGGTTCTTGACCCTTACGGCAATGGGAATAATATATTTCCTGTACTCTATTTGGATCTTAGCCTGACATCAGTGGCGGGGAAGATGCTGGAGTCAATTATGAAAGATGAAATAGCGGCTCATTTGGATAGAACTAGCAGGATCAGTGTGGATTTGCAAAGGGGAAATCATGCTTGACCAATCTTCTGGAATATTTTGAGGATGTAACTAGGAAAATGGACAAGGGAGAGCCAGTAGATGTAGTGTACCTGGACTTTCAGAAAGCCTTTGATAATGTCCCACATAGATTAGGGGCAAAACTGGTGCTGTAAGTGCTGTAAGGCAGCAACTCTACTGCTCTGCCGCCGCATCATATTCGTTAGTTGTATAGTATTTGCCTTTATCAGATCGGCACTCACCTTCCCTCAGTAGGTAGATACAAAATGCTGGGCAGGCAGCTGGGCAGGCAGCATCCGTGGGCGAAGCAATGGGTGACTTTTTGGGTCAAGACCTATCCCTCAGTAGTTCCCACATTCAAGTGGTTGCTAATTCTTCCCTGGGTTATTGTTTCTGAATGATTCCTCACCACCGAGGTTAACCAAACTGGCCGCTAATTTCACTTCTCCAGTACTCAGTAGGTACAAAAGTTCAGCAACTTATTGCTAGTACCTCTGCAACGTCAACCTCAGCCTGGAGCCTGTGGTACATCCTATCCGGTCAGGATCATTTATTTAGTATTTTAAGTCGCCATCCTTTCAAATTCATTCCCATTTTCAATTTTTAATTAATCTGCATCTCAACCTCCAGCATCTCCTTTGGCAAAATGTCCAAGTAAATTGTTACCTTGTGTAAACTGTAACACCTTAAAGTACACACCATGAAATTAATTTGGTATCTTAACATTTAATTTAGTTTAGTTTAGAGAAACAGCGCAGAAACATGCCTTTCGGCCCACCGGGTCTGCACCGACCAGCGAACCCCCGCACATTAACACTACCCTGCACAACCTAAGGATAACTTACACAACAACCAAGCCAATTAACCTACATACCTACTCTTTTTTGTCGTGTGGGAGGAAACCGAAGATCTCAGAGAAAGCCCACGCAGTCACGGGGAGAAGGTACAGACTCCGTACGGTCCCCGGCGATGCAAGCTCTGTAAGGCAGCAACTCTACTGCTGTGCCACAGTGCCGCACAAATTATTGTTCATTCTTTATTGCCCTTTGGAAGGTGGTGGTAAGTCATTTTACTGCAATTGTTATGGTGTATTTGGTAGGAAGTTCCACTATTTAAACCCTAATAGCATGTTGTATGTAGTAGACAGCTGCTAAATGTTAGTCCATTTTCATAAGATCAGCCTAACCATTTATCTCTTCGCGTTTCAGCACCAGACAGTCGGGCAGGAAGGAATGTTGGTAAGTGGAAAAACCGACCACATCATCTTCTTTACACGTCAATAAATATTTGTTGCAGTAGTTCAGCATGAATAAAACCACATCTTGTATGCATTTTTATCTCCTTATCTAAAGAAGGATATTCTTGCAGTTGAATGAGATCAGAAAAATTCCAGTGGACTAATTCCTGATAGCAGGACTGGCATATGAAGAAGCTTCTATTCACTAGAGGTTGAGGGAATCTCATAGAACACCACAAATTCTATCGGGACAAGACGGGTTAGATGCAAGATGGATGGATGGATGGATGTCCTCCAGGATTACAGTCAATGAAAGGCCATTTAAATGACAGATAAATGCCATTTAAAACTGAAATGAGAAATAAGATCCCAGAGGGCGATTGAAGAGCTTGATATTGTTTTTGGAGTTAGATTCTCAAAGGGATATAAGGGAGAAAGTTGGAGCTGGATACTCCAATTGCAGCTCCTATATTCTGTGCACCTGCTATTCCCCTCCCTTCCCAGCCAGAACAACGATCCTCATGCCTTTGCCTTCCACCCTCCCCGCCGTGTCCGATGGATCGTCCTCTGTAATGTCCACCACCACCATGAGATTCTGCCCTCAACATAACCTGTATCCTCAACTTTCAGAGTTGGGCAGCTGCAGTTATCTGCTCCATCCCCACAAAGCATATCCGGGGCAGTTTCCCATCCAATGGACAGACTATCCATGTGAATGAATGAAGGAGCTGCAGATGCTGGGTTAAACCAAAGATGGACACAAGATGCTGCCAGTCCCTCTGAGTTATAGACAATAGGTGCAGGAGTAGGCCATTTGGCACTTCGAGCCAGCACCGCCATTCAATGTGATCATGGCTGATCATTTCCAATCAGTACCCCGTTCCTGCCTTCTTCCCATATCCCCTGACTCTGCTATTTTTAAGAGCCCTATCTCCAGTTATTCCAGCATTTTGTGTCTATGAGTACGAAGATAGGGGGTGTTGTGGATAATGAAGAGGATTTCCAAAGTCTACAGAGTGATTTAGGCCAATTGGAAAAATGGGCTGAAAGATGGCAGATGGAGTTTAATGCTGATAAATGTGAGGTGCTACACCTTGGCAGGACAAATCAAAATAGGACGTACATGGTAAATGGTTGGGAATTGAAGAATACAGTTGAACAGAGGGATCTGGGAATAACCGTGCATAGTTCCTTGAAGGTGGAATCTCATATAGATAGGGTGGTAAAGAAAGCTTTTGGTATGCTAGCCTTTATAAATCAGAGCATTGAGTATAGACGCTGGGATGTAATGTTAAAATTGTACAAGGCATTGGTGAGACCAAATCTGGAGTATGGTGTACAATTTTGGTCGCCCAATTATAGGAAGGATGTCAACAAAATAGAGAGGGTACAGAGGAGATTTACTAGAATGTTGCCTGGGTTTCAACAGCTAAGTTACAGAGATAGGTTGAATAAGTTAGGTCTTTATTCTCTGGAGCGCAGAAGGTTAAGGGGGGACTTGATAGAGGTCTTTAAAATGATGAGAGGGATAGACAGAGTTGATGTGGACAAGCTTTTCCCTTTGAGAATAGGGAAGATTCAAACAAGAGGACATGACTTTAGAATTAAGGGACAGAAGTTTAGGGGTAACATGAGGGGGAACTTCTTTACTCAGAGAGTGGTAGCGGTGTGGAATGAGCTTCCAGTGGAAGTGGTGGCGGCAGGTTCGTTGGTATCATTTAAAAATAAATTGGATAGGCATATGGATGAGAAGGGTATGGAGGATTATGGTATGAGTGCAGGCAGGTGGGACTAAGGGACAAAAGTTGTTTGGCACGGACTTGAAGGGCCGAGATGGCCTGTTTCCGTGCTGTAATTGTTATATGGTTATATGTAAAGCAGCGGTTCACTTGTCCTTTCACTTTAGTGAGTTGTAGTCAGTGTTTTCTATTGGATTGGGTGATTATTTTGCAGAGCGTTAAACTGCAAGGATCACTCCGAGCTTTCTCTTGATGTCACTTTAGTTCTCTGTCACACTCACCTCTCTGGCCTCTTGAGTATTTCCCTCTCCATGGATGACGCCTAATCTGAGTCCTGAGTCCTTCCACCATTTTCTATTTCTGTTTTTGATTTCAAGCATCTGCACGCATTTGCTACGAATACACTTTTGATATCTGACAACTTTGGAATCAATGTGTAGGAAGGAACTGCACATGCTGGTTTAATCCAAAGATAGACACAAAATGCTAGAGTAACTCAATGGGACAGGCAGCATCTTTGGAGAGAATGAATGGGTGACGTTTCAGATCAAGACCCTTCTTCAGACTGGTTCACACCCATTCCCTTTCTCCAGAGATGCTACCTGACCCGCTGAGTTACTCCAGCATTTTGTGTCTAACTATGGAATCAAATTGTAAAACAGAATTACAGTTGTCAGTGGTTTCTTTAGCAATTATGTTTCAAATATCAAGGTAAGTACACAAGTCTTTATTTTAGATGGTGTTATAATTTATTAAGTACTTAGACTCATGATTGTGTTACTAGCGCAGGTTTAAACTGTATTCTAGTGAATGTCTGTTAAATAAAGACAAGAATCATTGATCCAAAATATTTGCAGTTAAGATGATTCAGTGTATGGGTTTAAAATCCCTACATTGTGAGAGAAATCCCCAATGAATATGCAGATGTATTACATCCAATGGTTTTCCTTTATCCACTGGCAATTACTTTCTCAAAGAACAGTCGTATTTGTTAAGCACAGTATTACTGCCATAAAAAAAGATCAGAACACTGGAAGAACTCGGCAGGTCCAGCAGCATTTGTGAACGTAGAAGGATAAGACAACATTGTAGATTGAGACCCCTTCAAGAGAGAGCAGAAGAGATTGACAGTGTATAGCAGAACATAGGGGTTAGGTGAAACCAGGAGAGGGCAGAGAAAACTGGAAGGGGAGGAGGGCTGGGAGAAATGAGCAAAGTGAAAAGCTAACTAGACTGACAAGGGAAAATAAAGACCTGAGGAACTAGATGCAGAGAGCAATGGCTGGAGATCTGGAACCAGGATACAGGGTGTGCCACATCTCTGGAGAGACGGAATGGATGACTTGTCGGGATGACACCCTTCTTCAGACTGACTCAGTGAAGAAGGGTCTCGACCCTTAAGGGGTTGGACAGGCTAGATGCAGGAAGATTGTTCCCGATGTTGGGGAGGTCCAGGACAAGGGGTCACAGCTTAAGGGTCGAGACCCTTTAAGGAAATCCTTTAAGACCGAGATGAGAAATACTTTTTTCACACAGAGAGTGGTGAGTCTCTGGAACTCTCTGCCCCAGAGGGTAGTTGAGGCCAGTTCATTGGCTATATTTAAGAGGGAGTTAGATGTGGCCCTTGTGGGTAAGGGGATCAGAGGGTATGGAGAGAAGGCAGGTACGGGATACTGAGTTGGATGATCAGCCATGATCATGTTGAATGGCGGTGCAGGCTCGAAGGGCCGAATGGCCTACTCCTGCACCTAATTTCTATGTTTCTATGACCCGAAATGTCACCCATTCCTTCTCTTCAGAGATGCTGCCTGTCCCGCTGAGTCACTCCAACATTTTGCGTCTATCTTCGGTGTAAACCAGCATCTGCAGCTCCTTCCTCGGGAGGAGGCTTTGCCATTTAAAACTATCAGGAGAAATGTCTTCATCCGAGAGGTCTGATCCTGTGAAGTCTCCCCCCTGCGGCAGTGAAGGCCAAGTCATTAAATATATTGAAGGAGGAGGATGCTTTTGTTTTATGCTGAAAAGATGGGGGATATGGATGGTGGGAATCAGTGACTGAAATGGATGATCAGATGATCGATATTTCTAAATTCCCTTCTCCTGTTCAATTTTACATATGTCCATGATTCTATCATCCTCGTATGTGTTGTCCGCCTAAATACTGCCGAAGCTCTCATTATTACGTACTGCGATTTAATTTAACTTTCATGTTTCCCTCCTGTAGGTCAGTGGTATGGGCTGCTCATCATCTGGGGTAAGAATTGTCAGATAGTAATGTATTGTATTTATGGGTGGCATGGTGGTGCGGCGATAGAGTTGCTGCCTTATAGCGCCAGGGACCCGGGTTCGTTCCTGACTATGGTGCTGTCTGTACGGAGTTTGTTTTTCTCCGGGTGCTCTGGTTTCCTTCTACACTCCAAAGATATACAGATTTTGTAGGTTAATTGGCTTCTGCAAATTATCTTTAGAATTCAAATTTACCACCATCTCAGCTTTGACAGCTGAAGCGTCGGTTCTGATTTTATGGACCCTTGTTCAGTAGTCTCAGCAGTAAACCTCTCTCAATCTATTTGGTCAAATATTTAAATCATTTAAAATCTCTAAATAATCTTGTAATCTGTAGACATGGGGAACTGCAGATGGTGGTTTACGAAAAAGAAACACACAGTGCGGGATTAGTAATCCGGCAAATCCACGTATGTCTCAACAAGGCAGGTGCACACCTCGTCTCCTGTGTCTCAACCCGACAAACCACGGGTGTCTCAACAAGGCCGACAAGCACTTTATAGAGGGAGAGAGGAAAAAAAAATAGAGAGAGAGAGAGAGAGTGAAAGAAATAGAGAGTGAAAGAGAGAAAGCTCAATTCCTTCTGAAAATACATACACAAAATACATACGTAAAAATACATACACAATTCACAATTGGTCTTACCTTTGTCTATCTCTAAGAACCTCAGCTGGGAACCGACCAACTTCTGACAAAGAAACAGAGGTGTTTCCAGGAGTGTCTAGGAGTCGGTTACAATGGACCGATAGAGCTCATATTCCTCCCTTTCCAGTCCTGGTAACCTCTGCTCAGTCATCCAGTGGTGGTTCCAGTGAGACCTGCGCGACTACGCCAATGAAAAAGTTCACTTGAAAAGATAGACAAAGTACAAATTCTTAAGACCATACAAAATTTTAATTTAACGCTGACGGGTGTGGACCGAGAGACCCAGAGGCAACAGTTTCCCGTCTGAATCTCCAGCAGCACACACAATGAAATACCAGAGAACTCAAGCTTATATACGTACAGATATAAAACCAATCGCATGATGTAATGTATAAAAATCATCCACTTCCAAATATGGAGTTGTTTTTCACTCTTTGCCAAAAACTAGACACCCCAATGGCATCTTCTGGGCCCCTTCTTATCTGATTAATCTCTTCAATTTACATCAAAAAACCTTGTAAAAAAACTGTGAACTTTTCAACTTAAGTTAAAAAAACCCATGTCACGATGAGAGTTGTCCAAATCCCATCATGCATTACAATTGGCCTTTTACAACAGGAAAGCTTTTATATGACACCAATCAATTAATAACTAACTCCTTCAGCGTTCCCTGAGAATATAGGTGGGTGACATTTCGGGATCCTCTTTAGGTTGGGACCCTTCTTCAGATTGGTGAAGGGGATGGACAGAAACACCAGCTATGCGTGTTCTCCAGAGCTGCTGTCTGACCCACTAATATCTTTAGTAAGATGGTAGTCAATCTGTGGAACGCATTGCCACAAAGGGCTGTGGAGGCCAAGTCAGTGGATATTTTTACGGCAGAGATAGACAAATTCTTGATTAGACCAGGTGTCCAGGGTTATGGAGAGAAGGCAGGAAAATGTTATTCATCTTTAGTGTTACTTTTAAATCCCCTGCATTTTCTTAATATTCTATTTTGCTGCTCTGTGAGTTCATGAGAGGATGCACATGGTATTTGAGTGCAAAGATAAAATAAGAGAGAGACTCAGTCATACAACATGGAAACAGGCCCTTTAGCCCAACTTACCCGTGCCGACAACATGCCCATCTACAGTATATTAACCCCACCTGCCGTGCGCGTTTGGCCTATATCCCTCCAAACCCCAGTATTCCTGAACCAGGGGCTGCAGTTTAAGAATAAAGTGTAAGCCGTTCAGAACATAGAAAAATAGTTGCAGGAGTAGGCCATTCGGCCCTTCGAGCCTGCACCTCCATTCAATATGATCATGGCTGATCATCCAACTCAGTATCCTGTACCTGCCTTCTCTCCATACCCCCTGATCCCTTTAGCCACAAGGGCCACATCTAACTCCCTCTTAAATATAGCCAATGAACTGGCCTCAACTACCTTCTGTGGAAGAGAATTCCACAGATTCACAACTCTGTGATGAGTTCATCACAGATGAAACGATTTATCACAGAACGGAGATAAGGCAGTTGTGAGTGGGGAATTCTATGCCTCAAAGGGCGTTGGAGGCCAGTTCTCTGGATTCTCTCAAGAGAGAGTTAGAAAGGGCTCTTAAAGATAGCAGAGTCAGGGGATATGGGGAGAAGGCAGGAACGTGGTACTGATTTTGGATGATCAACCGTGATCACGTTGATTGGCGGTGCTGGCTCGAAGGGCCGAATGGCCTACTCCTGCACCTATTGTCTATTGTCCTCGGCAGTCATCATTAAATTTACATGCTGTTGATCTGTAAAATAAACCAACATTGCTTATTTTAGTTTGATTCTTTGTCCTTTAGTTTGATTCTTGATCCTTTTGGAAACTGCTTTTTAATTTTGTTAAGTAATTATTTTAAGTTGAAGTAATATTTTTATGTGCATTTAGTATATTTAAACACATGATGAATTCTGAGGCCTGGCACCATCCGAATCCGGACTGTTCTGAAACACGCTGTTCTGTGCTGGAACGCGGCAAATTGTCTCCAGGAATTACACTGAAGAAACGGGTACATTTTCAGATGAAGAATATCAAGTTTTTTTTCCTACAGAAATAAAATATTTTGCCTTGAATTGTATTTAGAAGCTAATATATTTTGTTTTGAGTTTTTCCATTATGAAGTGTCATTGTGTAGACTTGAAATCACACATGAAAATCGACATGGCCAGTAATTTTCCACTTAACTATTAAATATGAATCTGGCCCAATCAAGCTCTGTGTGCTACTTCATTCTGTTTCAAATATAAAGGACTTTTTTCTATATGAAAGTTGTGAATAATGTGGAAATATTTACTTATTTTTAATCTTGGACTGGTTGCACATGTTGTTTCCCTTATCCCATTTTAACTGCAGTTTGTAATGGTATATTCCTACATAGCAGTGAACACCACTATCCGCAGTCAATGGAATTATTGTTTATGAAACATTCCCCTCGCTCTGCTTCTTCATGGAACCACAGTTATACAGCAGCTCAACAGGTGCTTATAAACAACTAATAGCTTAGAACAATTAAGATGTAACTTTGATACAAACATTTCCGGCGCAGCTGGTTTGACAGAAATATTAGTATTGTTTCATTGTTTTTCTCAGTGAATGCAACCAGCTTCAAACATCAGATTATAAAGTGGAAATGGAACAATTATAAATGTATGTTTTTATTGTAATCAAACAGCACTTGCTTCTTTAAACTTTGTTTCTGAACTAATAATCTGCATGGCCCAACATTGCTGCTTTCCTCTGGAGCCATCTGGGAATATAAACACATTTTGTAAATTCATTAATCAGACGAGTAATTTGTCCTCTTGTGCATTTGTAGTATTTTCCAGTTTAATATAATGTACGTATTTGTTGATTTCATGACATGGATCAGAAAAATTGAATAATGATGCAGTTTTATGTTCCAATGATGACTTTAAAATATAAGCTTTATATACTGCTTGTTATGTCTTTTATTCTACAAACCAGCATTCCGTTGATCTCACAATAGAAAATTGTCAAGGTTGTAGTTAGGAGACTAATTAATGATTCAGTGATACTTTATTGTCACACGTACCTAGGTCCAGTGAAATGCTTTGTCATGCATACAATCTGGCAATATCATGCAACAGACCTCATCTAGGTAGTACACAAGAGTCACCACGTTTCTGACAAAGTTACAAAAAGTTAATTTTCTGCTCACAGCGGTGAACCAGACCTGCCAGTGCACGTTGCAGCAGGCAGCCCTCGCTGGTCCCCTTTCGATATCAAGAGTCAAGAGTGTTTTATTGTCATATCTCCCAGATGGAACAATGACATTCTTACTTGCAGAGTAATTGGTTCCCCCCCTGGGACTCCATCCATTTCACCACTGACTTCCATCCGGCACTCAAATTCACCTGGACCATTTCCGACAACTCCCTACTGTTTCTAGACCTCACCATCTGCATCGCAGGCAACAGACTACTGACCGACATATACTACAAACCCACTGACTCCCATGGCTATCTGGACTACACTTCTTCTCACCCTGCTTCCTGTAAGGACTCTATCCCCTACTCCCAATTCCTCCAGAATGAGGTGTTCCAGGCCCCCATCCTCTCATCTTCACCATGGATGTCCAGTCACTCTACACCTCCATCCCCTACCAGGATGGTCTCAAAGCCCTCCGGTTCTTCCTCGACCGGAGGAGCAACCCATACCAATCCACTGACACCCTCCTCCGCCTAGCGGAGTTGGTCCTTACCCTCAATAACTTCTCTTTTGACTCTTCCCATTTCCTCCAAACACAAGGCGTAGCTATGGGCACACGCATGGGCCCCAGCTACGCTTGCCTCTTTGTCGGGTACGTCGAACAATCCTTGTTCTCGGCGTACCAGGGCCCCATCCCCGACCTCTACCTCCGTTACATCGACGACTACTTTGGTGTCACGTCCTGCACCCACACACAACTGACTGACCTCATCCATTTCACCACCAACTTCCATCCGGCACACAAATACACTTGGACCATTTCCTACATTTCCCTACCATTCCTTGGCCTCACCATCTCTATTGCAGGTGATACACTCCTGACCGACATCCACTACAAACCAACTTACTCCCACAGCTACCTGGACTACTCTTCCTCCCACCCTGCTTCCTGTAAGGACTCCATCCCCTATTTCCAATTCCTCCGTCTACGCCGCATCTGCTCCCAGGATGAGGTGTTCCACAAATGTCCTCGTTCTTCAGAGAACGGGGATTCCCCTCCCCCACTATAGATGAGGCTCGCACCAGGATCTCCTCCATACCCCGCAACACTGCCCTCTTTCCCCATTCCCCCACTCACGACAAGGGCAGAGTCCCCCTGGTCCTCATCTTTCACCCCACCAGCCAGCACATACAACACATAGTTTCGCCACCTCCAAAGTGACCCCTCCACTCGCCACATCTTCCCATCTCGCCCCCTGTCTGCCTTCCGCAAAGACCGCTCCCTCCGCAACTCCCTTGTCAATTCTTCCCTTCCCTCCCGCTCCACCCCTTCCCCAGGCACTTTCCTTTGCAACCGCAAGAGATGCTACACTTGTCACTTTACCACCCCCCTCCACTCCTTTCAGGGACCCAAGCAGTCCTTCCAGGTCCGACAGAGGTTCACCTGCACCTCCTCCAACTTCATCTACTGCTTCCATTGCTCCAGATGCCAGCTGATCTACATCGGTGAGACCAAGCGGAGGCTGGGCGATCGTTTCGCCGAACGCCTCCGCTCGGTCCGCAATAACCAACCTGACCTCCCGGTGGATCAGCACTTCAACTCCCCCTCCCATTCCGTATCCGACCTCTCGGTCCTGGGCTCCTCCACGGCCAGAGTGATCAACACCGCAAGTTGGAGGAACAGCACCTCATATTCCGCTTGGGGAGTCTGCATCCTCTGGGCTTAAACATTGAATGTTCTCAATTCTGTTAACCCAGGCTGCCTCCTCCCCTTCCCACCTCTCCCTCAGCCCTCGGGCCCTGGCATTCCCTCTCTCTCTATCTCTCCCCCACCCAGGTCGCACTAGCTTCTCATTTTCACACTACAAACAGCTTACAACGGCCTGTTTCCTTTATCATCGATACTTTTTTGCATATCTTTCATTCATTGTTCTTTATCTCTCCACATCACCGTCTATATCTCTCGTTTCCCTGATCCCTGACCAGTCTGAAGAAGGGTCTCGACCCGAAACGTCGCCTATCTCCTTCGCTCCTTAGATGCTGCTGCACCCGCTGAGTTTCTCCAGCTTTTGTGTAACCCGTGAACACTTGAAGGCTGGAGCGCTGGCCCCGCCCACCCTGTAGTGTGCCAGGATCAAACATGGCGGTGCTCAGGCGTGGCAGTGCGCACGCGTAGGCTGCACCCTTTTCCGCCCGCGGCGGGGGTATAACTGGCAGTGCGCTCCACTATGTTAGGTCATTTCCGGCTGAGGACAGGACATGGCGGTGCCGATGCTGCTGCTGATGATGGCGACGATGATGGCAGCGGGCTGGGGCCGCGCGGCGGGTAATGGGGGGGCAGCGGGCTGGGGCAGCGCGGCGGGTAATGGGGGGGCAGCGGGCTGGGGCCGCGCGGCGGGTAATGGGGGGGCAGCGGGCTGGGGCCGCGCGGCGGGTAATGGGGGGCAGCGGGCGGGGGGGGGGCTGGGGCCGCGCGGCGGGTAATGGGGGGGCAGCGGGCTGGGGGGGCGCGGCGGGTAATGGGGGGGCAGCGGGCTGGGGCCGCGCGGCGGGTAATGGGGGGCAGCGGGCTGGGGGGGCGCGGCGGGTAATGGGGGGGCAGCGGGCTGGGGGTAGCGGGCTGGGGCCGCGCGGCGGGTAATGGGGGGCAGCGGGCGGGGGGGGGGGGGCTGGGGCCGCGCGGCGGGTAATGGGGGTAGCGGGCTGGGGCCGCGCGGCGGGTAATGGGGGGCAGCGGGCGGGGGGGGGGGGGCTGGGGCCGCGCGGCGGGTAATGGGGGTAGCGGGCTGGGGCCGCGCGGCGGGTAATGGGGGGCAGCGGGCTGGGGGGGCGCTGGGGCCGCGCGGCGGGTAATGGGGGGGCAGCGGGCTGGGGGGGCGCGGCGGGTAATGGGGGGCAGCGGGCGGGGGGGGGGCTGGGGCCGCGCGGCGGGTAATGGGGGGGCAGCGGGCTGGGGGGGCGCGGCGGGTAATGGGGGGCAGCGGGCGGGGGGGGGGCTGGGGCCGCGCGGCGGGTAATGGGGGGGCAGCGGGCTGGGGGGGCTGGGGCCGCGCGGCGGGTAATTGGGACAGCGCGCTGGGGGGGGGGGGGCTGGGGCCGCGCGGGGGATAAAGGAGGGCAGTGAGATGGGGGGGGGGGGGGAGATAGCCGTTGTCGGGGTCGCGTTGGATTGCGGGTGGGGTGTGGGGTCGCGCCTTGTTGTGGCGGCATTGTGGGGAGGGGGGGGTGTATGTTGAGTGTAAACCACCGTAAGTGGGTACACCAGGGAGTGCAGTGGAGAACACAGACTGAGCAATAGACAGCGTGAATGCGCGGAGCCTCTCGCCCAGAGTAGTGGAACAAGGTTTAAGATAGGAGGAGGAGGAGGGGGGGGGGGAGATTTAAAAGGAATCTGAGGGGTAACTTTTTCCACACAGGGTGATGGGTGTATGGAACAAAGCTGGCAGAGGAGGTAGGTGAGGCAAGGGTATGTTCCTGTGCTGAGATGGTTGACAGTGCAGAGTATGTTGTGACTACATATTGTTAATATAGAATATCTTTGTTTTTGTGAAAATGAAGTCTGGCAGGGAGATGCTGGTTTGTGTGTGATCACAACTCTGCAATTTTTAAGTCTTGGACTGAGCTGTTGCCAAACTAAATTGTGGTGGATCTCGATAAGTTGCCTCTGTAGAAATTGGAGACCTGATAAATGGTAGATGGTATACTGACTGGTTCAGCAACTTGAATGCCCAGGAACAAGGAGATGACAGAGTGGTGGCTGACCCCTCCACCAATGAAGGCACCCACAGGGGGCATTGCTGCTTCCCGATAGTCTGCAGCTGCAGACACTTGTCGGCAGACCGTGGGGTGACCAGGGTGGAACCCGCGGAGAACTGGAGGCCGGAGCCTGCGTCTGGAGAGAATCCGGCGGCGAAAGTGGAGATATTCTGTGCGGCCGTCGGTGATGGGAACAACCGACGGACAAGTGGAAGTGAGACTGCTGCGGGAAGAAACATAGAAAATAGGTGCAGGAGTCGGCCTATACGGCCCTTCGAACCAGCACTGCCATTCAATATGATTGTGGCTGATCATCAAAAATCAGTACCCCGTTCCTACTTTTTCTCCATATCCCCTGATTCCGTTAACCCAAAGAGCTATATCTAACTCACTCCGTCAGCCCTAATAGTTATATCTGACTCATTCTACTAGCCCCTAGTTCTATCTTTAAGAAGGGACATAAGATGCTGGTTTAAACCGAAGATAGACACAAAGTGCAGGAGTAACTCAGAGGGACTGGCAGCATCTCTGGAGAGAAGGAATGTGTGATGTTTTGGGTCTGAAGAAGGATCTTGACCTGAAACATCACACATTTCTTCTCTCCAGAGATACTGCCTGTCCCACTGAGCTACTCCACCTTGTTGTGTTTATCTTTATCCCCAAGATCTATATCCCCAAGGGTATGAAGGCACCCACTCATTACTCCTGCACTTGGGGCTAACTCATTCTGTTAGCCCCTAGAGCTATATCTATCTCATTAGCGCTTTATCTAACTTTGTCACTAACAAAGGGGGAGCGCTGTGAGGGAGGAGGGGAGAACAAATGGGGGCCTGGCGCAGGGGTACTTTGTAAGTACCCTCTGTGGCAACTGTTTGCATACCTTGGGTATGCAAGCAAAGGATTTCACTGTGACTTGTCATATGTGACTCTAAAGTAAAGCCTCCAAATGGTAGTCAATATCACCAAAGATCCCTCACCACCCTGGCCACACTCTTATTTCTCCAGCAGATAGACGGTACAGGAGCTTGAAAACCATCATATCCAGGTTCAAGAATGGCTTGTTCCAAGCAACTATCAAGCTCTTGGAATCCAGCACAACACTGCCTCAGCAACTATAACCTTCTATGGGCCGTGGAAAGATCTTTGTGTCTGTTCTTGCCGTGGGTGAAGCCCCGGAGGACTGAAGAGTGTCCATTGTTGTTCCGAGTTTTACATTTGGGGGGGGGGGGGGGGAGATTGGAGAATTATTGTCCAGTGAGTCTCATGTATGTCATGGGGAAAGGATACTGAGGAATAGGATTGACTTGTATTTGAAAGAGAATGGTCTAATTAATAGGCTTTGGAGAGGAGTTGATGAAATGTAAGGGAAAATAGACAGTTACTGGCAGGGCTGATGTACAGAGGAATCTTTGGATCGAAGTTCATAGCTCCCTGAAAACAGCAACACAAGTAGATAAAGGAACTGCAGATGCTGGTTTACAAAAATAAATACACGCGTTGCTGGAGTACTCAGCTGGTCAGGCAGCATGTCTGGAGTGTTAAACTGAGTTATTTTGTCAATCTAAAGTCAACTTGACTTGACACTTGTAGCTGTTGAAATTGATTCTTTATTCAGCTGAGACTAGTCTCTTGAACCTTCCAACCCAGAGCTGACGCTCTGGGGCAGGTCCAGAGAGGAGTAACTTTGATACAAACTCATGGCATTTACATAGGTATAAGACATTTCAGATACAGAGGGTATGACAAGCTAGTAACCAATTATCTGAGTCCTTCTGGTGATTTACAACATCAGTCGCATGATCCCCCTTCCCTGGCCTCACAACATTCGTTTGCCTGTGGTATAACTTTGCTTTAGAATTATTTTATTTTATTTAACACAGCAAAACCCCAGTAGGCTCAATTATCAAAGACTGTTCCTCAAAATATAAGATACTTATGTAATACAATGATCACACAAGTCATACACACTTCCCATACCAAGAAAGATATTTTTATAAATCTAAACAATGTCTATAAATCTAATGTTTACATTCCTACTAAGACAATACATTTCATAAATTCTCACTATAATGTTACACAGTTTAAAATACTATTACCTATGTCTTTAAAACATTAATGATATAAGTTTGCTGAATTACAGTTTCTCAGTTTAAAACACACATCTCCCAACCAAGCATGCATGGGTCATAAATCTGTCAACTTAGTGTTTGGTGCCAGGAGAAACTTCATTCTAATTTGCAGCCGCTTTTCCTCGTATCTCTAGGAGCTGTATTTCCAATCTCTCTCAAGGTCTTTTACAAATATTACAGAATAAAGCATAAATTCACAACTCAGACCATTACATCATAATTACATCTGCTTCTTTGGCTTTCTATAAACAAATCCATCAATCTAATTATCTTCCTCTCCCAAGCAACTACTCTCCTTCACATACATCCTATCCCTTATCGCAATCTCATTATAATTTAACATAGTCAAGGTCAACTACAGGGTCTATTATCTCTCAGCTTTGAGTTCTGTCTCAAACTCGGCATAACCCTCACAGCTTAGAGAAAGCAGTTGACCTCTGGCCTAAGAAGAGGCCCCTATTCAGCTACCCATTCTTCAACACAAAGTCATATCAAATACAATTTCCTCCAGCGATACAATTGCCTCAAAGCAATAAACTAAGCTAAGCAGGTTCAGGCCTCATGTTTTAAATTCATCTTCCCCTGTGAATGTTTTTTGCTGTACTTTATTTCATTAGGAAAATCTTAAACTTTTCTTTTGCAAATTACCTAGCTTATATAAAAGTCACTATCCGAGCAGTTCTATTATATAATACTTCCTCGGGAGAACATGGACAGATGAGTCGAACCTGAAACGTCACCTATCCATGTTCGCTAGAGATGCTGTCTGACCCAAAAACCTGGAGTAACTCAGCGGGCCAGGCGGTATCTCTGGAGAAAAGGAACGGGTGACGCTTCGGGTCGGGAAACTTCTTCAGACTGTCTTTTGTCTTATTACAACATAAAACATTGAAGACATTTTGAGTATGGTGTGTAATTCCCATTGCCATAAGGATGTGGAGGCTTTGGAGAGCTGCTGACCGGATTAGCAGGCATTAACTGCAAGGAGAGGGTGGTCAAACTTGGATTGCTTTCTTTGGAGTGGGGAGGACGAGGGAGACCTGATGGGAGTAAATAAAATCGAGAGATAGGGTAGGTGGTCGGAAACTTTTCTGCCCATGATGGAAATGTTAAAGACTCGAGGGCATAGCTTTAAGGTGAGAGAGGCAAAAGTTAAAGAAAATGAGCAGGGGAAACGTGTCCCAGGGTAGAAATGTCAAATGCTGCTGGCTGTAGTTTATTATGAGGGAGGAAAGCTTTGCATACAGAGTCGTGGGTCTCTGGAACACACTGCCAGGCGTGGTGGTGGAAGCAGATACAATAGGAATGTTTAAGATGCTTTTAGATAAGCACATAGAATGGAGGGAAATTGATCACATTCCGATGGAAGAGAGAGATTTACCTTGACTCGTGTTTGTCGTGGGCTGAAGGTGCTGTTCCATGTTCCTGTACTGTCTCTTCATTGTTTGAGATCTGTCCCACTGTGGTGACATCATGCTTTGGCAGCATATAAACTGTTTACCCTGTTGCAAAGTTCCTGCGCCTGTTGTGACAGTCTTCCTGTTCTCGGCTTGCCTCGCTAAATTGATGTGGCCTTGGGTTGTGCCTCTGTCATCTTATTTTTAGTTATCACTGGATGCGGTGATGACACTGTCCTGGTCTTTGGTTTTTAAGTTGCTGTATTCTGTAATGTGTCCCTTTATGTCTGACATTGTTGTCGCTTTGATGTTATATACAAACTGCGAGGCGCACTCAGTGAAGGCAGGCACAGAGTGCTGGAGGAGCTCAGCGGGTCAGGCAGCATCTGTGGAGAACATGGATAGGTGACGTTTCACAGAGTGCTGGAGTAACTCAGCGGGTCAGGCAGCATCTGTGGAGAACATGGATAGGTGATGTTTCACAGAGTGCTGGAGTAACTCAGCGGGTCAGTCACCATCTCTGGAGAAAAGGGATGGGTGACGTTTTGGGTCAAGACCCTTCTTCAGACCTGCTTCAGGTTCTTTCTTGGTGGTTAAGCAGCAACTGTGAAAGCCATGGGATAAGTATTGGTTCGAGACCCTACATCAAGACAGGCAGCTCCTGGGCATCTTGTACATGTCCTTGGACCATGACCCTGTCAACAAAGCCACTGTCTCCCTGACACATCACTGACCCCATCACAAGGATCTGTAGGTGCTGTAATCTTGAGTAAACTACAAAGTGCTGGAGGAACTCAGCAGTCAGACAGTCGGTATACGAGTTCAGTCTGACAGTACAGGAGGAATGTGGTAGCCATAGAGACACATTGGCATGTTGCTTGAAATGGAGGACTGTATTTCTTTAGGTTAAATTGGGAAGGCTTGATGTTTTTTAACATTGGAATATAGGTGAGGGGATCTTATAGAAACATATACAATTATAAAAGGACTGGACAAGCTAGATGCAGGAAAAATGTTCCCAATGTTGGGCGAGAACCAGGGGCCACAGTCTTCGAATAAAGGGGAGGCTATTTAAGACTGAGGTGAGAAAAAATGTTTTCACCCAGAGTTGTGAATTTGTGGAATTCCCTGCCACAGAGGGCAGTGGAGGCCAAATCACTGGATGAATTTAAGAGGGAGTTAGATAGAGCTTTAGGGGCTGGTGGAATCAAGGGATATGGGGAGAAGGCAGGCCCGACTTATTGATTGGGAACGATCAGCCATGATCACAATGAATGGTGGTGCTGGCTCGAACGGCTGAATGGCTTCCTGCACCTATTTTCTTTGTTTCTATAGGAGGCTGAGAGACTGACCATTATAGAGGCGTGTAAAATCCCGAGTGGCATAGATAGGGTAGATAGTTCTAGAATGGTGTACGGTGATTGGGGAGAACTCTGAGAACAGAGCGGCACGTTTTCCACGCGGGAGTTGTGAAATGGGCTGTCAGATGAGGCCAGACAACGAGGCTGGAATAACTCAACGGGTCAGGCAGCGTCTCTGGATAAAAGGAATAGGTGCTGTTTTGGGTTGAGACCCTTCTTCAGCCAGATGAGGTGGTGGAGGTAGGCACAATTTCAACATTTAAAAGGCATTTGTTTAGGAAAGGCACAGAGGGTTACAAGACTAATGCCGGGTCAGTCATCGCGGACGGTCACCAGGGATGTCATGGGTGAAGTGGACCAAATGCAGCATTTCTGTTTGGCCTGATTCTGTAACTACTCGTATTGGGGAAGAGGGTCCCATCTCAGGATATGGGGAATATTGCCTGCTAATAATATCACAATGAGGAATGGAAGGTCCAGTGATTGCTCAAATCCCTTTGAAGAATGGTGGCGCCATCGCGTGTGGCAGCCTCGCCAGCAGCTGTCTGTCCTTTCACCCTTTTTGTTATTTTTCGTCTGTCAAAAAGTATGCCCTTGGAGGTCTTTTAGTCTTGTTTTATGTGTGTTGGGGAGGGGGATGGGGAAAGCGTTTCCTAATTAATTTTAATTGTGTGGCTGCATGATACACCAATTGGTTCAGTGAGATTGAGTTATGTGACAATAAATGTAACTTTAACTTGAAGAGCGAAAAGAGAAACTTGCTCCTTGATGCAATGTTTGTTGTTTTTATGTGAACCTTGGTCTGGCAATCTGGTCATTGTTTTTGTGTTTGTTGGGATCTGTTGCCTCTTGGCCACTGTGGTTCAGGTAGTCGGTGTCTGTTTTGTTTACTTTTCCACAGTTAGTTTCTACCTGTTGTCTGTCTTAGAATTCCCACCTGCATCAGTAGCCAGCACGTTCTTTGTGGTGCAATGGTGGGCAGGCTTGTCTACCCCAATCCCAAATTAGACTCCCACTCCCACTATTGCTCCAGGTCACACGATCTGTCACCTCTCATGTCAGCGACTTGAGTCTTTTCCGTGCATGAATGCACTGCGATGAATGATTAAATAGACTTTTCTTTTTGTTAAGGTGAGTGCAGCAAGCCTCCAGCCTTGGAAAATGGCATGCTAGAGGATGAATTTATTTCAATGTCTACGTTTGAAAGTGGAAGCAAGGTGCGTTACCGCTGTGTGCCAGGCTTCGCTTTAGCCTCAGGAATAAGTCCTTTCATTTTGTGTGACGGTGACGTCTGGGGACAATTGAGGCCCTTATGTCAGAGTAAGTATGTGATACATCCCTCTCCTTACAGCCCCTTCACCTCCAGCAATGAGTAGGAAGGAACTGCAGATAGACACATAATGCTGGAGTAACTCGGAGAAACGGGCAGCATACCTGAACAGTCGACCCAAAATGTCACCCATACCGTCTCCCCAGAGATACTGCCCGTCTCGCTGAATTACTCCACCATTTTATGTCTATCTCCAGAAATGAAGTTAGTTGAATATAGAGTCTGTAGCTTGTTTCTGGTATGCACCAGTGACCTCAGCTCAGGTAGAAAGAAGTTTCTCACAACTGACAGCATAATTTAGCACAAGATAATTTGATAAAAATGCTAGTAGTTATGTGCAACCAGGCATCTTTGGTTATTTAATGTAGTATGCTTTTATATTATCATTTTTAACCATATTTTGGTGGTGGAAATACATGCTTTTATGCCTTTTTTTGTCAATGTGCCTTTTTATACTTTTATTTAGCCTTTTTGCTATCCTATTTCAGAATATTTTAGTGTCTAAACATTCTGACTCTAGTTATAAGGATGTAAGGAACTGCTCTGTGCAGATCTCCAATGAGTTTCAAACCCTGTTGGAAATGTGAATACCTGCTGATCCAACTTTAGTTATGTTCATAAGTGATAGGAGCAGAATTAGGCCATTTGGTCCATCAAGTCAACTCTGCCATTCAATCATGGCTGATCTATCTTTCCCTCCTTGCTCCATTCTCCTGCCTTCTCCCCATACCCTCTGACATTCAAGAATCTATCTACCTCTGCCGTAAAAAATATTCAATAACTTCCATAGATTTAACACTCTCTGACAAAAGAAATTCCTCCTCATCTCCTTCCAAAAAAAAGTCCTTTAATTCTGAGGCTGTGACCTCTGGTCCTAGACTCTCCCACTATTGGAAACATCCTCTCCAGATCCACTCGATCCAGGCCTTTCACTAATCGTTGTTTCAACGAGGTCCCCCTCATCCTTCTGAACTCCAGCGAGTACAGGCTGAGTACAGCCGGTGCTGACAAACGCTCATCATTAGTCAGAAATTGCAGCTCGGGTTCCTCCACACTTAATTCTGGGCCAAGTGCCTACATTTACAATATCAACTGACGACTGATGCACAGGGCACCACTCACAGTCTTCGGTGTGTTTACTTACTCAACTTTGAAAGTAAACTAGAGTTGCGATAATTTCCCCACTTATTTTTCTTGCTTTTCTTTCAATTAATTATGTTGGGAGCATTTATTTTTTCGTTAAAAGATACAGCTTGGAAACGGGGCCTTCAGTCCATTGATTTCATCGATCAAGCATTCACACTACTTCAGTGTTATCCTTTAAAAAAAATATCCACACTCTACAGCGAGGGGCATTTTACAGAGGGCCGAATAACCTACAAACCAGCGTGCTTGGCATGTGGGAGGAAACCACGCAGCTCAGAGAATGTGCAAACTCTGCGCAGACAGCACCCGAGGCCAGGATTGAACAGAGGTCACTGTGCTGTGAGACAGCGGCTCTACCAGGGGAGTCTTGAGGAATGGTAACATTCCTACCCTTTTATTTTACACAGTAAAGTCGTGTGGGAGTCCTGGGGATATTCTGAATGGGGGATCTACGAGCACCAGCAATACGTTTGGCAGTACCGTTACATTTTTTTGTGATAGTGGGTGAGTGTTCACGTATTTGTTTCATAGAAAAGTGGATTTGTTCATTTTAATTTACAAATAGTTAATCAGTGTGTCTTGCCATCATCAGGCACTTGTTGAAGAGATGGTCTTGCGTCATTATGGATGGCTCGGGTGAAACATAGAAAATATTTGCAGGAGTAGGCCATTCTGCCCTTCGAGATAGCACTGCCATTCAATATGATCATGGCTGATCATCCAAAATCAGTACCCCGTTCCTGATTTCTCCCCATATCCCTTGATTCTGTTAGCCCTAAGAGCTAAATCTAACTCCCTTGATTACATCGTCCTGAGGGACATGAAGGTGGAGGCACAAAAGATGTGCAATAATCTTCCAGTCCTTTCTACATGCAGGGATGTTCTACAGAACTGGAAACCGGGAGCATCTTGGCATTTTGGGGGCGTGCTCCCATCAGGAAGATGGTAGACTAACTTGTCGGCATGCCTGTGATTATTAATCTCTTGTGTAGGAAGGAACGTGAGAAAGCAGTTTCCCCCTTCTCCTGCCCCCCCCCCCCCCCCCCCCCAAAGAAAGCCCATCAACGCCTCTACTTCCCGAGAAGATTACGGAGATTCGGTATGTTAGAGGCTTCTCTTGAACTTGATCTGTTCTCTGAACAGATGTACAGTAGGGAGCATATTGACTGGTTGCCTCATGACCCGGCAACGTAAATGCCCTGGAGCGAAGAAGAGAGCAACATGTTGTGAACACTGCCCAGTTCATCACGGGTTCAGAACTCTCCACCATCAAAGGGATTTATGGGAGGCGCTGCCTTAAAGGCAGCCGGCATCATCACCAGACCCACACCACCTTGGCCGCACCTTGTTTTGTGTGTATGTTTGCGTGTGTATACACTGAACTTTTTTTTCTCATTTATTCTATTTAGTGTACTAGGTTTACATATTCTGGTGTGCGGCTGCAACTAAGAGTTTTATTTTGTGTCTTATTAATCTCTTGACGGCTAAACTGGGTACGCCTATCACATGGTCCTTTAAATTTTGAATAATGAGTGCATTTAATTGATACCAATAGTATCCTTGTCTTTGCTGACTTTATATTGCGCTAAATGTTATTCCCTTATCATGTATCTATACACTAAATGGCTCGATTGTAATCGTGTATTGTCTTTCTGCTGACTGGATAGCACGAAACAAAAATCGAGGTATATGTGACAGTAAACTAAACGGCAACTATTTTCCCTGCTATTCTGACAAGCTGAATGCTGAACACTGACTGTTGCCTTTTTAGGAGATAGTGCAGTTCCTGGTTTTTAATTTTTCCATCTCCATTTAGACCTTTCTTTGGAGTTTAGATTCACAGCATGGAAACGGGCCCTAAGGCCGACTGAAATCCACATCAACCAGCGATCACCCCGCACACTAGCACTATCCTACACACTAGGGTAAATTTACAATTTACAGAAGCCAATTAACCTACAAACCTGCATGTCTTTGGAGTGTGTGCGGAAACCGGAGCATCCGGAGAAAACCCAAACGGTCACAGGGAGAACGTACAAATTCTGTACAGACATCACCCATAGTCAGGATCAAACCCGGGTCTCTGGCGCCGTGAGGCAGCAGCTCTACCACCGTGCCGCCCTTTGCATGTTTGCCAATGCTTATAGAGCTGATGCCGTATTGGATCTTTGTGGTACAGAACCAATACCTATTTGAAAATATATGGAACTGGGATTATGTTGAAATACTAGATCATAGTTGCTAAATGCTAAATACTGGATGGCTTTAAGCTTGCTGTGATATGAATGCATTCTATGTGTTGCCTTTTTAGATATCGCATGGTGGGGAGGGCCACTCGGCAATGTGATGTTGATGGGTGGAACGGCCAGGTCCCAACATGTGAAGGTAAGGCTCTTTTTGCTGTCTTTCCGTTAAGACTGCTTTCATTCCCTCTTTTGGATTTTCCCTGGAGCGCTCAATATTCTGTTACCGGCTGCCTTAGTTACTCGCGTTCTGCTCAGTACGGATTCTCCTTTAGGATGGACATTCAGACCCTTTTCCCCACTGGTGGAATCGGTGGAAAATTTTAAGGCAGAGATAGACAAGTTCTTGATTAGAACGGGTTATGGGGAGAAGTGGGATCTGGTGGCAGAGATCAGCCATGATTGAATGGTGGAATAGATTTGATGGGCTGAATGGCCAAATTCTACTATAACATGTGTGAAATGTCAAAGACTAGAGGGCATAGTTTTGGGGTGAGAGGGGCAAAGTTTAAGGGAGATTTGCTGGGCAAGATTGTTTTACTCGGAATGGCGGGGGCCTGGGTCATGCTGACGGGGTGGTGGTGGAGGCAGATACAATAGTGATGTTTAAAAAGCTTTTGTTCAGTCCATTGTATACGCAGGGAGTGGGGTATGGATCATATGTGGGCAGAGGAGTCTTAAATGGACTTTTATTGCTTTCTGCAGTTTGAATGTAATTGACATTGCATATCAGGCTTTCGAGTGTGGGAGGAATCCGGAGATCATGGGGAAAACCTATGGCAAGCACTGGGAGAACATGCGACCTCCGTACAGACAGCACCCGCAGAGAGGATCAAACCCGGGTTTCTGGCACTGTGAAGCAACAGCTTAACCACTGCTCCACCATGCTGAACAAATTCTCTTCTGATAGTTGAGTTGGAAGAACAAATCGTTAGATAATTCTGCATTCCCTTCCAGCTGCTTCCCATGCTGTCAGGCACTGGCTTGCTATCAATGCATCTTTGTAGATTAGGGGTGGGACACTGGATATTAGTTGGTCCTTTTTTACTTTTCTATCCAAAGGCCTCCTCTGCCTATCCCTGGATCTTGGTTTCAGTCAGTGAGTTCCTGGTTGGTGATAGGTGATTGGACTTGGTCAACACTGGTTGCATGTGCAGAGGGGGAGGAGGAGGTTGTGTAGGACAGAACTGCAGATGCTGGTTTAAATCGAAGATAGGCACAAAATAATGGAGTAATTCAGCAGGATGGGCAGCATCTCTGGAAAGAAGGAATGGATGACGTTTTGGGTCGAGTCCTTTCTTCAGACTGAAATTGGCTGGGTTTTATGGACCTGCTCTGCCATACGCTGTCAGTAAGCTGGTGCAGATTTTAATCATGAAGTTAGTGCTGATCAGTTGTGGAAATTAATGAAAATGCTTCTCTTGCCAGCTGTTAAGTGCCCTGACCTTCCAGCGATTGAGAATGGAAATTCGCCACGCCCAAGTGGGGAAGATTCCTGGGGTTATGGAATGGTGGCTGAGTATTCGTGCAATAATGACTATTCATTGATTGGTCTAAGGACCATCACTTGTGAAGCTACTGGACAGTGGAGTGGAGTGGCTCCGAGCTGCAAAGGTACGTTTGTCCTGAAACAAAGTGTGTTTTAATTAGGACTTGTAGTTAAGTGCTGGAGGAACTCAGTGGGTCAGGCAGCATCTGTGGAGAAGGGACAATGCCATGGACTGGGAAAATCTGAAAACCATGATACAATTTTATTAACAGAGTTGACTGTACAGAAGTGTGAACTTGAAATGTTAAATATGTTATAAGTGCTAATTAAAACACATGTTTAATGGTTTTATAATGTGTAAAATGAGTGTTTCTTTACATCTTATAACAATATTCTTCCTTTTTTGTAATCATAGTACTTTGTAAAACCCATAGTAAACAACAAAATAAATATTTTAGGAAGGAACTGCAGATGCTGATTTATGCTGAAGATAGGCACAAAATACAGGAGTAGCATAGTGGGACAGGCAGCATCTCAGGATAGAAAGAATGAGTGGTGATTCGGATCGAAACCGCACTTCAGACTGAGAGTCGGGGGAGTGGGAGACTCACAGATATGGAAGGGTAAGGGGTAAAAACGAGCCATCAAAGGGGACGGAGATCACAGAAAATGTAGAATAGATCATTGTTAGCCGGGGGAAGGTGACAACGAAGTAAACCAAGATCAAATGTAATTAGGAAGACAGTCAGACTGGTCGGGGGGACTGGGATGGAGAGAGGGAAAGCAAGGGTTATTTGAAATTGGAGGTCGATATTCATGTCTCCTTTAACATCTCATTTTCACAACTTACCCTTCAATATCTGTCTCCCTCTCCCCTGACTCGGCATGAAGAAGGGTCTCGACCCGAAATGTCACTCATTCCTTCTATCCAGAAATGCTGCTTGTTCACGGAGTGACTACAGCACTTTGTGTGTGTGTTTGTGTGAGAATATAATACATACAAAATACTGGAGTAACTCATAGGATATATATCTCTCTCACACACACACACGCAATAATAGTGTGATATCAAAAATTATGCCCCTGTCTATAGTTTGGAGCCTGGTTGGAGGTTTACTAGCTTGTTGGTTACATAGACAATAAGTGTAGGAGTATGCCATTCAGTCCAGCACCACCTTTCAATGTGATCATGACTGATCATCCACAATCAGTATCCCGTTCCTATTTTCTTCCCATAACCCTTGATTCCGCTAACCCTAAGAGCTCTAACTCCCTTTTGAATGCATCCAGTGAATAGGCCTCCACTGCCTTCTGAGGCGGAGAATCCCACAAATTCACAACTCTGTGTGAAAAGGTTTTACCTTATCTCAGTTCTAAATGGCCTAGCTCTTATCCTTGGGTTATACGGGTAGAAATACTGTTAAAGATGGTGATCTCTCTGAGCTAAATACAGAAAATACCCAAATGCTCGGCAAGTCAGGTGGCATCAGAGAGAATGTCAGAGTTGGGGGTGAGAGAAATGGTGGAGGCAGGGCAATTGACCAGGGATTTGGGCTGAATGCAGTAAAGAATAAGTGATTCTAAAGCAAAATAACACATGTTGGAAATCAGACGTGAACGCCAAGTGCTAGAAATATTCTTAATGTCAGACAGCAATGACTGGCTAGCATTGACAGTGTGGGATTAAGGCAATGATTCCTGTTAATCCCTTTGATGGTGGGGAGGGCAGTACCTGTGGCAGACTGGCAGTGTTCCCCGCTTTTTACAATCTTTCGCGTAGTTGTGGTTGGCTTAAGATCTGCTGCCCACCAGAAATATGAACAGCAAATGCTGGAAACATGAAACAAAACGCTGGAAACATCCAGCCGATCAGGCATCGGTGGAAATAAATAATTTGCCGAGATGTGATGTGTTGATGTTCTGCCATCCGGTCATGTGGCAATGTGGGGAAGATGAAACCATTCCTCATTGTCCAATTTTACATGGTTGACCTGTTAAAGGTGTAGAGAGAGACAAGACCGACCATAACGTTTCACATTAGTTGTACCCAGTCTGCACCTGCAGTTGGGACTCGGAAAATATCATTTGCTGCCCTTTGAACTGTTTTAGTTTAGCTAAATAAATATATATTTAAAGTATTTTGACCTCAAAATTAATTTTTTTAAATGTATCTTTCTATTCTCATTATTTTAATATTGTCATAAATGGGTCTGCATGCATTTGAATGCTTTAAGATGCTCCGTATAATAAATGTTTGTTCCTTTATCAGTTGTAAAATGTCTGAATCCCAAGATTCCTGAACATGGCAGAATGGTAGGAGGATTTGCTGATGTATATCTGTACGGTCATGAAATCACCTTCCGCTGTGATGAAGGTTATAAGATGATTGGAGAGGGCGTCATTAAATGTAACGAGAATAATGAATTTGCACCCTCACCGCCCACCTGCCAACCAGGTGAGTGGACCATTCCTACACTACAGGGTGGAGTTGGATCTGCATTGGTGGGCAATTCCGAATAAACATTGTGTTAACTTGGTTTACTCTTTCACTCCCAGAAATGCTTTCTATTGTGAAAGAAATACTGGTCATGTCTCCAAATAACACACATCACTGCCTTGGTTTATGGATGCATTTTTTTAAAAAGGGGGAGGGGAATGCAGTGTTAGAAATCTATAATGTGTGTATGGAGAAGAAATAGTCAATGCTTCGGGTTGCTGATCAAGATTCAGAAATGCTTACTGATGGACGAAAGGGTTCTGTGGAAGGGAGAAATTCAGGCTAGAAGTCTGTGGCCTGTGGAGTTCTGCAGGGACCTGTGTTTGAGTGATGCATATAAATGACTTCTACACCTTTCTTACAGTGCTCCTAGCATTAAAATATATACATTTTAGGAAACCCACCATCCCTTATTCTCTGTTTATTATCTTTTTCCTCGTTCTTGCCTATATTTTAGGTCCGAGTGCTTCCCTTCTCTGCCTCTTGCCCCTGTCCCCTAGCCCCCTCTACCCGAGTCCCTCCCCCCAGCCTTTCTAGTTTAAAGTCTCCTTTGCAAATCTCCCCGCCAGGATATTGGTTCCCCTCGGGTTCAAGTGCAACCCGTCCTTTATAATACTAAGACAGACAGGCCATCAAGACTGTTTTAAATTAAAAAAAGAACAGTTGTCTGAACAATTCTAGTGTCTCGTTTGAAACACAAAAACAAGTTCAGCAGGCTTAATGTTTTATTATTCCATTTTTCCTTGAATTTTGTTTAAAATCTCCTGGGCATATTTGCAAGCTGAATCCGGATCCGTAAATGAACGTTGCTTAGCACTGTACGTAATTATCATTTTAGCTGGATAGATCACGCTGTAACGAACTTCAGAATGTCCTTGTAAGATACTGCTTGCACTTTTAAACTGGCAACTTTTTATCAATATATTTTATCCCAATATCCTGGGTGGGTCCCTTTCACTTTTCTATCCAAAGGCCCCCTCTGCCTATCCCTGGATCTTGGTTTCAGTCAGTGAGTTCCTGGTTGGTGATAAGCGATTGGACTTGGTCAGCACTGGTTGCATGTGCAGAGGGGAGGAGGAAGAGGTTGTGTAGGAAAGAACTGCAGATGCTGGTTTAAATCGAAGATAGACACAAAATGCTTGAGTAAATCAGCAAGATGGGCAGCATCTCTGGAATGAAGGAATGGATGACGTTTTGGGTCGAGACCTTTCTTCAGACTGAAATTGGCTGGGTTTTGTGGACCTGCTCTGCCATACGCCGTCAGGAAGCTGGTGCAGATTTTAATCATTAAGTTAATGCTGATCAGTTGTGGACATTAATGAAAATGCTTCTCTTGCCAGCTGGTAAGTGCCCTGACCTTCCAGCGATTGAGAATGGGAAGTCGCCACTCCCAAGTGGGGCAGATTTCTGGGATTATGGAATGGTGGCTGAGTATTCGTGCAATGATGGCTATTCATTGATTGGTCTAAGGACCATCACTTGTGAAGCTACTGGACAGTGGAGTGGAGCGGCTCCGAGCTGCAAAGGTACGTTTGTCCTGAAACAAAGTGTGTTTTAACTAGGACTTGTAGTTAAGTGCTGGAGGAACTCAGTGGGTCAGGCAGCATCTGTGGAGAAGGGACAATGCCATGGACTGGGAAAATCTAAAAACCATGATACAGTTTTATTAACAGAGCTGACTGTACAGAAGTGTGAACTTGAAATATTAAATGTGTTGTAAGTGCTAATTAAAACACATGTTTAATGGTTTTATAATGTGTAAAATGAGTGTTTCTTTACATCTTATAACAATATTCTTCCTTTTTTGTAATCATAGTACTTTGTAAAACCCATAGTAAACAACAAAATAAATATTTTAGGAAGGAACTGCAGATGCTGATTTATGCTGAAGATAGGCACAAAATGCAGGAGTAGTATAGTGGGACAGGCAGCATCTCAGGATAGAAAGAATGAGTGGTGATTCGGATCGAGACCCCACTTCAGACTGAGAGTCGGGGGAGTGGGAGACTCACAGATATGGAAGGGTAAGGGGTAAAAACGAGCCATCAAAGGGGACGGAGATCACAGAAAATGTAGAATAGATCATTGTTAGCCGGGGGAAGGTGACAACGAAGTAAACCAAGATAAAATGTAATTAGGAAGACAGTCAGACTGGTCGGGGGGGACTGGGATGGAGAGAGGGAAAGCAAGGGTTACTTGAAATTGGAGGTCGATATTCATGTCTCCTTTAACATCTCATTTTCACAACTTACCCTTCAACATCTGTCTCCCTCTCCCCTGACTCGGCATGAAGAAGGGTCTCGACCCGAAATGTCACTCATTCCTTCTATCCAGAAATGCTGCTTGTTCACGGAGTGACTACAGCACTTTGTGTGTGTGTTTGTGTGAGAATATAATACATACAAAATACTGGAGTAACTCATAGGATATATATCTCTCTCACACACACACACGCAATAATAGTGTGATATCAAAAATTATGCCCCTGTCTATAGTTTGGAGCCTGGTTGGAGGTTTACTAGCTTGTTGGTTACATAGACAATAAGTGTAGGAGTATGCCATTCAGTCCAGCACCACCTTTCAATGTGATCATGACTGATCATCCACAATCAGTATCCCGTTCCTATTTTCTTCCCATAACCCTTGATTCCGCTAACCCTAAGAGCTCTAACTCCCTTTTGAATGCATCCAGTGAATAGGCCTCCACTGCCTTCTGAGGCGGAGAATCCCACAAATTCACAACTCTGTGTGAAAAAGTTTTACCTTATCTCAGTTCTAAATGGCCTAGCTCTTATTCTTGGGTTGTACGGGTAGAAATACTGTTAAAGATGGTGATCTCTCTGAGCTAAATACAGAAAATACCCAAATGCTCGGCAAGTCAGGTGGCATCAGAGAGAATGTCAGAGTTGGGGGTGAGAGAAATGGTGGAGGCAGGGCAATTGACCAGGGATTTGGGCTGAATGCAGTAAAGAATAAGTGATTCTAAAGCAAAATAACACATGTTGGAAATCAGACGTGAACGCCAAGTGCTAGAAATATTCTTAATGTCAGACAGCAATGACTGGCTAGCATTGACAGTGTGGGATTAAGGCAATGATTCCTGTTAATCCCTTTGATGGTGGGGAGGGCAGTACCTGTGGCAGACTGGCAGTGTTCCCCGCTTTTTACAATCTTTCGCGTAGTTGTGGTTGGCTTAAGATCTGCTGCCCACCAGAAATATGAACAGCAAATGCTGGAAACATGAAACAAAACGCTGGAAACATCCAGCCGATCAGGCATCGGTGGAAATAAATAATTTGCCGAGATGTGATGTGTTGATGTTCTGCCATCCGGTCATGTGGCAATGTGGGGAAGATGAAACCATTCCTCATTGTCCAATTTTACATGGTTGACCTGTTAAAGGTGTAGAGAGAGACAAGACCGACCATAACGTTTCACATTAGTTGTACCCAGTCTGCACCTGCAGTTGGGACTCGGAAAATATCATTTGCTGCCCTTTGAACTGTTTTAGTTTAGCTAAATAAATATATATTTAAAGTATTTTGACCTCAAAATTAATTTTTTTAAATGTATCTTTCTATTCTCATTATTTTAATATTGTCATAAATGGGTCTGCATGCATTTGAATGCTTTAAGATGCTCCGTATAATAAATGTTTGTTCCTTTATCAGTTGTAAAATGTCTGAATCCCAAGATTCCTGAACATGGCAGAATGGTAGGAGGATTTGCTGATGTATATCTGTACGGTCATGAAATCACCTTCCGCTGTGATGAAGGTTATAAGATGATTGGAGAGGGCGTCATTAAATGTAACGAGAATAATGAATTTGCACCCTCACCGCCCACCTGCCAACCAGGTGAGTGGACCATTCCTACACTACAGGGTGGAGTTGGATCTGCATTGGTGGGCAATTCCGAATAAACATTGTGTTAACTTGGTTTACTCTTTCACTCCCAGAAATGCTTTCTATTGTGAAAGAAATACTGGTCATGTCTCCAAATAACACACATCACTGCCTTGGTTTATGGATGCATTTTTTTAAAAAGGGGGAGGGGAATGCAGTGTTAGAAATCTATAATGTGTGTATGGAGAAGAAATAGTCAATGCTTCGGGTTGCTGATCAAGATTCAGAAATGCTTACTGATGGACGAAAGGGTTCTGTGGAAGGGAGAAATTCAGGCTAGAAGTCTGTGGCCTGTGGAGTTCTGCAGGGACCTGTGTTTGAGTGATGCATATAAATGACTTCTACACCTTTCTTACAGTGCTCCTAGCATTAAAATATATACATTTTAGGAAACCCACCATCCCTTATTCTCTGTTTATTATCTTTTTCCTCGTTCTTGCCTATATTTTAGGTCCGAGTGCTTCCCTTCTCTGCCTCTTGCCCCTGTCCCCTAGCCCCCTCTACCCGAGTCCCTCCCCCCAGCCTTTCTAGTTTAAAGTCTCCTTTGCAAATCTCCCCGCCAGGATATTGGTTCCCCTCGGGTTCAAGTGCAACCCGTCCTTTATAATACTAAGACAGACAGGCCATCAAGACTGTTTTAAATTAAAAAAAGAACAGTTGTCTGAACAATTCTAGTGTCTCGTTTGAAACACAAAAACAAGTTCAGCAGGCTTAATGTTTTATTATTCCATTTTTCCTTGAATTTTGTTTAAAATCTCCTGGGCATATTTGCAAGCTGAATCCGGATCCGTAAATGAACGTTGCTTAGCACTGTACGTAATTATCATTTTAGCTGGATAGATCACGCTGTAACGAACTTCAGAATGTCCTTGTAAGATACTGCTTGCACTTTTAAACTGGCAACTTTTTATCAATATATTTTATCCCAATATCCTGGGTGGGTCCCTTTCACTTTTCTATCCAAAGGCCCCCTCTGCCTATCCCTGGATCTTGGTTTCAGTCAGTGAGTTCCTGGTTGGTGATAAGCGATTGGACTTGGTCAGCACTGGTTGCATGTGCAGAGGGGAGGAGGAAGAGGTTGTGTAGGAAAGAACTGCAGATGCTGGTTTAAATCGAAGATAGACACAAAATGCTTGAGTAAATCAGCAAGATGGGCAGCATCTCTGGAATGAAGGAATGGATGACGTTTTGGGTCGAGACCTTTCTTCAGACTGAAATTGGCTGGGTTTTGTGGACCTGCTCTGCCATACGCCGTCAGGAAGCTGGTGCAGATTTTAATCATTAAGTTAATGCTGATCAGTTGTGGACATTAATGAAAATGCTTCTCTTGCCAGCTGGTAAGTGCCCTGACCTTCCAGCGATTGAGAATGGGAAGTCGCCACTCCCAAGTGGGGCAGATTTCTGGGATTATGGAATGGTGGCTGAGTATTCGTGCAATGATGGCTATTCATTGATTGGTCTAAGGACCATCACTTGTGAAGCTACTGGACAGTGGAGTGGAGCGGCTCCGAGCTGCAAAGGTACGTTTGTCCTGAAACAAAGTGTGTTTTAACTAGCACTTATAACACATTTAATATTTCACATTCACACTTCTGCACACAGTCAGAGTCTATATCATTAAAAACAAGAAGTGCTGGAGGAACTCAGTGGGTCAGGCAGCATCTGGAGAAGGGACAATGTCATGGACTGGGAAAATCTGTAAACCATCATACAATTTTATTAACAGAGGTGACTGCAGAAGTGTGAACTTGAAATATTAAATGTGTTATAAGTGCTAGTTAAAACCCACGTTTAATGGTTTTATAATGTGTAAAATGAGTATGTTTCTTTACATCTTATAACAATATTCTTCCTTTTATGGTTCTTATCAATCTAACATTCCTCAAAACAAGTCTTTCCCCAGGGTCGAGAGTGTCGTATGTTCTAAAACAGAACTATGACAGTTTTACCTGCAGCAGCGCAAAAATTATGTGATCGTAGTACTTTGTAAGGAACTGCAGATGCTGATTTATGCTGAAGATAGGCACAAAATGCAGGAGTAGCATAGCGGGACAGGCAGCATCTCTGGATAGAAGGAATGGGTGGTGATTCGGATCGAGACCCCACTTCAGACTGAGAGTCAGGGGAGTGGGAGACGCAGAGATATGGAAGGGTAAGGGGTAAAAACGAGCCATCAAAGGGGACGGAGATCACGGAAATGTAGAATAGATTATTGTTAGCCGGGGGAAGGTGACAACAAAGCAAACGGCTTGTACTCGCTGGAATTTAGAAGATTGAGGGGGGATCTTATAGAAACTTACGAAATTCTTAAGGGGTTGGACAAGCTAGATGCTGGAAGATTGTTCCCGATGTTGGGGGAGTCCAGAACAAGGGGTCACAGTCTAAGGATAAGGGGGAATTCCTTTAGGACCGAGATGAGGAAAACATTCTTTACACAGAGAGTGGTGAGTCTCTGGAATTCGCTGCCACAGAAGGTAGTTGAGGCCAGTTCATTGGCTATATTTAAGAGGGCGTTAGATGTGGCACTTGTGGCTAAATGGATCAGGGGGTATGGAGAGAAGGCCGGTACGGGATACTGAGTTGGATGATCAGCCATGATCATATTGAATGGCGGTGCAGGCTCGAAGGGCCGAATGGCCTACTCCTGCACCTATTTTTCTATGTTTCTTAAACCACGATAGAATGTAATTAGGAAGAGTCACTGGTCGGGGGGACTGGGATGGAGAGAGGGAAAGCAAGGGTTACTTGAAATTGGAGGTCGATATTCATGTCTCCTTTAACATCTCGATTTCACAACTTACCCTTCAATATCTGTCTCCCTCTCCCCTGACTCATCATGAAGAAGGGTCAAGACCCGAAATGTCTCTCATTCCTTCTATCCAGAAATGCTGCTTGTTCATGGAGTGACTACAGCCCTTTGTGTGTGTGTGTCTGTCTCATAGGAAATGTATATCTCTCACACACGCAAGCAGTAATAGTGATATCAAAAATTATGCCCCTGTCTATAGTTTGGAGCCTGGTTGGAGGTTTATTAGCTTGTTGCTTACATAGATACATAGACAATAATAACACGTGTTGGATATCAGACGTTAATGCCAAGTGCTAGAAATATTCGTAATGTCAGACAGCAATGACTGGCTAGCATTGACAGTGTGGGATTAAGGCAACGACTCCTGTTAATCCCTTTGATGGTGGGGAGGGCAGTACCTGTGGCAGACTGGCAGTGTTCCCCGCTTTTTACAATCTTTCGCATAGTTGTGGTTGGCTTAAGATCTGCTGCCCACCAGAAATATGAACAGCAAATGCTGGAAACATGAAACAAAATGCTGGAAACATCCAGCCGATCAGGCATCGGTGGAAATAAATAATTTGCCGAGATGTGAGGTGTTGATGTTCTGCCATCCGGTCATGTGGCAATGTGGGGAAGATGAAACCATTCCTCATTGTCCAATTTTACATGGTTGACCTGTTAAAAGTGTAGAGAGAGACAAGACCGACCATAACGTTTCACATTAGTTGTACCCAGTCTGCACCTGCAGTTGGGACTCGGAAAATATCATTTGCTGCCCTTTGAACTGTTTAATTTAGCTAAATATTTATGTGCATTTAAGTATTTTGACTTCAAAATTAATTAAGAAAATGTATCTTTCTATTCTCATTATTTTAATATTGTCATAAATGGGTCTGCATGCATTTGAATGCTTTAAGATGCTCAGTATAATAAATGTTTGTTCCTTTATCAGTTGTAAAATGTCTGATTCCCAAGATTCCTAAACATGGCAGAATGATAGGAGGATTTGCCGATGTATATGATTATATATGTGTACGGTCATGAAATCACCTTCTGCTGTGATGAAGGTTATAAGATGATTGGAGAGGGTGTCATTAAATGTAGAGAGAATAATTAATTTGTACCCTCACCGCCCACCTGCCAACCAGGTGAGTGGACCATTCCTACACTACAGGGTGGAGTTGGATCATCATTGGTGGGCAATTCCGCAGAAACATTGTGTCTACATGGTTTACTCTTCACCCCTAGAAATGCTTTCTATTGTGAAAGAAACACTGGTCATGTCTCCAAATAACATCCATCACTGCCATGGTTTGATGCAAGTGTGGTGTTTAAGGGACTCTGGTAGGCACATAGATATGCGGAGAATGAAGTGATGACATTTTGAAGTGATGACCTTAGATGAGGCATCTTGGTAAGCATGGGCGTGGGGCCGAAGGGCCTTTTCTCGCACTGTATGACTCTATTGTGGTCCGAGGGACCTGTTCCTATGCTGAACTGTTCTTCGTTCTTAAAATGTAAGCATTCTCAGCTTTTTACTTTTGTACAAATGTTTTGGCTGAATGGTGTAAAATAGCAAAATTATGTGCAGGAGTTGGCCGTTCCTGCTTTTCCCCATTTCCCTTGATTCCTTTAGCCCTAAGAGCTAAATCTATATTTCTAAAAGTAAGATCTTGACCGTTTTTGACTCGCTATGATGTGATTTCCGAGAGAACGCCGCCATTTACGGCCGTCATTTTTGGCCACCTCACTCAGAGCCCCACTCCACCAGACTGAACCAGAGGATTTGTCCCATCGATGAAAAATCAGATATTAATATTTAAAAACATTTTGCGCTTCTCAACGCTGCCCCTGCTGGTGGGAGAGGGGAGGGACTATAAAACCCGGACGTGGTGTGCCTCACTCTGTCTCTGCAAGATGGAGAAACCGGGAGGGTCATGTCTCTCTGAGCTCTTAATGTGGTTTGAAAATGAAAGTATGGTTGGGTTGAAGTAAAAAGGCACTGCAAATGGTTGTTTGGTGGTTTTGGGTTGAAGTGAAAAGGCACTGCAAATGGTGGTTTTGGGTTGAAGTGAAAAGGCACTGCAAATGGTTTTGTGTAGTTTTATGGTGGTTTATTGGTGGTTTCACCCTGCTTGAAATGGTATGAAACTGCATTTGAATGTGGTGGCCTTGCACCCTGCATGAAATGGTATAAAACTGCATTTGAATGTGGTGGCCTTGCACCCTGCTTGAAATGGTATGAAACTGCACTTGAATTTGGTGGCCTTGCCCCCTGCTTGAAGTGGTATGAAACTGCACTTGAATTTTGTGGCCTTGCACCCTGCTCGAAGAGGTAAGAAACTGCACTTGAATTTGGTGGCCTTGCACGATGCTTGAAATGGAATTTCAAGGAATAGCCGCGAGCGACAACAGACAGCCCAACAGCTGTGAGCGAGCTGCCAGCACATCAGGCTTGAGGGACTGAGCTGCCACCCCAAGAATCTGTTTGGCCCACAATGTCCATACTAGCCCTCTGGAGACCAGTAATCCCTTCAGCCCACAACACCCATACTAGCGCTCCAGAAAGCCCCCCCTCCCTCCCCGGCCACCAATATTGGAGTTGGTGGTGAGGTGGAATATTGCGTCAGGGGACCAGTGTGAACATGGAACCCAACGGGTCCCACGTAGTCTAGTCTAAGCTAAAAGTGAAAGTATAGTTGCAAAATTTGATAGGAAAATTAGTTGTTAAGAGGCAGGGTTCACAGGTGCTTGCTGCCTGTGTGGAGTTAGCATGCCCGTTCCTCACACCCTCCCTGTGCTTGATGAAATGATTATACAGTAACTAAATTTGTCAATGGAATCCTATTGAATGTGCTAAAGAGCTGTATGGCAATCTCCTGATCCAATTTACAATGCTTTTGCTACAAAAATAATTGAGTGGGCAAAGACCTCGTAAATGGATCCTGACATGGAAAAAGGTTCGATGGGGGAGGGTTGGAGGTAATTCTATATTGAAGTGATCATTGTGCTCTAGGAAACATTGCCTTTATACATAGGATAATTTTGAATAAATAACAATTGTGTCATGGGGGGGAGCTTAGAGTATTTCAGAAATGCAATGACTACATTATTTCTCCCCCCCCCCACAAAGATTTTGAAAAATAGTTTATAATCGCTGTTTGGAGGGAGTTTAAGTGTTTTGTGCTGCTTTTTTGTAAGTTTATCTAAACGTCTTTGTTTTCTTTGTATTCTAGTGTTTTGAATATAAAATTAAAAAGCATTTGTTCAGTGTATTTTAGCATTGTAAATGTATCTGCATGCTTTTGAAAGCTTTCCATGAAAAGCACAAACACATGCTTTGTTCTTCAGTCAGGTATTCAATGCCTGCAACCCAAGCTTTCTGAACATGTCCACCATGGTTGACTAGGGAAGTCAGGGACAGTATAAAAATAAAATAGAAGCGGTATAACATAGCAAAGATGAGGGGGAAGCCAGAGGATTGGGAACATTTTAAAGAGCAACAGAAGATAACTAAATACACAATACGGGGAGAAAGGATGAGGTGCATAGGTAAGCTAGCCAAGAATATAAAGGAGGATAGTAAAAGCTAATGGTTTGTGAAGAGGAAAAAAACAGTTAAGACAAAATTAGTTAAGACCTTGAAGTCAAACGGGTGAATTTATTATGAGGAACAAGGAAATGGCAGACAAGTTGAACAGGTAGTTTCTTTGAGTCTTCCCTAGTGAAGATGGATCCAATCTCTCGGATGTGCTAGTGGCCAGAGGATCTGGAGTGACTGAAGGAAATTCACACAAGACAGGAAATAGTATTGGGTAGACTGATGGGACTGAAGGCTGATAAATCCCCAGGACCTGATGGTCTGCATCCCAGCGTACTTAAGGAAGTGTGTCTAGAAATCGTGGGCGCATTGGTGATCATTTTCCAATGTTCTATAAATTTAGGATCCATTCCTGTGGATTGGAGGGTAGCTAATGTTCTCCCACTTTTTAAGAAAGGCGGGAGAGAGAAAATGGGGAATTATAGACCAGTTAGCCTGGTGCGGAAGATGCTGGAGTTGATTATAAAAGATGAAATAGTGACACATTTGGATAGCAGTAACAGGATTGGTTTGAGTCGGCATGGATTTATGAAGGGGAAATCATGCTTGACTAATCTTCTGAAATTATTTTGAGGATGTAACTTGGAAAATGGACAAGGGAGAGCCAGTGGATGTAGTGTACCTGGACTTTCAGAAAGCATTTGATGATCTCCCGCACCGGAGATTAGTAGGCAAAATTAGAGCATGTGGTATTGGGGATCGGGTACCATCTAGAAAATTGGTTGGCAGACCCGAAACAGAGTAAGGATTAACGGGTCCCTTTCAGAATACCGGGCAGTGACTAGTGGGGTGCCGCAAGGCATGGTGCAAGGACTGCAGCTATTTACAATATTCGTCAATTATTCAGATGAAGGGATTCATCTAAATTCAAATTTGCAGATGACACAAAGCTGGGTGGCAGTGTGAACTGTGAGGAGGATGCTCTGAAGATGCAGGGTGACTTGGCCAGGTTGGGTGAGTGGGCAGATGCAGTTTAATGTGGATAAATGTGAGGTTATCCACTGGTGGCAAAAAACAGGAAGGCAGATCTGAATGGTGTCAAGCTGGGAAAAGGGAAGTACAAAGAGACCTGAGTGTCCTTGATTAGGCGCTAAAAATGTCTGAAATAGGCATAATAAAATTACAAAAAAAAACACGAAAAATGCATTTATTGACAAAAACGGGATGTATTTCCACCACCAAAATATGGTTAAAAATGATAACATAAAGGCATAATACATTAAATGACCAAAGTCGCCTTTTTGCACATAATTACTAGCATTTTTATCATATTATCTGGTGTTAAACTATGCAGTCAGACAGAATATGCTTCAGTTGTTAAATGTCTTTCTACCCCCAGCTGAGGTCACTGGCGCATACCCGAAACAAGCTACAGACTCTATGTCGATACCTTGTGCATAACAACCACCTTTGTGCACTTTAGCAATGTTTTGTATTTCTTCAAGATCTTTGTTAGCATTTTCCTTGTATGTCTTTACCTACATCGCCAGGAACTTTACAAATATCGTCAGTTACTTTGTTGAAAACCTGCAAGTTCACTAATGTTTCGCCACGTTTCTCAAGGAAAGTGATAGCTTGTGGGAAGTTTGCAAAATTAGAAGCAATAAACACAAGATCGCGGTGGAGGGACTTTTTCTGCATGATTTCCCTGACTATCCTGATTACTTCAGATTCTTCTTCAAAACTGTTGCCGATTTTTATTTTTTCAAAATTTGCAGCGTAGTAGAGTACAGAGAGCCATGTACCCCACCTAGTCAAAATGGGCTGAGGAGGTAGCGAAATCTTGGGTGCCATTTCCTTGAACAACTGCACACATGACGTTGCTTTAAGGAAGATTTTCTTGACATTGGAAACTAGGCAATCGACATTTGGAAACAAGCTACGTATGTCCTTGGCGTTTCTATGAAGTCCTTGAGCTAAGCATGTCAAATGCAACATTTTGGGGAAGAAAACTTTAAGAGCACGAGCTGCATCAGTCACAAACAGAAGAACATTCTCGCGTTTTATACCTTCTGGCCAAAGTACAGCAAATGAAGATGTATACAACCGAGCATTAGTTGGTGGAGCTGCTTGACTTATCCAATACTTCCGATGTCAACAAATACTCCTTTGATGGTGTTAAAGAAGGAACTGCAGATGCTGGAGAATCGAGGGTTACACAAAAAGCTGGAGAAACTCAGCGGGTGCAGCAGCATCTAAGGAGCGAAGGAGATGGGCAACGTTTCGGGTCGAGACCCTTCTTCAGACCTCTATGGAGAGAAGAAATAGGCGACGTTTTGGGTCAAGACCATTCTTCAGACAAAAAGAAAGGAAGAGGCAGAGATAGTAGGACTAGAAGGAGAGCTAGGGAGGGAGAGGAGGAGGTAGAAGACAAGGACTATCTAAAATTAGAGAAGTCAACGTTGATACCGCTGGGGTGTAGACCACCCAAGCCAAATAACCAAGCTCGTCTCACAACATTTACTGTTGGCTCCGGTCGCAAATCTGAGTTTTCAAATGATCTGTGCAATGCATTAATTGATACTGGAATTCCACTGTGGAAATTGGAAAACAGATGTCTCAGATTCTTTAGAGAAATACATAGAGGAACATGTACCAAGCGAGTCATCATTATGGCAAAATTATGTTGACAGCAGAAGGGTCTCGACCCGAAACGTTGCCTATCTCCGTCGCTCCTTAGATGCTGCTGCACCCGCTGACTTTCTCCAGCTTTTTGTGTAACCCTCCTTTGATGGTGACCTGCCTCCAGTGTACCGATGACCACATTGGCAACATATCTCCCCACAGCATCGGTTGTCTGAACTCTTGATCCATATTTTGTTGCATGCAACTTCATCTCTAATTTTCTGTACAACAATGTTGAAGTTGCTGTCAACATAATTTTGTTATCTTGCCTTTCATTGCAGATGCAGTTCTAGCAATGAAAGGCAATTCCCAGTAAACATTGCATCTCAGTGACTTGCTCCTCTTAACTGCTGTAAACTCTTTAAAAGTTGAGCTTTTGTGATTTAAGAGTAAAATAAGTATTGCTCACATTTCCAAATGAGATCCATGGTTGCTATTGTTTACGGACACATTGGAAAGTAATTATTGCCGATGTTGAAAGTCTGAAGTACAAATGACAAGCGTGGAAAGAGAAATAGTTTGTTTCAGGTTGGTGACCAAGGTGTAAGCAGTGCCGCGCCGCGGGGATCTGTTGAGAAACAATTTAATTTGTTGCCAGTACACGTGGCAATTAAGCACTCCAGAATACTAGAATACAAAAACAGCGATGTAATGCTGAGGCTCTAAGGCAATGATTCAGAGCAGTTTTGGGCCCCATATCCGAGGAAGGATGTGCTGGCGCTGGAGAGGGTCCAGCAGAGGTTGACAAGAATGATCCCAGGAATGAGTTGGTTATCATATGGTGAACGTTTGACGGCACTGGGCCTGTAGTCGCAGGAGTTTAGAAGGTTGAGATTTCATTGAACTTGCTGAATAGTGGAAGGCCTGGATAGAGTGGAGAGTATGTTTCCACTAATGGGAGCGTCTAGGACCAGAGTCCGTAGCCTCAGAATGAAAGGATGTATCTTTGAAAAGGGGACAAAGAGGAATTTCTTTAGTCAGAAGGTGATGAATCTGTGGAATTCATTGCCGCAGATGGCTGTGGTGGCTGTTAATAGATATTTTGAAGGAAGAGGTAGATAGATTCTTGATTAGTATGGGTGTCAGGGGTTATGGCGAGAGGGCAGGAGAATGGGGTCCAGAGGGAAAGATAGATCAGCCATGATTTAATGGTGGAGTACACCTGATGGGGCGGTGGAGACAGGTTCTCTGGATGCTTTCAGGAGAGAGCTAGATAGGGCTCTAAAAAATAGCGGAGTCGGGGGATATGGGGAGAAGGCAGGAACGGGGTACTGATTGGGGATGCTCAGCCATGATCGTATTGAATGGCGGAGCTGGCTCGAATGGCCTACTCCTGCACCTTTTGTCTATTGAATGGCCTAATTCTATTATTACAACTTATGGACTTGAATGGAAACCGGGCGGGCTTTATTGTCGAGACATCAGAAGATCCCTGCAAACTTATCACATGTCTGAGATTCCTTCACATGAATGACTGATGTGCGTCTGTCAGAGTGAATCTTCCTGGATCCATTTGTCAGCTTCAGCTTTTGTTTTTGGTGCGTCGACGGTATCAGTTCAGTTTTATTTGTCGTATGTAGGTTAACACGGGGTCAACGGTACAATGAAATGTGTTTGACAAGACAACGGGTCAGCTCAGTAATAACATAAGAATAAAATTAAGATTAAAAAAGATAAGATAAAAGTGACATTGGTAGGTAAAAGACAATAATAAATAAAATAATCAACATATATGGTGTGTTTATGAGTTCTGAAGCCTGATGGCATGATGATAAAAACTGTTCTTGAATTACCTTTCATGCCTGCAGTCACACATATATTAAAAGTAACAAAACAAACACAATAAACACAAATTTAACATCCACCACAGTGAGTTCACCAAACACCTCCTCACTGTGGTGGAAGGCAAAAGTCTTAGATTCTCTGTCTTCTCTCCTTGTTCTCCCTCTGCGCTGAGGAGATCCAGGCCTCCGATGTTACCGTCCACTAGGCCCACGGCCGAGCCTCCGAAACCGGGCCGCCGCCGGAATGCCGGAACACCGCCACAGGGCCCGCCGCTGGTGCACCGCAGCTCCGAAAGCCAGGTCGCCGCTGGTGCACCGCAGCTCCAAAGCCAGGTCGCCGCTGAAGCTCCGAACCCGTGCCCCGCTGCTGGAAGCTGGAAGGCTGCCAGCTCTGCCATTAGGACCTCAGCACAGACGGTGATGGGGGACACGACAAGAAAAGTCGCATCCCCCTGAAGGGAGAGACTAAAACCCTGTTTCTCCCACCCCCACACACATACACCAAATAAACCTAATAAACCACAATAATCGCTATAAACAGACACAAAGACAAAAATAAAATAAAAAACAGACGGACTGCAGGTGAGCCGCAGCTGCCAAGCAGCGCCGCCACTTTCACTTCCACTTTCTTAAGTCTGGTGGTACGTGCAGCCATGCTCGATCGTCTGCCTGACAGTAACAAGGAGAACAGACTGTGCTGGGTGGCTGTGGATGGATCTGGATGCTTTTCATTGCTTTTGGATGTCCGGTAGAAACACATGCCTTCTTCTTCAATCCAATGTCAAATGTCTGCAGCCCAAGCATTCTGAACATGTCCACATCACAGCAAGATCTAGTCCTGTATATAGATACGAGGATGCAATCACCTTCATCTGCAATGATGGTTATGTGATGGATGGCGAGAATGTCATTAAATGTGGAGGGGACGGTGAATTTGTTCCCTCCCCGCCCACCTGCAAACGTGGTGTGTGAACCATTCCTACACTAGAGGCTAGAACTGCATCAGCAATGAAAGATAATTCCCAGTAAACATTGCGTCTCGGTGGCTTGCTCCTCTTAACCCCTGTAAACTCTTTATAAGTTGAGCTTTTGTGATTCAATAGACAATAGGTGCAGGAGTAGGCCATTTGGCCCTTTAAGCCAGCACCACGATTCCATGTGATCATGGCTGATCATCCCCAATCAGTACCCTGTTCCTGCCTTCTCCCCATACCCCCTGACTCCGCTATGTTTACGAGCCCTATCTAGCTCTCTTGAAAGCATCCAGAGAACCTGCCTCCACCACCCTCTGAGGCAGAGAATTCCACACTCACCACTCTCTGTGAGAAAAAGTGTTTCCTCGTCTCTGTTCTAAATGGCTTACTCCTTATTCTTAAACTGTGTCCCCTGGTTCTGGACTCCCCCAACATCGGGAACATGTTTCTTCCCTCCAGCCTGTCCAAGCCCTTAACAATCTTATATGTTTCAATGAGAACCCCTCTCATCCTTCTAAACTCCAGAGTGTACAAGCCCAGCTGCTCTAATGTCTCAGCATATGACAGTCCCGCCATCCCGGGAATTAACCTTGTAAGCCCACGCTGCACTCCCTCAATAACAAGAATGTCCTTCCTCAAATTAGAGGACCAAAACTTCACACAATACTCCAGGTGTGGCCTCACTGGGGCTCTGTGCAACTGCAGAAGGACCTATATTCGATTTCGCTTGTTATAAAGGCCAACATGCCATTCGCTTTCTTCACTGCCTGCTGTACCTGCATGCTTACTTCAAGAGTAAAATTAATTGCTCACATTTCCAAATGAGATCCATCGTTGCTATTGTTTATGGACACATTGGAAAGTAAATATTGCTGATGTTGAAAGTCTAAAGTACAAACAACATGTGTGGAGAGAGAAATAGTTAATGTTTCAGGCCGGTGACCAAGATGTAATCGGGATCAGCGCTGTAATCTCGGTGGTTAACGCATTGTATCAGTGTTTTGGGCGTTAGGTTTGGAGAAATGCATTGAATACATTTGGTAAAGAATGAATAGAACAAGTACATCATCATCGTCTACAGCTCCGTATTCATCACTGTCATCGGCTCTAAACCTACAATCAAAGGTGTACAACTGAAGCTCTGTTCGTTCTGATTACTTTGGCACCTCAACTCTTTGGTGGGAACAAAAGGAGAGCAGCTCCCGTACTGGGTCAATGGGTGGGGCAGCATCTGTGGGCAGTTGATGTTTCTGATCCAGATCCTTCAGTCTAGATCAGAGGTACGGTCTGAAATATCGCCCGCTCACTTTACTCTCCAGATACTGCCCGGCCTACTGAGTTCCTCCTGCTTCTCTCCCTGCCTTACTAGAAATCCCAGCATCCACAAAAGCCAGCTCTGTTCCTCTTCCCACAGATACTGCCGAACCTGCTGAGTATTTCCAGCATTTTCTGTGTTTAGAATTCCAACATCTGCACCTTGTCTTGTTTCTTCACTTGCTGGGGCTCCATGATTGCAACTTTAATGCCGGGGAGATTAAATTATTCATTATCACCGTTGTTATTTGCCCTCATAATTGAACCCCTAGCGCAAAGATTTAGAACTCATCCGAATATCCATGGATACAAAACAAAATACTCCAATAATAAACTATCACTATACGCTGACGACGTATTATTGTACATCACAAAACCTCATATTACTATACCAAATATTTTAGAATTAATAGAGGACTTTGGATCTTTCTCAGGATATAGAATAAATTGGAATAAAAGTGAAATCATGTCAATAAAACCAAAAGACTCTACGCATCTTTTACAGTTTCCTTTCAAAATAGCTACGGAAAAAAAAAATACTTGGGCATCGAAATTACTAGAAGATATCAAGATATGTTTGACGAAAATTATAACCCTCTACTTAAGAAACTATGTAACTTGATTAAATTTTGGAAAACACTACCGATGTCCTTAATAGGCCAAATAAATGCCATAAAAATGATTTTTCTACCACAAATTTTATACCTGTACCAATCTATCCCAATATATTTACCCAAAAAGTTTTTTTTTAAAACTGGACTCAGATATCACAAATTTTATTTGGGATTATGAATCCCACAGAATACAAAGAGCTCATCTGAATAAACCCAAAGTAGTAGGGGGATTAGCACTCCCCAATTTTATGTATTACTACTGGTCTGTAAATATCAGAAACATGATCCAATTGCTGGATAACTCTCCCCAACAACCAGATTGGACGATTATGTAGAGAGAGGATTACTCTCCTTATAATATTCGAGCAATCCTTCTCTCTCCAATATCAATGAATAATATAAATTACAACAATAATCCAATTATATACAGTACAATCAGAATTTGGAAACAAATAAAACACAATCTAAAATTAAGAAACTTATCTCTCTTATCTCCTATCGGTAAAAAACCCTCATTTAAACCTTCAACTATAGATAAAGCATTTACACAATGGGAAAGAGCTGGAATTAAAATCTTCGGAGATGTGTATGAATCGGGAAAACTATTATCATTTAAACAAATACAACTAAAATACAATTTGGGAAACAATCAGTATTTTAAATATTTCCAAATCTGTGACTATTTGAAAAAATACGCGCAAGATTATCACAATATGCCTCCAGACTTACTGGAAGAAGTAATGAATACAAAGGCAGAATCAGCAAACCCAATATCATACATACATATATATAAAATAGTATTCTAAATGCAGAAAAACCGACAACAGATGGTATCAGGAGATACTGGGAAAAATAATTAAGTATAACAATTCCCAAAGAAAGGTGGGAAGAATATTTATTAAACGTGTATAAATGCTCAATTAATGTAAGACACACCTTAATACAATTTAAAATCTTACACAGATTGTGCTATTGAAAAACTAAATTAAGTAAACTTTTTCCCAACGTCTCTCCTATATGTGATAAATGTCAATGTCAAGAAGCTAATATAGCGCGCACATTTGTCTTTTGTACAAAAATTCAAACATTTTGGACTGACATTTTTGAAATGTTCACAAATATATTTAAAATAAAACTGACCCCAGAAGCAGACTGAATAATCTTTGGGATATCAGAAGACTGCCCTGATTTAAACATGTTTCAAAAGACTCTATTTGAATATGGCTTAATAACTGGAAAAAAGCTAATCTTAAAATTCTTGGAAAATTCTCCGGTACCCGCAGTCAATATGTGGATTTCATCTGTGTTCGAAACACTACACTTGGAAGATATGAGACTCCGACTAGCAGGAAAATCAGACTGTTTCTATAAGACGTGGTCTGCATTTATAAATCTATTACAAGGATAAGGGGCAAGAATACTTCAAAAAAGTACAGGTGTCGGGTCTTGGTAAGGGGGGAAGAAAAATTGTCGAGTTGGTAGATTCCTTTTGCGAGATGTTTACAATAAAGTAACTGGCTTTTCTTTTTTCTTTCTCTATTTTTCCCTCTTTCTTTTTCTTTCCTCTCCAGGGTCTATCTTTTAATTCCCGTTTCTATCTCTTCAAGCGTTTCCTCTCCCTCTGTCACGCGTTGGCCCTTTCACATCTCTTTTTCACTTTTCTACTTTCTACGCTGCTATTTTTCTCTCTATTCTAAAGCCTTAAAATTAAAACAAAAAATTAAGGGGTACAATGACTGTAATACAATACAAGGGATGTACACTGATGTAACTTACAGTACCGCTAATAAATAAAGATATTTTTAAAATTTAAAAAGAAAAGAAAAAAAGAATTCCAACATCTGCACCTTGTCTTGTTTCTTCACTTGCTGGGGCTCATGATTGCAACTTTAATCCTCTATTCTTCCTTCACAGATACCGGGATGAGCGCGGGACGGAAAGCTGGTAAGTTTGGAAAGCCAGATAATTCATGCTGTTCTCTATTTTTATTGTTTATGTTAAACATGCACAAAGATTGACACAATTTTGGTATTGGTATTTATTGTCATGTGTACCGAGACAGTGAGAGGTTTTGCACAGAGGGTGGTTGGTGTATGGAACGAGCTGACAGGAGGTAGTTGAGGCAGGTACTCTAACAACAGTGGACAGGTACATGGATAGAGAAGGTTTAGAGGGATACATACCAATGTGGGCAGATGGGACTGGTGTAGATGGGGCATTTTGGGCAGCATGGGCTTGTCGTGCTTAACTTTCTTTGGCATCTCTACATCAGTTTGAACTGTGCAAGGGCTTTGTGTGTTTGATGTAAATGTACAGCTGGTTATTGACTACTTTGGGTGCATCAGCAAGGACATGGCAAAGATCGGGTGGAGAGTTAATGAGGGCAGCATAGACACAAAGCATGGCATGGCCCTGGAGAGTGATGTAGAGCAGAGAGACTTCAGGGGACAAGTACAGAGTTCCCTGGAAATGGGGCACCACTGTCAGGGCGGTGGGTGTGGTATATGACATGGCTAACTTCATTGGACAGGACATTGAATACAAGAAGTAAGACATTGGTGAGACTGCACCTGGAATATTGTGTGCAGATCTGGTCCCCATGCTACAGAAAGGGTATGATTAAGTTAGATTAGATGATAGATTGCTAAGGATATTGCTGGGACTGTAAGGCTGGAGTTATAAGTAAAGAGTAGATAGGTGGGGACTTTTTTCCTTGGAGTGTGGTAAGGTGAGGGTGGGACCCTTGAAGAGATTTATAAAATACTAGACCAAGTGCAGACCCGTTGGGTCTGTTCCCCCATTGTGCGGTTGTGGGGAGGGGGGGTAGCATACGGTGTCACACACACTAACTAATCCCTCTCCCCCCGCACATGCGCTAATAAATTGATAGATTAATATTATTAATTTGCTCCTTTTACCTCATAGCGGCCCTATGTACTGACGCATCGCCCCCAACTGGCAGGCGCTTCTAGAGAGGGAGGGGGGTAGAGAGTGAGGGCAGAAAGAGAAGGGGCAGAGACAGAGAGAGGGGCAAGAGACAGCGGGAGAGGGGGGTGGAGGAGAGGGAGGGGGAGAGGAGGGGGGAAGGGAGGGGGAGAGGTGGGGGGAGGGGTGAGAGGGAGGGGGAGGGAGGGGGGTATGGAAGGGAGTAACGAAGGGGAGGGGGAGTTGTTAGCGAACTGAACTCGCTGTGGAATGGAGCCACTCTGCTGCTGGATTCTAAGTTGTCATTGCCTTCCCTCTGGAAGCCTCCTCGTCCCCATCAGATTCCGAGTTCCCTGAGCCCTGGTTAAACGCGGTGGCCGCTCACTGTGAAGTCTGTGAAAGTGGCCCCATCAGAGACTGAGCAGCAGCAGAAGCAGCAGGGTTCACTATCGGAAGGACTATTGCGCCTATTGTAGCGGTTCTGGCAACAGCCAGCGTTCTGCTCTGTCTGGGGGGAGAGGGTGAAGGGGGGGAAGAGGAAGGAGAGGATGGGGGAGAGAGGTGAAGTGGAGGGGAGGGTGTTGGAGTGAGCCGACAGGCGGGCGGGTTGGAGTCCAACAGCGGGGGGCGTGGCGCGAGCGTACTTGGAGGCATACAGGAGGCAGGTGGGCGTGGATTGGTCGGCATGTGGGCATTGTGATGTCAGCAGCTGGTAAGAGCCGTTTAGATCTTACAAATTGAGTTGTGTTTGAGTTTTATGATCAATTTTACTCAAAATCTGGGGAAATAATTGACCAAGGAGTGGATATGCGAATGTAAATGTAAAGTTGCTAGCGAAATGGTAGCAATTTTTGGTAGCGCAAACCAGACGCAAAAACGGTGTTTTTGCGTCTGGTTTGCGCGGAGAAACGAATCAAATGCAAAATGCCGTGCACACACACACACACACAGTTTTAAAAATATAGATAGATAGATAGGGCGGATAGTCAGTCTTTTTCCAAGCCGAATGTCTAAAACTCGGGGGCATAGATTTAACGTGAGAGGGGAAAGATTGAAGAGGACAAGAGAGGCATGTTTTGTACACAGAGGGTAGAAGGAGAGGATAGGAGCTGCCGGAGGTTGGAACCATTATTGTGGCCCTGCAGTCTGAAGAAGTCTCGACCCCGAGCGTCACCTCTCCATGTTCTCCACAGATGCTGCCTGACCCGCTGAGTTACTCCAGCACTCTGTGAAACGTCACCTATCCATGTTCTCCACAGTTGCTGCCTGACCCACTGAGTTACTCCAGCACTCTGTGAAACGTCACCTATCCATGTTCTCCACAGTTGCTGCCTGACCCACTGAGTTACTCCAGCACTCTGTGAAACGTCGCCTATCCATGTTCTCCACAGAAGCTGCCTGACCCGCTGAGTTACTCCAGCACTCTGTGAAACGTCACCTCTCCATGTTCTCCACAGATGCTGCCTGACCCGCTGAGTTACTCCAGCACTCTGTGAAACGTCACCTATCCATGTTCTCCACAGATGCTGCCTGACCCGCTGAGTTACTCCAGCACTCTGTGAAACGTCACCTATCCATGTTCTCCACAGTTGCTGCCTGACCCGCTGAGTTACTCCAGCACTCTGTGAAACGTCACCTATCCATGTTCTCCACAGTTGCTGCCTGACCTGCTGAGTTACTCCAGCACTCTGCGTCATTGTGAGCATTGAACTGTGTGTCCAAGCTCTCACTGAAATTGCCATTCTAACATTTGTGTTTCACCTATTTGTTTTAAAAGGGATTATCGTGGGTATCATCATTCTCTGCGTTGCCTTGATTGCCGCGATTGTCATGATTATTAGAATTTGCAAAAGGTGAGATGTGTTTTATATTTATCATTGATTTATTTTGTATTTGCTGGATGCTGTATAATTTGATGGAGGGAGGTGGGATTAACTTGGAAAGACATCTCGGTCAGAATGGGTGAGTGGGCCAAATAGCCTCTTTCCCAACTGCATAACTCTTTATGCCCTAATTACCTCGCAATTCTTTTTTTTTAATTCTCTTTTCTACTGAAAATGCTGTTGGGAGTTAAGGGAATAATTAATTTTGGGGGGCCTGCTTCTGATTTGATATATTTTAGCATAGAAACATAGAAAACAGGTGCAGGAGGAGGCCATTCGGCCCTTCGAGCCAGCACCGCCATTCATTGTGATCATGGCTCATCGTCTGCTATCAATAACCCTTGCCTGCCTTCTCCCCATATCCGTTGATTCCACTAGCCCCTGGAGCTCTATCCAACTCTCTCTTAAATCCATCCTGTGATTTGGCCTCCACTGCCCTCTGTGGCAGGGAATTCCATAAATTCACAACTCTCTAGATGAAAATGTTTTTTCTCACCTCAGTCTTAAATGACCTCCCCTTTATTCTAAGACTGTGGCCCCTGGTTCTGGACTCCCCTGCCCTCATAATTTTATATGTTTCTATAAGATTCCCCCTCATCCTTCTAAACTCCAGTGAATACAAGCCTAGTCTTTTCAATCTTTCCTCATATGACAGTCCCAGGATCAATCTCGTGAACCTACGCTGCACTGCCTCAATCACAAGGATGTCCTTCCTCAAATTAGGAGACCAAAACTGTACACAATGCTCCAGATGTGGTCTCACCAGAGCCCTATACAACTGCAGAAGAATCTCTTTACTCCTGTACTGAAATCTTCTTGTTATGAAGGCCAACATTCCATTAGCTTTCTTCACTGCCTGCTGTACCTGCACGCCAACTTTCAGTGACCGGTGTATAAGGACACCCAGGTCTCGCTGTAACTCCCCCTTACCTAACCTAACCCCATTGAGATAATAATCCGCCCCCTTGTTTTTGCCGCCAAAGTTCTAGATATCAAATTTTAATATTTGATATCTTTATTTGATGTAAAGATAGAAATCTTGGAACTGGTTGTCCATTCTCACTCCTGGCACCAGATCAACAGCCACTGCACCTAATAGGGACAATATTTATATTTACATTTACCAAGCCAATAAACCTACACACCTGTACGTCTTTGGAGTCCTTGATCTCTCCACATCACCGTCTAAATCTCCCATTTCCCTTATCTAACCAATCTGAAGAAGGGTCCCGACCCGAAACGTCACCCATTCCTTCTCTCCAGAGATGCTGCCTAATTGGCTGAGTTAGCTTTTGTGTCTGTCTTCGGTTTAAATCAGCATCTGCAGTTCCTTCCTACACTGTCATATCTAACCTGTCATGCCCTTATACATTGTACGTTTCAGTGGCCATGTCTCGTGGAGTAACATAGGGCAGTGCAGCACAGGAACAGGCCCTTCGGCCCATAATACCTGTGCTGAACATGATGCCAAGACCATCTCTTATCTGCCTGCACTTAATCCATATCCCTGCATATCCATGTGCCTATCCAAAAGTCTCTCAAACACTATTGTGTCTATCTCCACCACCTGTACCGGTACTGTGAAGGTGGGTGCGTGTAGGAAAAAGTTGGCCCACACATCTTTTATACTTTGCCCTTCTCACCTAAACCTAATAGAGTGGCATGATGGCACAGCGGCAGAGTTGTGCCACTAAAAGTTGCTACTCTTAGTAGCAATGTTACAACATTTTGAGATTTTAAAAATCAAGTCTGCAATTTATCCCGTCAGATAAAGCATAAAAAGAAGTTTAATTTGACGCCCAATTCACTTTCATATCTTCAGTATTAAAAAAGTTATGGCCATTTTCATACTCGGAAATTAGCATCTTGTTCCCCATTGCCTTTCCATTGACTTAATTCAAAAGCTGTGATCTAGGACAGTCAAAAGCCCATAACTTTCTTAAAAATTAATAGAACTCAATGACATTTTCAGTTATTATAGATCGAAGCATTCTGAAACAAATATGAAACAATCTTACTTGGATAACCTGAAATTAAAGCATATAATTAGTTAGTTACCTAATTGTAGCTAATTACAAAATTCAATTACTAGATCTAAACATCTATCCATTTCTTAAGAAATGATAAACATTTTTTAATTGCCTAGGTGTCCAAATAACATTCACTCGATAATCCACAATATAACATGATTTTTAAATCTCATTTTCCTGAATTTTAGGCCAAATGGAAGGAATTTAGTGTTTAATTCCTGTAAATTAATGGCCATTTAAATCAATGTGCGAGTGGGTTTTAGTGGAACACGGTGGATTGGAACGTGTTTGCAGTTTGCAGTGAATATAACCCCCAGTTGGCAGGAAAAATACAGCCGGTTCGTATTTTATTTTTTGTCCCCTTTTCGCATGATGAAAATTTGATGAAAGGCTTCCTAAGAAGCACGTTTTAATGTAAAAATTAACTGTATAGCTTCTTTTATCGCCTACGTCAGGTCCGTTCTGCTGTCGGCGCTCACGGCTTTAGAAGATGATTTTTAAACTACTCCAGCTAATAAATGATCTAGCGTAGTTTAAAAATACCTTCATGAATGAAATATCGCAGCGATTTCTCTTTAGCAACACAATCGCCTGAGATTGATCGATTTGGACTGTCTGGGGAAAAACGGCATTTTAAACCCGCCCCCCTCTGAAAGGCGCCAAAGTCGCACACACGGGGAGCGGCAGAACTGCAGCGCTGCTAAACGTAGGTATTGTAACATACCTACTCTTAGCGCCAGTGACCCGGGTTCGATCCTGCCTACAAGTGCTGTCTATGGAGTTTATATGTTCTCCCCGTGACCTGCGTGGGTTTTCTCTGGTTTCATCTCACATTCCATCCATTGGATTGGGTAAAATTGTAAACTGTCCTAGTGTGTAGGATAGTGCATTGTTTAGTCTCCCTACAGCCCATTTGTTTTTCAATCTTTTTAAAACATTTTTTATTTAGTTTAAAGTCTGTTTTGGGGGAATCTTTAACTTTTCTATGTGTGGCGTGGGGTTAGTGGGGAACTCTTCCTGGTGGGGACGCGACTATTCTCCGAGTCGCGTCCTCGCCCCCCCCCTCCTCGCGGCCTACCACCTGCCTTTCCTGCCGGAGACTGGGAACCGGACCAGAGCTTCAACAGCGGCGACGCAGCACTGGATTCACTGGAGAGGGCGATGCCTACGTGGATCGCCGTTTGGTGCTCCGTAGCGTTGGGCCGCTGCTCCAACATTGCTGAGCTGTGGTTTAGGGGAACTTCCAGCGCTGCCGGCGCTGAACATCATCGCGGAGTCCTGGGGCCCTTCCCGAGGGCCGCCAGCGTTGCATCTCTGCCCAGCGCGGCCTGTGGACTTTGGGAGCCGCGGACTCCGGTAGGAGACGCCCGACTCGGATGTCCAGGCCACTGAAGAGGTCCTCCAGTGCCGACGTCGGACTTCCATCAACCCGGCGAGCGGGCCTGAACATCGGGCCGCCAGTAGCGGACACTGCGGAGGGTTTGGGGAGGCCCTGACCACGGGTGAACATCAGGAACATTAGAGGAAGATGACTGACTGGTGCCTTCCCTCAAAGTGGGAGACTTTTGATTCTGCTGCGTGGGGATGTTTTATGTTGAACTCTATCGTGTGTTGTGTTCTTTATTTTATTGTATGGTGATCACATTTCACTGGCAACTGGCACATGTGACAAATGTATCTTGAACATTTGTGTTGTACATGTTACGGGCTGAGCAGGTTTGAGGAGCTGTAGCTAAGCCATGCTCCTGTTTATCTTCATTCCAGAAAGCAAATGAACTCGAACTGTGACCCTGACAGTGGACAAGTAGCTTCCGGCCAGATGAAGCCCCTTACTTCATAGTGATGGGAGCAATTAAAAACACACATCAAAAGGTGCGTTGCTTTATAAACCCTGCCATTCGCTTTTCAGTCTTTTTTAGGGCAACTTTAAATGTGATTTTGTAAACATTGACGGTCTGTTCCCAGGGTAAAAGCTCCCAGCCTGATTAGTTTATTGTTGTGTGTTAACCAGTCAATGTAAAAACTGGACATGATTACGTGGCCAGTGTGGGCAAGTTGGGCCAAAGGACCTGTTTCAATGCTGTGTGACTTAAGTCTGAATAAAGATAATCTGAGGGTCTCCAATGAGGTAGATAGTAGCTCAGTACCGCTCTCTGGTTGGGTGTTGGTAGGATTTTGCCTCTCCTTATGGCTTGAGCTCTCTTGTCCCAGTAATCTGGTGAATTTTCTCAGCACCCATTCCAGCTGAATGAAGCCCTTCCTGTAGTGAGGTGATCAAAACAGCACGCGATACTCCATGCATGGTCAACCACCATGCCCAGTACATTGTTACTGTCACTTTCTCCACATGATAGACTTGCCCCTAATTCTTTGTTTCCTCCCATAGGTCAATAATTTGAACTGGATTAATCGAGTGTGCACCGATGTTGAACTGACACTGCTGCCTGGCGTGTTGGATAAGCATATCGCAACGCACAGACCCCGCTGCATCATTCCAAATGTTCTTGATTTAAAAAAGAATCTATTAAAACTGAGTGCATGGGGAGTTAAGTTGCAAAGCATCAGGCCAGATACAAACCCATTCTTGCAAAGAAAACTACGCAAACTATGGAAGTAATTATTATCTTTATAATGAGTTTTTCCGGAAACGTGATTTATTTAACAATCGGAAGCTAATGCACTGGTTCCACTGAATCTATTAGAGCTATTTAAGTTATTTTTGTTAAAGGCTTTTGTTTGTTTCTAAATTATGATATGGAATTTCTCACAGGGAACTAATTACATTTTGTTAGATGATATTTTTTCCAGATGGTACAGCTAATTTTGTTTGTGCTTTTTTAAATAATTATTGTGGATCCAGTGCCCATGTCCCCTTGGTCAGTAGTTTGTTGTCATGATGTGTCTCACATCTGGGCAGATGTTGGTTGGTCAGTGTGGATCGTGCATGTATTAATCATGCAGACTGGAGCCGCTGACATTCCATCTCACAGTAAAATTACGTTAATAAAACTACCAACTCCTTCCAAAAATAACATTAACTTGTACTTTGTAACTTTCAGAGAGTGCCATGCATTGGATGAAGTTTTGTTTATTCTTGGCCAAATTGATGCTGGAAACATTTGTTTTTTAACTTCCCAGTTATCCTGCTTTTGAGATTTTTCTGGTGAAATGTGTGAATAGCATTACTCGTCGTTGAGGTTGTGTGGTGTGGAAACGGGCGTGAGATTGTGATTAATGCAGAGGTCAATAACATGGCTGTCACTAGAGTGGACTAGTTGGGTGGGCAAGGGGAAGGTCTGGCAGCACCGTGATGTGAGCTCCCCCCCCCCCCTGTTGGCTGACACTGTAGTAGTAGTGGTAGTGGTGCACAGATTTGTACCGTCCGATTGGAGGTTTGAGCTTGGAGCAAGTGCTGGTAGCATACAAGACCACCCAGACCCGCCGCTCACCACTTCAGCAATGCTGTTTGTTTGAGCTAGAGGAACAGCCCCTTTACTCTGAAGGTAGACAGAAAATGCTGGAGTAACTCAGCGGGTGGGCAGCATCTCTGGAGTCCCTTTACTCCGTCTGGGTGGTCCACAACCCGATTGCATCAGCGCTTATTTTTCTAATTTCAGGGTACCCCATTCATCCCTCGCGTGTCCCACCCTTGCACACACAGCTTCCTCCCCGCCCGCCATCCCCCACCCACACGCACGCTCCTGTGTCTCCCCCCCAACCCCAACCTTCCCCATCTAACCACCCATCCACACACAAGCTCCTGTGGCCCCTGTGTCTCACCCGCCCCCTCCCCACACCAAACTCCCCGTTTGCTCCCACACTCCACTTTCCCATTGGGTTCTGTCACGTTTAGCCCCTGAGCTCATCTACCAATTGTGTCCCAGTTACCTCTCCCCTCCTGACTCCCCATCACCCCTCCTCACATGGATCCTCATTCTGTGCCTGCTCCTGTCCCACGCCTCCCCCTTGCCTCTTTATACTGGTCCTCTCCCCTCCACTTTCCCACCGCTCCACGGATGCTGCCCGACCCGCTGAGCACCTCCAGCTGCTTGCTTTTTAGTTCAAAAGCATAAAGTTTGAACTGCAATGTTTATGGGGGTGGGTTGTAGATGGGAGAACCCCAGCACTTTATACTGCTTTAAGAAGAAAATGAAACATTGCAATGATTGCTCTGAATTTAATTCATTCTTTGCCAATTGACAACACAATAACATTATTTGATAAGTGTATGTAACCTCCAGCTTTGTATTCAGTTAAAAGCTGCAGATGCTGGTTTAAACCGAAGATAGACACAAAAAGCTGGAGTAATTCAGTGGGACAGTCGCGCTGAGTTACTCCAGCTCTTTGTGACTCTTCAGTACAGAATGTAGACCTGCCTGATATCAGGTGCAGCTTACATTCTTCTGTCCAGTTGGACGGTGTGATTGACAGCTGAGGTTGGGTGCGTGCGTTAACTCTCTGTGGGTCCTGTACTGCTGCCGTTGAGGGCGGGTGGGGGCGTGTGGTTGATTCTCTACAGGAGTTTTGAGGACAAGTATTATGGTTTCCAGTGACGGGCAGTGCAGGGGAATGGCAGTGCAGTGCACCGCCATTCATTGCGATCATGGCTGATCGTCTGCTATCAATAACCCGTGCCTGCCTTCTCCCCATATCCCTTGACTCCACTAGCCCCTGGAGCTCTATCCAATCTCTCTTAAATCCATCTAGTGATTTGGCCTCCACTGCCCTCTGTGGCAGGGAATTCCATAAATTCACAACTCTCTGGGTAAAAAAGTTCACCTCAGTCTTAAATGACCTCCCCTTTATTCTAAGACTGTGGCCCCTGGTTCTGGACTCACCCAACATTGGGAACATTTTTCCTGCATCTAGCTTGTCCAGTCCTTTTATAATTTGATATGTTTCTATAAGAACTCCCCCCTCATCCTTCTAAACTCCAGTGAATCAGACGACGAAGTGATGATGAAATTCTCAACTAAACCAGTGCATGGCTGAGAATTCCTGTGGATCTGAGTTGGTGAAAGCAATTGAGGGTAAGCAAAGGAGAGGATTTGTGTTATTTTCTATTATTGCTGTTGATTAAGGATTAATTTGTTGCCTGGGTTGAAGGCATAAATGCACCTTGTGGCCTTAAGCACTTTTACGTATAAATTCCAAGCTGCGGCAGCATTGAGCTCTTGGCTTGCAACTTAGCTTTTTATTTTATTTTTATGAATCAAATCGTGCAAAACAAACTGCTTCATTTCTACACTTGCAGTATTTGCATTTTAAAGAGAAAATATTGTGTCTGCATTTTTAAGCCAGTGTTGTTAATTATTAAAACTAAGGTTGAAATGACAATTGTTGTCAGCGAGGAGATGTTGTGTACATTGTAGTGTGTGTTGCAGCAAGATTGTCCCTAGCCTGGTGCCAGGTTCCAGGAACATGTTCTGTTCCCCTGTAACAGTTGGACAATGGGCGGACCGGAGCCCATGCAGTCTCTTGCCTTTACATGTGATGTGGCTTGTTTGTAATGCACTATGCTTTCTAAATCAGTTGCACACGATAAAACAGACTTAACGTCAAAGGTCTGTAAAGTTACGAATGTAATGACGACAGCCAAACGTCCAAAATATGGTGAAAGATGATTCGGTTTGTTTCTGAAGTTTTCTGTGCACCTTTGAGACAATGTCCTAATATTAAATGTAGCTTCAAAGCACTTAACTGATAATGAAAATAAAATTGCTGCATTTTTTAACCTCTCTCGTCTTCTGTCTTTAATCTTGTCCGATGATTACCTTTGGTTATTGGAGTGTCTGGTCTTGTTGAAGGAATGAGATGGTTAACATATAATGAGCATGGTCGACAAAAATGCTGGAGAAACTCAGCGGATGAGGCAGCATCTATGGAGCGATGGATTTGGTAACGTTTCTGGGTCGAGACCCTTCTTCAGACCGTCTCCACTCGAAGCATCACCTATTTCCTTCGCTCCATAGATGCTGCCTCACCCGCTGAGTTGCTCCAGCATTTTTGTCTACCTTTTCCAGCATCTGCAGTTCTTTCTTAAACATATAATGAGCGTTTGTCGGCACTGGGCCTCCACTCACTGGAGTTTAGAAGGACCTCGTTTAAACCTATCAAATAGTGAAAGCCCTGGATAGAGTGGATGTGGAGAGAATGTTTCCACTAGTGGGAGAGTCCAGGACTAGAGGTCATAGCTTCAGAATTAAAGATGTTACTTTAGGAAGACAAGATGGAATTTCTTTAGCCTGAGGGCGGTGAATCTGTGGAATTCTTTGTCACAGAAGACTATGGAGGCCAAGTCAATGGATATTTTTAAGGCAGAGATAGGGTGATAGGATGTTGGGGGTTATGGGGAGAAGGCAGGAGAATGGGGTTATGAGGGAATGTGAAGATTGTGGGATCTGGGTGTTGCTGTGTGGAGGATCCTGGGAGCTTGTCTTGGCTGCTGGGGTGGGAGAGTGGGGTGCGGAGGTAACCTGCGTTGGAGTGGGTTTCTGGGCTGTATCGGAGGGGTTTAACCAGAGTGAATCTAGAGTTGTCGCTCAGTGCAGGAAGGAACTGCAGATGCTGGTTTAAACCGAAGATAGACATGAAATGCTGATCAGTCTGAAGAAGGATCTTGACCTGAAACGTCACCCATTCCTTCTCTCCAGAGATGTTGCCTGTCCCGCTGATTTACTCCAGCTTTTTGTGTCGATCTTCGGTCGTGCCGTTCAAATTGGGAATGGATGTCACACCTAAGTTTAATTTATAGAGACAGCGCTGAAACTGGCCCTTTGGCCCACCAGGTCTGTGCCGACCAGTGATCCCCACACACCTGCCCGAGGGCCAATTTGCATTTATAGCAAGTCAATTACATTACAAACCTGCACGTCTTTGGAGTGTGGGAAACCAAAGATCTTGGAGAAACCCCACGCAGGTCACGGGGAGAACGTGCAAACTCCGTACAGACAGCACACGTAGTCGGGATCGAACCCGGGTCTCTGGCGCTGTGAGGCAGCAGCTCCACCCGCTGCGCCACCGTGCTGCTCATTCCTGAAGGGTGTGGGTGAAGCTGGTGGGGTTTGTTCATAAATTACAGGAGCAGAATTAGGCCATTCGGCCCATCAAGCCTACTCCACCGTTCAATCATAGGTGATTTATCTCTCCCTCCTAACCCCATTCTCCTGCCTTCCCCCTGTAACTCCTGACACCCGTGCTGATGAAAGATCTGTCGATCTCCACCTTACAATTGTGCAATGACTTGGCTTCCACTGCCGTCTGTCGCAATGAATTCCACAGATTCTCCACTCTCTTGTATGGCTTGACCTGCCCAACATAGAAACATAGACAATAGGTGCAGGAGTAGGCCATTCGGCCCTTCGAGCCAGCATCGCCATTCAATATGCTAAAAATCAATATCCAGTTCTTGCTTTCTCCCCATTTCCTTCGATTCCTTTAGGCCTAAGAACTAAATCTAACTCTCTTGAAAACATCCAGTGAATCGGCCTCCACTGTGGCAGAGAATTCCACAGATTTGCAACTCTCTGGATGATGACGTTTTTCCACATCTCAGCCTTAATTGCCCACCCCTTATTCTTAAACTGTGACCCCTGGTTCTGGGTTCCTCCCTTCCAGTTTACTTCCTCTCGCTTCCCCCCCCCAAATTTCAATCGGCCTCAAGAAGGGTCCCGGCCTAAAAAGTCACCTATCCATGTTCTCCACAGATGCTGCCTGACCCGCTGAGTTACTCCAGCACTCTGTGAAACGTCACCTATCCATGTTCTCCACAGATGCTGCCTGACCCGCTGAGTTACTCCAGCACTCTGTGAAACGTCACCTATCCATGTTCTCCACAGATGCTGCCTGACCCGCTGAGTTACTCCAGCACTCTGAAACATCACCTATCCATGTTCTCCACAGATGCTGCCTGACCCACTGAGTTACTCCAGCACTCTGTGAAACGTCACCTATCCATGTTCTCCACAGATGCTGCCTGACCCGCTGAGTTACTCCGTCTCATTTTGTAAGCCAGTTTCTGCCGTTCCCAGTTTATGCAAAAAAACATTTAAATCATGTTTGGAGATGAATGTTGGCAAGACGATGGGGAATTGTCCCACAGCCAGTAGGTATTTATGACTCGCATCCTTCTCTGGAAACTCATCAATCAAATCGCATAATTACACTGAACACTCCCTGCAGAGTCCAACCAGCAGACTAGCGCACTGCGGCCTGTTCTGGAACAATGTCCTTGTTTGGTTATACAGTGCAGAAACAGGCCCTTTGGCCCACCAAATCTGCATCTGCTATCCCCGTATACTAGCACCAGAGTCAATTTACAAATTTACCCAGCCAATTAACCTGCAAACTGTGGAGTGTGGGAGGAAACCGGAGCACCCGGAGAATACCTACGCAGGTCACGGGGAGAGCGTACGAACTCCATACTGATGACACCCGTAGTCAGGATGGAGCCCGGGTCTCTCGTGCTGTGAGGCAGCAGCTCTACCCACTGCGCCACCGTGCCGAACATGTTTGGATTTGTTTTTTATTATTGCCACATGTACCAAGTTCCAGTGAAAAACGTTTTGAATGCAATCCAGCAAAATCATACTATATGTACGTACAACCAAGTGCTGCCAGTACAACAGGTAGTGCTAGGGGAATAAATACTAGAATGCAGAATATAGTGTTACCGTTTAGTTCAGCGATACAGCGTGCAAACAGGCCCGTCAGCCCACAGAGTCTGTGCCAGCCAGCGATCCCCGCACATTAACACTATCCTACACACTGGGGATAATTTACATTTTATACCAAGCCAATTAACCTACAAACCTGTCCGTCTTTGGAGTGTACGTTCTCTGGATTATGAGAGATGCAAGAAACTACAGATTAGAATCTTGAGCAAACCACCGGCTGGAGGAACAACAGGTCAAGCAGCATCTGTGGAGGGAATGGACGTGCAATGCTATTTCATTTCGGAGTCACGTGAGTGACTTCGTGAAGAGCCCGCCGGCACGCATGCGCGACATATCGTCGCATCGCATTGCTGCCGACGGCTGGTCGGGAGCGCGGCTCCTGACCAGCCCTTCAGAGGGCCGACTCAGGTAAGGCTAAGCCCCCTAGAGTTGGTGTTTCCTGTTGGGGGGAGCAGTGTGTTCTCTCCCTACAGGAACGTGGATTTGGAGTCGCCGCCACTTATCCCGGAGCCTTTCTCAGCGGCTCACCTGCGAGTCGGGCCGGGAAACAGGCGTGGTGTCGGGGAGCCCTGTTGGTACAGGGCCCGACCCGCCGATACACCGGAGCTCCAGTGTGAGTTGGTGTCTTGTTGTGGCGGGTGTATATTATGTTCTCTCCCTGCAGGTACGTGGGGAAATAGACGTGGATGTCGGGGAGCCCTGTTGTTACCGGGCCCGATCCGCCGCTATGCAGGAGCTCCAGTGCCGATTCAAGGAGCAGGTGCTCCAGTGTTGATTTGAGAAGCAGGAGCTCCAGTGCTGGTTCAGGAGCAGGAGCTCCAGTGCTGGATTAAGGAGCAGGAGCTCCAGTGCTGATTCGAGGAGCAGGAGCTCCAGTGCTGATTCAAGGAGCAGGAGCTCCAGTGCTGATTTAAGGAGCAGGAGCTCCAGTGCTGATTTAAGGAGCAGGAGCTCCAGTGCTGATTCGAGGAGCAGGAGCTCCAGTGCTGATTCAAGGAGCAGGAGCTCCTGTGCTGATTCGAGGAGCAGCAGCTCCAATGCTGATTCCAGGAGCCGAGAACGGGGTGCCTCTCGAAAGGGGGGACCCTGCCACAAGTTCGCCATTGGCGACCACGGGGAAGGGGTCGTGCTGCGGCCCGACCCCCCTCCGCTAGCCCTTCGTTGAAGGGCAGGGGAGGAGCCCGTAAGCCTAAACCCGGTTCGGGCCAAGGCTCCACCAGCCGCCATGGTGCGGTCTGGTGCAACGGCGGGACCTGGGTCTGTGAGATCTGCTATCCAACTCCCAAACCCCGCCGCTGGGACGGGGGGCTTGGGTACGGTCCCGCCTCGGTCGCCGAGTCCCCTGTCGATGGGGGGGACGAGACCGTGCGTCGGCAAGGTCCACGATGTGGACAGCCGGCAAGCCCGCGCGGGCGTCGCTCCATGCTTCTGCTGGAGTCGACCCAAAGCCGTCAGGGCCCTTTGTGGCAACGGCTTCCGCTCCCGTTAAACGGAGACGGTTGAACACCTTTCCCGCGCGGGAATCGCGCGGTTCGCTGCGGCGGCCGATAGCGACAACTTCCGGCACCGAGATCACTTCTCAGAGGTGCGGGCCGATGAAAGGAGCCCCGGCAATCTTTCTGAGCCGGAGGTCTCCGACCACCCCAGTGTTCAGGGTGAAGGGCGTATGGCCGCATGACGCGGCTACTGGAGAGGAGCCATCCAGCTCCAGTAGGCACAGGGAGGTTAACCGCCGTCAGCAGAAGTTGAGAACCGTCAGCAGACACTAAGCCCAGCGAACTGCTCCTCCCTTCAACGAGCCCATACGCCACGGTCGCCGAGTCCCCCATGGATGGGAGGACGAGACTATGCGTCGGCTAGGTCCATGATATGGGCAGCCGGCAAGCCCACGCGGGCGTCGGATCTCCATGCTAAGTCAGGTGCCGACTTCCCATCGCATTTGCCCTCCGAGGCAGCGAGACCAAGCTCCGCCGAGGAGGCGTTTGAGAGTACCTCCCGCGCGGGAATCGCTCAGCTTCGCTGCAGCGGCTACCGGCGACAACTTTCCGGCACCAGGTTCACCTCGATGAGGTGTGGGCCGATGGACGAAGCCCCAGCAGTTCAGCAGAACATGAGGACTTCGGCCGCCCGAGTTTTAGCTCAAGGGGCGTATTGGCCAGGATGGAGCGGATATTGGAGCCCCTCCTGCAGCAGAATCAAAAAATTTCGGGGAAGACTTCTCCAAGAGGGAAGGATATTCGGGGTCCTCCATCCCAGCATATGCCTCAACGGAAGTTTACGCTGTCTGCCGTTGAGCAGGCAGCAGGCACGGCTGAAAATTTTCGTCGGAACAAAAGGCGTGATAGAGAAAACTATTCACGAGCCCATTGAATTCGTCTCCCATATTTTTACTAGGCCAAAAAAGGATGGAGGTCGTCGGGTGATTATTGACTTGACCAGTTGAATACCTTTGTAACATATACACATTTTAAAATGGACACCTTTTGAGACAGCCAAATCACTGCTTTCGCATGGTTGCTTTATGGCATGTATTGATTTGAAAGATGCATGCTATTCAGTGTCCATCCGGAAACATCACCGGAAATTTTTGAAATTTGTCTGGATGGATCAGCTCTGGCAATATCGGGCCTTACCAAATGGGCTTACTACCGCCCTAGGCTTTACTAAATTACTCAAACCTATTATGGCCAAATTACGTATACAACATCATATTGTAATGGCTTATTTAGATGATATTCTGATTATTGGCAACACTCTGGAAGCAGCTGAAAGCGCTGTTTCAGCAACTGTTACTATATTTCAGCAGCTGGGGTTTATAGTCCATCCAGAAAAATCGAAGTTTCACCCATCCCAGGTTATGGATTATTTGGGTTTCACGGTGGACTCTATTCTAATGAGGGCCAACATTCCATTTCACAAGGTGGAGGATGTTTCCCTTGCATGTCAGGATCTCGCATCCGCCAGTATACCATCTATTCGGCATACAGCTAAGATGATTGGGAAAATCGTAGCTTTATTTCCGGCAGCCCGGTTTAGACCTTTGCATTATCAAAATCTGCAAAGGGCCAAGATTGCTGCGTTAAAAAAGAACGCTGGTCATTTTGACAGACCTATGGGGCTGCCTTCCGATGCTAAGGTTGAGCTACAATGGTGGGTGTCCAATATTGGCAAGGCATTCAAACCCATTGTTGTGCCCAATCCGGTGGTATATTTGCAAACTGACGCAAGCTCTCTAGGCTGGGGAGCTGCGGACAGCTCTTCTAGTTGTGGAGGCAGGTGGGATCCCCTTGAAGCTAGCATGTTGCTAATACAAGGGATTAACTATTTGAAGCTGCTTGCAGCATTTCACGGACTGCGGGCATATTGTGCTAATCTTAGTGGTACTCATGTCCATCTCCAAATAGACAACACTACAGCGGTGGCATATTTAAACCATATGGGCGGTACCAGGTCAGTCTCTTGTGACAAATTGGCTAATACTATTTGGTGCTGGTGTATTGATCGAGATATTTGGATTTCAGCTACCTATTTGCCAGGTAGGCTTAATACTGTGGCAGACACCAGGTCACACAAATTCAATGATAGTTTGAGTGGATGCTGCATCCTCAAATATTTGCCCAAATTACAGCCAAATTTGGCCAACCGGATATCGACCTTTTTGCGTCCCGGTTGAACCATCAGGTACCGACATATGTTTCATGGGAACCAGACCCTGGGGCATTAGCGATTGATGCATTCTCGCTAGACTGGGGGAAGTGGTTTTTCTATGCATTCCCCCCGTTTTGCCTCATCAGTCGGGTATTACAAAAAAAATCAGGATGGATTCTGCCAGAGGCATTCTTGCCATACCCGACTGGCCTACACAGCCTTAGTATCCGGTGGTCTCTGACATGATTAGTCAACCTTGGGTCCCTCTAGAGGGTTGCCCACATTTGGTTTCTCACCCTGTCTCAGGGGAGTTACACCCCTGCCATGCCTATCTAAAATTACTGGCTTGCAGGTTCTGACCAGGCCATGGATGCAGTATGGCCTTACCACCCGGACCATGAACACCATTGGAGCATCATGTCGAGAGTCAACCAGGCGGAGATATCTCTCCCACATCACCAAGTGGGAAGCCTACTGCAGTCGCTCTCACATCACCTGTGATGATGTCTCCGTAGCCGACGTCCTGGAATTCCTCGCGGGGTTGCACCATGATGAGCACTTGAGTTATAGTGCCATCAACAGCGCCAGGAGTGCGCTATCATTCTACCTCAACATCGAGGTAGGATCGAACAGGCTAGTGTCCAGGCTTATGCGGGGAATATTCAATCTGAATCCGCCTACACCACGCTACAACATCACCTGGGATGTCAGGGATGTACTTACCCTGCTCAGGTCGTGGTCACCCATGGAAGGGTTACAGCTGGACCAACTCTCTATGAAATTGGTGATGTTACTAGCGCTGACTTCAGCACAGCGGGTTCAGACGCTCCACAAACTACGTATTGACAGGATGACGTCGACCCCTGGAGAAGTAGTCTTTTTCGTCGATGAGCTACTCAAGCAGCATAGACCTGGGTGCACAGGGCTGCAGCTGAAGTTCCCGGCATACCCTGCAGATGCTCGGCTATGTTTAGCCTCACATATCCGTTACTACATCAAGGTGACGAGGAGCATCAGAGGAATGGAGTTGTACCTGCTTGTCACTCACAAAAGACCTCACCATCGAGTGACAGTCCAGACGATATCCAGGTGGCTCCGGATCGTCCTGAATAAGGCAGGTATTGACACTAATGTGTTTACATCCCACTCCACCAGGGCTGCATCTACGTCGGCGGCGAGAGTCATGGAGGTACCCATGGACCATATCCTCGCCACAGCAGGATGGGCGAATGAAGCTGTGTTCCAGCGATTCTATAATAAGCCTGTTGCTGCTCCCCTTCAGTTCGCAGAGGCCGTGCTGAACGCCGGGTGTGAACGTGGGGATGTCCCTGATTAAAAGGGTGTTATTTGTTGTGTTATTAACAAATCTTCTTTTTGTTTCAGTATAACCTCGTTTCATCAACTTGTTTACTCCAATCCATCCTTGCTAGTGGTGTGTCCGCATGGACGTTGTCCAGGGCGTGTAATCACAGAAGCTTTGAAGTCTTCACGAAGTCACTCACGTGACTCCGAAATGAAATAGTAAGATTGAACGAGAACTTACCAGGTTTGAAGGTTGATCTTTATTTCATGAGGAGTTGCGGTGAGGGATTTCGTGCCCTCCGCTCCCAACCCTCGATCATCTTCAGCTGGTAATCAGAGTCTCTTTAAATCTTACTATGCCAAGTCATTTCTGTTGTTGTTTCTGTGATTCCACACCGCTGCTTTGAAGAATGTCGCGCATGCGTGCCGGCGGGCTCTTCACGAAATCCCTCACCGCAACTCCTCATGAAATAAAGATCAACCTTCAAACCTGGTAAGTTCTCGTTCAATCTTACTATTCCCATGCAATGCTTCAGGTCTGACCCTTCATCAGACAGATGGAGTAGGGGGGAGATAGTTGGAAAAGAGAGGTGGGGGTTGGACAAAGTCTGGCAAGTGATAGGTGGATGCAGGAGGAGGGGGGTAAATGGGCAGATGGATGGACATAACGATGGTGGTAAAAAGGAGATATTTCCTCCATAGACCTGCCTGACAGAAGGCAGTGGAGGCCAATTCACTGGATGTTTTCAAGAGAGAGTTAGATTTGGCTCTTAGGGCTAATGGAATCAAGGGATATGGGGAGAAAGCAGGACCGGGGTACAGATTTTGGACGTTCAGCCATGATCGTATTGAATGGTGATGCTGGCTCGAAGGGCTGAATGGCCTCCTCCTGCACCTATTTTCTATGTTTCGATGACTAGATTATTACAGCCTGAGGGATTAGTTTAATTTGGCCGTGTTTGTCAGCAAGGGCTGTGGCCTGTTGCTGTCTTGTACTTTTCTGTGCTCTAAGTTTGATCTTGCTCATCTGTAGAATCTTGCTTTCAGACTGTGTGACCAAACCCAGTGCATGACTGGCATTTCCTGGACCCCACTTACATTATAGCTGGACAAACTGTTTACACTTCTATAAAGCGAGTTCAGAATGAAATACTAGATGTTGGTATTCTCAAACTGCAGCTACATTATAACTGGACAAACAATTCAAAATTCAAAACTGCAGCTGCAGATGAAAATCTCCTTGTCCAATGTGAAATAAATGAACGTACTAAAAACCGGTCACCATTTCTCGAATTAGATCAACAACTTCCTCAAATATAAAGTTCTGGGTGAAAGCCAGAACAGGAAAGCTTTGTATGTGAACTGACGATCGATGCATTACTGTACTTCCTGTTTGTCACGGACAGAGCGAGGGTTTCAACACGATCACTATTGCAGAGCCTCAGGGAGGAGAAGGCCACGGCAGAGCAGAAACCAGGAACTGCAGATGCTGGTTTACACAAAAGGACACAAAGTGCTGGAGTAACTCAGCCGGTCAGGCAGTATCTATGGAGAACATGGATAGGTGACGCTTCAAGTTGAGATCCTTTCTCCTGCACTCTGTGAAACGTCACCTATCCATGTTCTCCACAGATGCTGCCTGACCCGCTTAGTTACTCCAGCACTCTGTGAAACGTCACCTATCCATGTTCTCCACAGATGCTGCCTGACCCGCTGAGTTGCTCCAGCACTCTTTGAAACGTCACCTATCCATGTTCTCCACAGATGCTGCCTGACCCGCTGAGTTACTCCGTCTCATTTTGTAAACCAGCAGCTGCCGTTCCCAGTTTATGCAAAAAAACATTTAAATCATGTTTGGAGATGAATGTTGGCAAGACCATGGGAATTGTCCCACAGCCAGTAGGTATTTATGACTCGCATCCTTCTCTGGAAACTCATCAATCAAATCGTATAATTACACTGAACACTCCCTGCAGAGTCCAACCAGCAGACTAACACACTGCGGCCTGTTCTGGAACAATGTCCTTGTTTGGTTATACAGTGCAGAAACAGGCCCTTCGGCCCACCAAATATACATCTGCTATCCCCCGTATACTAGCACCAGGGACAATTTACAAATTTACCCAGCCAATTAACCTGCAAATTTTGGAGTGTGGGAGGAAACCGGAGCACCCGGAGAATACCTACGCAGGTGACGGGGAGAGCGTACGAACTCCATACTGATGACACCCGTAGTCAGGATGGAGCCCGGGTCTCTCGTGCTGTGAGGCAGCAGCTCTACCCACTGCGCCACCGTGCCGAACATGTTTGGATTTGTTTTTTATTATTGCCACATGTACCAAGTTCCAGTGAAAAACGTTTTGAATGCAATCCAGCAAAATCATACTATACGTACGTACAACCAAGTGCTGCCAGTACAACAGGTAGTGCTAGGGGAATAAATACTAGAATGCAGAATATAGTGTTACCGTTTAGTTCAGCGATACAGCGCGCAAACAGGCCCGTCAGCCCACAGAGTCTGTGCCAACCAGCGATCCCCGCACATTAACACTATCCTACACACAGGGGATAATTTACATTTTATACCAAGTCAATTAACTTACAGGATTGAACCCGGGTCTCTGGCGCTGAAAGGCAGCAACTCTACCACTGCGCCATCGTGCCACCCTTGACTTACGGAGCCATTTAGCTGCTTACTCCGTACGGACCGCACCCGTGGTCAGGATCGAGCCCTGGTTTCTGGCGCTGCAAGGCAGCAACTCCAGAGCTGCGCCACTGTTCCACCCCGATAAAAGATTTATTAATTGCAAGAGCTGCAATGAGGTAGGTTGGGAGACGGGAACTAAACTCTTGCTTGTGGTAGGACATGCGCACCGCAGCATAGAGAGGTCAAACCTTTCATTGTACACCTGGACACTCCATCATTGGGGAAAAAACAGAGTGTATTAAACTATTGATTATTGTACAACTGGACAAAGAGTGCTGGAGTAACTCAGTGGGTCAGGCAGCATCTGTGGAGGGAACATTCACAGGCGACATTCAGCTGGATTGCATGCAATTCCCGCAGGTCTACTCGCTGCAGCGGTGCCTTGAAGCCCCCGATGTCAGGGCACAGAATGCAACTATGGCCACGGACCACCGGGGACTACCGCCTTGATCAAAGATGGCGGCATGCATTTGGACAATGGCCACGATCAAAGATGGCGACCCGGCCAAGGCGACGACCAGGATCAAAGATGGCGGGTTGTGGGGTGGAGCGTAGTCGCCTTGATTAAAGATGGCGACCCGCCCACTGCGACAGCCAGGATCAAAGATGGCGGCGTGGAGCAGCCGCGAGACCGCCTTTATCAAAGATGGTGATGCGCGTTATTTTGGCCGCCAGGATCAAAGATGGCGGGGTTGCATTTGTCACAGCGCCGGGCTGGGCCGGGCCTGCTCAGGCAGGCGGCGATGGCGCTGCGTCTGGCGGCGCTCGCTGTGCTGGCGGCGGCGGCCCAGGCTGCGGGTGAGCGCAGGCTGAGGCCTGGCACCGGTCCCGGGGCGGGCAAGGCCCAGGGGGGGGGGGGGGGGAGGGAGGGAGGGGCAGTGACCCCAGGCTGACCCCCTCTCCTCAAAGTCTCTTTATCAACTTTAACCCCCACACGGGCCTTGTCCCTCCAATCCCTGTATCTCCATCTGCTGAAACTCCTCTTAAACTCCACTGTATCGTCCAAGTTAGTGTCCAGAGAAAGACCACACTATGCTGGAGTACAGAAGTGTCACAACAGCACCTCATATTTACCTGGCGGTGTGAATGTTGACTTCTCTAACACAAATAACCCTTGCTTTCCCTCTCTCTCCATCATAGAAAAATAGGTGCAGGAGGAGGCCATTCAGCCCTTCGAGCCAGCACCGCCATTCAATATCTTCTTATCGAGTCCACACTCAAGATTAGTTGTTGAGCCAGAGCTGAACACACTTCTCAGCATCCGCATACAATTGTGTCTGTCTTGTCGCTTCTTGTGTGTGGTGGTGGAAAGATTGGTGGAAACTGGGCCGCGACGTGAACGCTCTTTCCTTGACCCCTCCATTCAATATGATCATGGCTGATCATCCAAAATCAGTCCCCCCTTCCTGCTTTCTCCCCATATCCCTTGATTCCATTAGCCCTTAGAGCTAAATCTAACTCTCTTGAAAACATCCAGTGAGTTGGCCTCCACTACCTTCTGTGGCGGAGAATTCCACAGATTCACAACTCTCTGGTTGAAAAAGTCCTAAATGGCCTACCCCTTATTCTTAAACTGTGACCCCTGGTTCTGGGTTCCTTCCCCGTCCTAGTTCCCTGACTAGTTTCACTGTCCTGATTTGTTTTACTGTTTGGGGGTACACAAAAGGCTGGAGAAACTCAGCGGGTGCAGCAGCATATAAGGAGTGAAGGAGATAGGCAATGTTTCGGGCCGAAACCCTTCTTCAGACTGATGGGAGGTGGGGGGGTGGGGAGAAGAAAGGAAAAAGGAGGAGGAGGAGCCCGAGGGCTGGGGGAGAAGTGGGAAGGGGAGGAGACAGCAAGGGTTAACAGAATTGAGAGAATTCAATGTTCAAGCGCAGAGGATGCCGACTCCCCAAGCGGAATGTGAGGTGCTGTTCCTCCAATTTGCGGTGTTGCTCACTCTGGCCGTAGAGGAGGCCCAGGACAGAGAGGTTGGATACGGAATGGGAGGGGGAGTTGAAGTGCTGAGCCACCGGGAGGTCGGGTTGGTTATTGCGGACCGAGCGGAGGTGTTCGGCGAAACGATCGCCAAGCCTCCGCTTGGTCTGACCGATATAGATCAGCTGGCATCTAGAGCAGCGGATGCAGTAAATGAGGTTGGAGGAGGTGCAGGTGAACCTCTGTCGGACCTGGAAGGACTGCTTGGGTCCCTGAAAGGAGTGGAGGGGGGAGGTAAAGGGACTTTTCCCCCAGCCAACAATTAGCTATTCTACATTTTCCTTGATCACCGTCTGCTTTGATCTGTTGTTCTCACACCTTACCCTTCCATATGTCTATGTCCCCCTCTCCCCTGACTCTCAGTCTGAAGAAGGGTCTAGACTCCTTCTCTCCACAGATGCTGCCTGTCCTGCTGAGTTACTCCAGCATTTTGTGTCTATCGCCAGATTCAGGGACAGTTTCTACCCAGTTGTTATCAGGCAACTGAACCATTCTATTACCAACTAGAGAGCAGTCCTGAACTACTATCTACCTCATTGGTGACCCTTCGACTATTTTTGATTGGACCTTACTGGACTTTATCTTGCACTAAATGTTACTCTCTTCCTCATGTATCTGTACGCTGTGCACGACTCGATTGTAATCATGTATTGTCTTTCCGCTGACTGAATAGCACAGAACAAATGCTTTTCACTACCTCGGTACACGTGACAATAAACGCAACTAACTAACAAACCATGTATATGACATATACATAGTTATATTACATATAATATACAGTGCATATTTACACCAAAGATAGAAACAAATTGCCGGAATAACAACAGGATAGGCAGCATCTCTGAAAGGTCTCAAACCAAAACATCACCCAATCCTTCTCTCCAGAGACGCTGCCTGTCCACTAAGTTACCCCAGCACTCTGTCCATATTCTCCAGAGATGGTGCCTGACAATAGGCAATAGACAATAGGTGCAGGAGGAGGCCATTCGGCCCTTCGAGCCGGCACCGCCATTCAATGTGATCATGGCTGATCATCCACAATCAGTACCCCGTTCCTGCCTTCTCCCCATATCCCCTGACTCCGCTTTCTATAAGAGCCCTATCTAGCTCTCTCTTGAAAGTATCCAGAAACTGACCAATTGAGTTACTCCAGCACTCTGTGAAACATCACCTACCCATGTTCTCCAGGGATGCTGCCTGACCCGCTGAGTTACTCCAGCATTTTGTATCCTTTTCTGTCCTTCTACAGTATATCTGCTGCCTTTGGTATAACCCTATCATAGTGTTATGGAGTCATAGTCATAGAGTGATACAGTGTGGAAACAGGCCCTTTGGCCCAACTTGCCCACACCGGCCAACAATGTCCCAGTTACACTAGTCCCACTTACCTGTGCTTGGTCCTTATCCCTCCAAATCTGTCCTTTCCATGTGCCTGTCTAACTGTTCCTTAAAGGATCGGATTGTCCCTGCCTCAACTACCTCCTCTGGCAGCTCGTTCCATACACCCACCACCCTTTGCGAGAAAAAGTTACCTCTCGGATTCCTATTAAATCTTTTCTCCCTCACCTTGAACCTGTGTCCTCTGGTCCTCAATTCCCATACACTGGGCAAGAGACTCTGTGTATCCACCTGATCTATTGCTCTCATGATTTTGTATCCCTCTAAAAGATCCCCCCTCACCCTCCTGCGCTCCATGGAATAGAGACCCAGCCTACTCAACCTCTCCCTAGAGTGATTTCACCTTTCCTATTTTTGTGCTCAACCCACATTGTTTCAGGGAACAAACCCTCCACTGCCTCCTCGTGAGTGCTGCCGTGATATTCTCCCTGGTTAGTAATGCAATTCCTCCACCTCTTTTACCTCCCTCTCTATCGCATCTGAAACATCAAAATCTGGACCATTGAGCTGCCAGTCCTGTCCCTCTCGTAACCAAGTCGCTAATGGCCACAACGTCATAGTTCCATGCACAGATCCAGGCTCGAAGTTCACCTGCCTTACCCAGAATAAACACACTGATCATGGCGGACTTGATTGTAATCTCAAACCTGCATTCTTGTCTACACCGATTCACCTTTCACCTTCTTGCTTGTCAAGAATCTATCTAACTCTGCCTCAAGAATATACAAAGACTGTAATTCAAGGAAGAGAGATCCAAAGATGTACCAACCCTCAGTGGGAAAATCTTTCTGCCTTCTCTGTCTCGGCTCTCACACGTGCTTCATGTCCCTTCCATCAAGACCCCTCAGCCCAACACAGCTTGTCTTGTCCCTAAACTATTGCTGAACAATCCATCCACCACTGCCAGTCTTTGTCCCGCTCCCACCTCTCTCCATCTCCCCCCTACTCCAGTCTGAAGAAGGGCCCCGACCGGCAACATCATCTGGCCATCTCCCTCCGTAGATGCTGCCTGACCTGCTGAGTTCCTCCAGCACTTTGCGTTTGACTTAATAAACCTATTTATTTTGTAGCTGACTGTGGCAGACCTCCAGAGTTGGAAAATGGCTCTCTAGTTAATGAATTTACCTCTGAGACCTCATTTAAAGAGGGTGCAGAGGTTATTTATGAGTGTGATTTGGGTTATGTATTCAAGGAAGACTCATTAAACAGTTCAAGATCTGTTACTTGCGGGGAAGATTCAACGTGGACAACGTTGCAACTCAAATGTGAATGTAAGTAACAAGTAGTCTGATTGGATTCTCCTTTCTCCTGTTGAAGGTAGTTTGTTTCCATTGGCCAAAGGAACTGTTGAGAACTTAGTTACTGAACATTTGGAACGTCGCAATGGTGTGAGAAATTGTGGTGAAACTGACCTGCAAATACTGAGTTCTTTGGATTAATTTAAAACTCTTTGAGGCATAATCTGTCAATTGAGGTCGGTATACAGAAGCAAGGATTTGCTTCTTCAGTTATGGAACATCATATCACCAGTTCCAGGTGTGTTATGTTTACAGTTGTACAAGACATTAGTGAGGCCATTTGATGTATTGTGTTTAGTTGTGGTCACCCTGTGGTGGGAAAGATGTGGAACAAGCGGAGAGAAGATTTACGAGGATGTTGCCAGGACTCGAGGGCCTGAGTTACAGGGGGAGGTTGAGCAGGCTAGGACTTTATTTACTTGAGCACAGGAGGATGCGGGGTGATCTTACAGAGGTATATAAGATCATGAGAGGAATACATAGAGTAAATGCACAGTCTTTTACCAGAGGATGGGAATCCAGTGGCAGAGGACATGGGTTTAAGGTGAGGGGGGGAAAGATTTATAGGAACCTGAGGGGCAATTATTTCACACAAGAATGTTGGGTATATGGAACAAGCTGCCAGATGAGGTAGTTGAGGCTGGGACTATACCAACATTTAGAAGACATGTGGACAGATACATGGATGAATGAATGAATGAATGAATGAATAAGTTTATTGGCCAAGTATTCACATACAAGGAATTTGCCTTGGTGCTCCGCCCACAAGTGACAACATGACATACAGTGACAGTTCGGAATGACACATAAAACATTAAATATTAATAATAAAACATTATTGATTAAACTTGTGAATTAAATAAAATACCAGAGCAAAAGGAGGCTACACATTTTTGGTTATTGAGTAGAACTCATGGAAAAAAGGACAGGTTTAGAGGCATATGGGCAGGTGGCACTGGCAGAGATAGGCATCTTGGTCGGCATGGGCAGGTTGGGCTGAAGGAGCTGTTTCCATGTCGTAGGACTCTACAACTGAGGAAAGGCTCATTTGTAAACTGTAACAATCTAGAGTTTACAGACACTACAAATTGTTTTGCCAGTTCTGAGAACAAACAAAGAGGTTTGCGAGTATTTTTCTATCCTTTATCATCTCCCATTTTCATTTACACAGTGAGGAACTGTGGAAATCCAGGAGAGATAATGAATGGATATTCTCAGACACCGAATACTACTTTTGGAAGTAAAGTTACTTTCACTGTGAGACAGGGTGAGTACACAGAACTAAAATTATCTTTAAGAGACTTCTTAAAAAATGTTCTGAAGAAGGGTCCTGACCCAAAACACTGCCTACCAATGTCTTCCACAGATGCTGCTGACCCGCTGAGTTACTCCAGCACTCTGTGAAACGTCACCTATCCATGTTCTCCACAGATGCTGCCTGACCCGCTGAGTTACCCACACTCTGTGAAACGTCACCTATCCATGTTCTCCACAGATGCTGCCTGACCCGCTGAGTTACTCCAGCACTCTGTGAAACGTCACCTATCCATGTTCTCCACAGATGCTGCCTGACCCGCTGAGTTACTCCAGCACTCTGTGAAACGTCACCTATCCATGTTCTCCACAGATGCTGCCTGACCCGCTGAGTTACTCCAGCACTCTGTGAAACGTCACCTATCCATGTTCTCCACAGATGCTGCTGACCCGCTGAGTTACTCCAGCACTCTGTGAAACGTCACCTATCCATGTTCTCCACAGATGCTGCCTGACTTTACCTTAGTTTAGTTTATTGTCACATGTACTGATGTACAGTGAAAAGCTTTTTTGTTGCGTTCTATCCAGTCAGCGGAAAGACTCGACATGATTACAATCGAACCATCCACGACGCACAGACACATGCTAAAGGGAATAACGTTTAGTGCAGGATAAAGCCAGTAAAGTCTGAATAAAGTTAGTCCCAGGGTCCTCAATGAGGTAGATGGAGTTCAGGACTGCTCTCTAGTTGGGGACAGAATGATTCAGTTGCCCGATAACACCTGGGGAAGAAACTGTCGCTGAATCTGGAGGTCACACGTCTGTACCTCTTGCCCGATGGGAGAGGGGAGAAGAGGGAGCGGCTTTTGATGCTACTTGTTAGTTGGTGTTTTTGCCTGGGTTTCCTACAGTCACCTGTTTTCCTTGTGTTTAGATACCAGGTGGTGGGTCGCAGTTACCAGTTGTGCACTGCTGATGGTTGGGAAGGCCAGATCCCCACGTGTAAAGGTGGGCTTCCACTTTCATCACACGTTCAACGCAAGATAGTTCACAAAGACTGGCGGGGAACTGATGGGCCGAACATTGCCCTCTGTCTGCCTGCCTGCCTGTCTGCCTTCCTGCCTGTCTGCCCGTCTGTCCGTCTGTCCGTCTGTCTGTCTGTCTGTCTGTCTGTCTGTCTGTCTGTCTGTCTGTCTGTCTGTCTGTCTGTCTGTCTGTCTGTCTGTCTGTCTGTGATGTTCCTTCAGGAAGTAGATAAGGAGGAATTTCTTTATTCAGAGGGTGGTGAATCTGTGGGATTCTTTGCCACAGATGGCTGTGGAGGCCACAAGTCAGTGGATATTTTTAATGCAGAGATAGATAGATTCTTGATTAGTGTGGATGTCAGTGGTTATGGGGAGTAGGCAGGAGATTGGGGTGAGGAGGGAGAGAGATCAGCCATGAATGAATGGCGGATTAGACTTGATGGGCCGAATGACCTAATTCTGTTCCTATCACTTATGACCTTATTAATATATATATTTATTTATCTATTTATTTATTCATTTGCTTATTTATTTATTTATTTGTTTATTTATCTGTTTTTCTTCCTTCCTTCCTTCCTTCCTTCCTTCCTTCCTTCCTTCCTTCCTTCCTTCCTTCTCCTTCCTTCCTTCCTTCCTTCCTTCCTTCCTTCCTGTGGCAATGGCAGAAACGACAGTGTTCATCAGTCAAGTCAGGGGTGGCACAGTGGCACAGCGGTAGAGTTGCTGCCTTACAGCGCCAGAGACCCGGGTTCGATCCCAACTTCAGGTGCTGTCTGTATGGAGCCTGTAACATTCTCCCCGTGACCGCGTGGGTTTTCTCTGTCAATTGTCCCTAGTGTGTGTCGGATAGTGTTAGTGTGCGGGGGATCGCTGGACGGCACAGACCGGGTGGGGCGAAGGGCCTGTTTTCACGCTGTATCTGAACTAAACAAGTATTGGAAGCACTAATTCAATGTCATTTCTTCCAGCTGTCACTTGCGATGAACTTCCACCAATTATGAATGGTGTGGCTCCGTCACCACCCAATAGGGAGAACTGGAAATATGGGATGGTGGCAAGGTACTCCTGTGATGAGAACTATTCACTGATCGGTGCAGTCGAGCTAGTTTGTGCAGAGACCGGGGAGTGGAACAATGAGCTGCCAACATGTAGAGGTACGGGACTATAGTTTGCCCGTTGTCCACAGAAGATTGTTTGCAGCAAACCTACTCACTTAGTTACTTTTTATTACAGACTCAAGGTCCAGATAAAAGACAAGACATTACATAGAATAAATTACATACATTAGCACGATACATGGTTTAAGTGTCCTACAACAAGGCCACTATGCCAATGTCTCCACAGCTGGGATTGGTAGCATGTCGTGCTAAACCTTATGTTTGATAAGGCCAAGATGATTTCATTTTCAGTCATTAATCCAGCCAATAAATTTATACATAGGATTTCTTAAGACAGTTTGTGAAGTCTTGACTCCTGCAGCCACAAACATTTCACTTGCATTACCCGATCTAGGTCTCTTAAGTAATATTCTCATGGCATCATTATAAGCTACTTTAAGTCTATGTAAGCTTGCATTTCTGTAGTTTGACCACAGGTGTGCAGTATAGAGTGGTGTACAATATGCTCTGAACAGAGACATCTTCACTCCATCTGTACACGCACTAAACTTGTGCAAGAGAATGTTTGCTTGTGCATACATCATACGACGTTGCCTATAAATATCCTCATCATCTGTCATTTGTTCTGTAATAAAATGTCCAAGATATTTTACCTTATTACAGACACTAAGATTGTTATCAGGCTATTTAAAATCAGGAAATTTAGACATTTATTCTCTTTGGTTCTACAGATCATAACAGCATTCTTACCAGTATTATATTTAATATCAAGTAAAGGTTTAGGATCACAAAAAATGCCCCGTCCACTGATTCCATAAATCCTGCCACTTTAATCCTGCTTACAGTGTGCAAAGGTGGTGCAGCAGGTAGAGCTGCTGCCTCTCAGCGCCAGAGACCCAGGTTCGATCCTGACCTCAGGGGCTGTCTGCATTTAGAGTTTCCACATTCTCCTTGTGACCATGTGGGTTTTCTCCGGGTGCATCAGCTTCCTCCCACGTCCAAAGACATGTGGGTTTGGAGATTAATTGGCCTCTAGTGTGTAGGGAGTGGATGAGAAAGTGGGATAACAGAACTAATATGAATCGTTGATCAGCGTGGACTCATTGGGCTTGTTTCCATGCGGTATCTTCCAATAAAATAATCCCGCACATGATAATGGCTCTGAATAAATGTTAGAAAATTCAAGAATAAATGTAATTAAAGACAAATGATTGCCACAAGTTGCAACGTGGGTTTGGCTTAATGTAGTTGGGTTGGATATGTTCTAGATAAACTTATAAGAAATTGTTTATATTCAGTAAACAATTTAACCTTGGTCATAAATAAAGTCATACCAACCTCCAGAGTTGTAGATCTGTAATCAACTGGAATGTGTGTGGTATTTAAAAAATGTGTATGTATAAAGGGTGGTGGATTCACACAGAGGGTGGTGGGTGTGTGCAACAAGCTGCCAGAGGAGATAGTTGAGGCAGGACTATCCTAACATTTAAGAAGCAGTCAGACAGATACATGGATAGGACAGGTTTGGAGGAATATGGTCCCAAACGCGGGCAGGTGGGACTCGTGTAGCTGGGACATGTTGGCCGGTGTGGGCAAGTTGGGCCGAAGGGCCTGTTTCCGTGCTGTATAACTCTATGACTAGTGTAGCTGGGACATGTTGGCCGGTGTGGGCGTTGGGCCGAAGGGCCTGTTTCCGTGCTGTATAACTCTATGACTAGTGCAGCTGGGACATGTTGGCCGGTGTGGGCGTTGGGCCGAAGGGCCTGTTTCCGTGCTGTATAACTCTATGACTAGTGCAGCTGGGACATGTTGGCCGGTGTGGGCGTTGGGCCGAAGGGCCTGTTTCCGTGCTGTATAACTCTATGACTAGTGCAGCTGGGACATGTTGGCCGGTGTGGGCGTTGGGCCGAAGGGCCTGTTTCCGTGCTGTATAACTCTATGACTAGTACAGCTGGGACATGTTGGCCGGTGTGGGCGTTGGGCCGAAGGGCCTGTTTCCGTGCTGTATAACTCTATGACTGGTGCAGCTGGGACATGTTGGCCGGTGTGGGCAAGTTGGGCCGAAGGGCCTGTTTCCACCCTGTATCACTCTGTGACTCTAAAGATGACCAAAGCCCAGTTACCTGATGCAGATTCATGCTTGGATTTATTTTGCTAGTAGTTCTGTGCCATCCTCCTGACGTGCCATTGAATGGACAGATCGAGGAAGGATTTCGCCCGACGTACATGTACAGAGACACCATCAGCTACAGCTGCACTGAAGGCTTTGAAATGGTCGGCCAGAGTGTAATAGAATGTGCAGAAAACAACACCTTTGTACCTGGACCCCCCTCCTGTAAAGGTGAGTTGTAAACAGTGTATGAGCCTGGACCTCGACATCTTTGCTGATGCCTGCAAATATCCTCTTAGTTCTGTCTCGAGACGTGTGTCCACTTACTGTCCACTCGCGCAAATCTGGCCAATCACATTGTCAATTTAGTTAAAATGCAAAGAATTGGACTTGCGTGTGCCACCACTTGGAATCTTTCTTTAATTGGTAACGTGTTCGTTCCTTCCATTCCAGATGCTTTACATAACTAGGCCAGAGAGGTGTTTTTGTTGAGTTTATTGTCACGTGTAGCGAGGTACAGTGAACAGCTTTTGTTGCGTGCTATCCAGTCAGCAGAAAGACAACACATGATTACAATTGAGCCGTCCACAGTGTACAGATACATGATAAGGGATTAACATTTAGTGCAAGGTGAAGCCAGTGAAGGTAGATAGTAGTTCAGTGCTTTTGAAAAGTAATGAGAATCCATGGGTTTGTGAGAGATTGTTATACGGCGACAAGTGAATAAGGATGGGGCATTGATACTGAAAGGTTGCTTTCATATAGAAATATAACATTCTTAAAAAATGTTCCCCATGTTGGGGGAGTCCAGAACCAAGGGTCACAGTTTAAGAATAAGGGGTCGGCCATTTAGGACTGAGATGAGGAAACACTTTTTCACCCAAATAGTTGTGAATCTGTGGAATTCTCTGCCACAGAAGGCAGTGGAGGCCAATTCACTGGATGTTTTCAAGAGAGAGTTAGCTTTAGCTCGCAGGGCTAACGGAATCAAGGGATATGGGGAACGGGAACTGATAAAGCAGGAACGGGGAACTGATTTAGGATGATCAGCCATGATCATATTGAATGGCAGTGCTGGCTCGAAGGGCCGAATGGCCGACTCCTGCACCTATTTTCTATGTTTCTTGTGAGGCAGCACCCTTTGTGTGTCGTGTATTTTGTATAACGATACAAAATATACCCTTTAGTTTAGTTTAAGAAGGAACTGCAGATGCTGGAAAATCGAAGGTAAACAAAAATGCTGGAGAAACTCAGCAGGTGAGGCAGCATCCATGGAGCAAAGGAAATAGGCAACGTTTTGGGTCGAGACCCTTCTTCAGTTTAGTGGTGTGTTAGCAAGCTAGGAGAGAGACCTTTGTCCAGTGACAAGCTTTAGAAAGTACTGTACACGCAAGCAATCCAGCTACCTGTTCCCCTGCCTTTCCCCAGAGCCGTGTGGAGACTGCTGTGACTGACTGACTGTGGGATGCTCCCGTTTCCATCTGATGTTTCATTGTATTTCATTTGTCCACAGCTGTCTCATGCGCTGCTCCTCCACCGATTATTAACGGGAACACTTCTTCACCAGCCGACGGAGATCTCTGGGAATACGGGATGGTGGCGGAGTACTCCTGCAGTGCCGGCTACTCATTAATCGGAGTGGGCAGACTGGTTTGTACAGAGTCCGGGGAATGGGACAACACACCACCAACGTGCACAGGTAGAGTACAGTCGCTTTACAGCTGTCTGTCTGTAGCCTGTAGCAAGGTTGTAGTGTTACTGAAACTCCCGCCTAGTCCCGTGCGTGATTGTGATCCTGCCAGTGAGAAAATAGTTATTAAAAATTAATAACTATATTAAGTCATCTATATGTGGTACTGCACCAAGAATGGACAGGACAGGTTTAGATGGAATATGGGCGGGTGGGATGAGTGCAGATGGAACGTGTGGGCAAGTTGGGCCAAATGGCCTGTTTCCACACTGTAAGCTCAATAGCTGGACTCCAGTCTCTGCTAGTTCCCAAGCAGAGCAAGCCTAGCACGGCCATTCCCTCTTGTGACTAGTTTATCCCCGCACACGTCCTTCATGTTGTTGTATCTGACCTACACTTTACAGCTGTCTGTCTGTAGATTAGCCTGTAGCAAGGTTGTAGTGTTACTGAGACCACCTCCAAGTGGCAGCTCCGCAAGTGTTCCCGCTTAACCCTGTGTTTAGTTTAGTTTAGAGATGCAGCGCGGAAACAGGCCTTTCGGCCCACTGAGTCCGCACTGGCCAGCGATCCCCTACACACACCAGGGATAATTTTCGCTCAGACCAAGCTAATTAACCTACAAACCTGCGCGTCTTTGGAATGTGGGAGGAAACCGAAGATCTCAGAGAAAACCTACGCAGGTCACGGGGAGAACGTGCAAACTCCGTACAGACAGCACCCGTAGTCAGGACCAATCCCGGGTCTCTGGCGCTGCAAGTGCTATAAGGCAGCAACTTTACTGCTGCGCCACCGTGCTGCCCCTGTGTTTGAGCGTGTTACTGAAGATGAAGAAATGGTTATTAAAAATTGATAACTATATTTATTATTGCTTCAAGAATGGAAGCCAGTCAGCTGATCAGATTGGTCAACTCTGTTAGTTCATAAGGTCTTAAGTGGTCATAAGGTCATACGTGATAGTAGGATTAGGCCATTCGGCCCATCAAGTCTGCCCCACCATTCAATCATGGCTGATCTATCTCTCCCTCCTAACCCCATTCTCCTGCCTTCTCCCCATCTCTGACACCCGCACTAATCAAGAATCTATCTATCTCTGCCTTAAAAATATCCACTGACTTGGCCACCACAGCCGTCACAAAATTCCACAGATTCACCACCCTCTGACTAACGAAATTTCTCCTCATCTCTTTCCTAAAAGACGTCCTTTGATTCTGAGGCTGTGACCTCTAGTCCTAGAATCTTGCAGTAGTGTAAACATCATCTCCACATCCACTCTATCCAGGCCTTTCACCATTCCGTATGTTTCAATGAGGTGCCCCCTCATTGTTCTAAACTCCAGCGAGTACAGGCCCAGTGCCGACAGACACTCCAATGTTCACGAGCCGAGCAAGCCTAGCACGGCCATGTCCTAGTGATGTTGAGGTGGTTGAGACCAGAGATGGTAAAAAGTAGTTTGATCATCTTGTAAACTGCAGTGAGTGACTGGAGTCACTTTTCTGAAGATAAAAGTATTTTGATTTGCCCAAGTGTCAAACTTCAATGACAAGTTTGCTTGTTGGTGTGAACTTGTAGAATCATGGAGTCATACAGCTGGGAAACAAGCCCTTCGGCCCATCGCATTCATCCCGACTAGAACTAGATATTTGATAGAACTATAGTAGATATTAATAAGGCAGAGATAGATATATTCTTGATTAGTAAAGATGTCAGGGGTTTTGGAGAGAAGGCAAGAGAGTGGGATTGGGAGGGAAAGATAGATCAGCCATGAATGAAGGGTGGAGCAGACTTGATGAGCCGAATTCTGCTCCAATCAGTTATGAGCTCATGAACTGCTGTTGTGTGTGTTTTCTGAGGCTATTTGACGTCATCTAACTCAAATAGATAAATCAGTAGGATATGCGTTAGGATAGTGATGCACTGATTTGCCATGATAGATTTACTATCTGTACAAGAAAGATCTGCAGAACAAAGATCAGAGATGAGCAGAGCTCAGTTACCTGGTGCAGATCCATGCTTGGATTTATTTTGACAGCTGTTCTGTGCCACCCTCCCGACGTGCCGTTGAATGGGCGGATGGAGGTGGATTCTGGTGCGGTGTTCACGGTGGGAGACACCATCATCTACAGCTGCGACCAAGGCTTTGATATGGTCGGCCAGAGCGAAATAGAATGTGGAGAAAATAACACCTTTGTGCCTGGACCTCCCGCCTGTAAACGTGAGTCACCTTCCCTACAACTAAACCTAACAACTCAAAGAATTGCCGATGTTATAAATCTCTACCGTGGATTTTTCTTGGTCGTTAATCTGCTTTAAAAACAATTCTTCTTCAATCTTTAATTTTACGAATGGAATTTCTGCCCTTCAAGCTCAGTGATAGGACTGGAAGTTTGTAAAAGATTCTTCCGAATGTTCTCAACGCAAAAGATGTTAGTGCAATGTGCAGATATCTAATTGGACCTACAGCTCTGGGTTAATGTTTGATGATGAAGTTGTGCTGACTTGATTCGACATCAGGCTGTGGCCAGGGATTGTGCGAGGCTCGTCACCGACAGTGTTGAGGGCAGTGGTCAATGTATGTTGTGGTTTTGATGGGGTCAAGGGGTCTGGGGAAGGAGTGATGAGATTGTGTGGAAGAGGGCTGAGGTACAGCACAGAAACAGGCCCTTCGGCCCACCCAGTCCATGCTGACCATCGATTACCCGTTCACGCTAGTTCTATGTTATCCCACTTTCCCATCCACTCCCTACACACTAGGGGCAATTTACAGAGGGGCCGATTATCCTACAAACCCGCACGTCTTTGGGATGTGGGAGGAAACTGGAGCACCCGGAGGAAACCCACACAGTCACAGGGAGAACATGCAAACTCCACACAGACAGACAGTACTCGAGGTTAGGATTGAACCTGGGTCTCTGGCACTGTGAAGCAGCAGCCCTACCTGCTGCGCCACTGTGTCAGCCGTATTGAGCGGTCGGTGGAGCAGGCTGAAGGACCTAAATGGCTCCTCTAGATATTTTTTATATTTTAAGCATAATCAAGGGGGGCACGGTGGCGCAGTGGGTAGAGCTGCTGCCTCAGCGTCTGGGACTCGGGATCGATCCTGATTACGGGTGCCGTCTGTACGCAGTTTGTACGTTCTCCCCGTGACCTGCGTGGATTTTCTCCGAGATCTTCGGTTTCCCCCCACACTCCAAAGACGTAATGGTTTGTAGGTTACACAAAAAGCTGGAGAAACTCAGCGGGTGCAGCAGCATCTAAGGAGCGAAGGAGATAGGCGACGTTTCAGGTCGAGACCCTTCTTCAGACTGGTCAGGGATCAGGGAAACGAGAGATATAGACGGTGATGTGGAGAGATAAAGAACAATGAATGAAAGATATGCAAAAAACCCGACCACTCCATCTCACCCCCCCCCCCCCCCCCACCCAACTCGCACTAGCTTCTCATTTTCACGCCACAAACAGCTTACAACGGCCTGTTTCCTTTATCATCGATACTTTTTTGCATATCTTTCATTCATTGTTCTTTATCTCTCCACATCACCGTCTATATCTCTCGTTTCCCTGATCCCTGACCAGTCTGAAGAAGGGTCTCGACCCGAAACGTCGCCTATCTCCTTCGCTCCTTAGATGCTGCTGCACCCGCTGAGTTTCTCCAGCTTTTTGTGTAACCCTCGATTCTCCAGCATCTGCAGTTCCTTCTTTAACACAATGGTTTGTAGGTTAATTGATATATGTGTAAGTTGTCCCCAGTGTGTGTAGGACAGTGTTAGTGTGCGGGGATCGCTGGTCGGTGCGGACTCGATGGGCCAAAGGGCCTGTTTCCGCTCTGTATATCTAAACTAAACTAAAGAAATTGAAACTGAAGCTTAGATTGATTGTATTTGCGGTGGCTGTGGAATGTCGTCGCCCTGCACCGATAGCAAATGGCCAGATGGAGGCAGCGTCTAGCCTGACTTACAGATATGGAGACACCATCAGTTACAGCTGAAGGGTTTAGAATGGTTGGCAGCAGTGTAATACAACGTGGAGTAAACAACACGTTTGTTCCCAGACCCCCCTCCTGCAAACATTAGTCGCTATTCCCAGTACTAAGCATAGAACGGGGACAGCAGTTGGGGGCTGAGTTCTGTCAAAATCTATCTTTGAAGATGACGATAGACAATAGGTGCAGGAGGAGGCCATTCGGCCCTTCGAGCCAGCACCGCCATTCAATGCAGCTGTTCATCGCAATCAGTACCCCATTCCTGCCTTCTCCCCATATCCCTTAACTCCGCTATCTTCAAGAGCCATATCTAGCTCTCTCTTGAAAGCATCCAGAGAACTGACCTCCACTGCCCTCTGAGGCAGAGAATTCCACAGACTCACAACTCTCTGGGTTAAAAAGTGTTTCCTCATCTCTGTACTAAATGTTTTATAAGGTTCTCTGTTACAGAACAGAGCAGATAGCCGACCAATCGTTTTTCATGTTTATTCCTTTATCATGTATCTGTTCACTGTGGACAGCTCGATTGTAATCTTGTATTGCCTTTCGGCTCACTGGTTCGCATGCAACAAAAGCTTTTCACTGTAGGAAGGAACTGCAGATGCTGGTTTAAACCAAAGCCAGACACAAAATACTGGAGTAACTCGGCGGGACAGGCAGCATCTCTGGAGAGAAGGAATGGGTGACGTTTTGGGTTCAGACTGAGTCAGGGGAGAGGGAGATACAGAGATAAGGAAGTGTAAGGTGTGAAAGCGAGACAAAGGGGATGGAGAGCAAGGGAAATGTCAAATAGATCTTTGTTATCTGGGAGAAGGTGACAACGAAACAAACAGTGATGAAATGTAATTGGGGACAGATTAGCTGGAGAACTGGGAAGGGAGAGGGATGGAGAGAGAGAGGGAAGGCAAGGGCTACTTGAAGTTAGAGAAGTCCTTATTCGCGGTGAATCTTCGCTGCACCTTTCCAGGGGCATCACAACCTTCCCAACTTCTTTCAGCGCGGTGTGTTCACATTCATGTCATAGGAGCAGAATTAGGCCATTCGGCCCATTGAGTCGTCTCCGCCATTCAATCATGGCTGATCTATCTTTCCCTCTCAACCCCATTCTCCTGCCTTCTCCCCAGAATCCCGACACCCGCACTTATCAAGAATCTGCCAATCTCCACATTAAAAATACCCACTGACTTGGCCTCCACAGCCATCTTTGGCAATTAATTCCACAGATTCACCACCCTCTGACTAAAGAAATTGCCCCTGCAGCCAGGAGCACAAAGTGATGGAGCAGATATTGAATAGTGTTGAGCGGAGTGTTCCAGTAAGTAGACCGCTTCCCCTTGGATGGTCTTAACCTTGTGGAATGGTGTTAGATCTGCACACATCAAGACAAGTGGAGGTTGTTTGACCACACTCCCAACTTGTACATCGTGGGGAGTTAGAAGGATTCTGAGTCCAGGTGTTTTCCTCACCAGGTGTTCTACCTCTGCCTTGATCTTTACTTTATCTTTTACGTTAGAGATACAGCATTCTTAAACTGTGGCTCCTGGTTCTGGACTCCCCCAACATCGAGAACATGTTTCCTGCCTCTAGCGTGTCCAATCCCTTAATAATTTTATATGTTTCAATAAGATCTCCTGTCATCCTCCTAAATTCCAGTGTGTACAAGCCCAGTCGCTCCATTCTTTCAACATCTGACAGCCATCCCGGAAATTAACCTTGTGAACCTACGCTGCACTCCCTCAATAGCAAGAATGTCCTTCCTCAAATTTGGAGACCAAAACTGCACACAATACTCCAGGTGTGGTCTCACCAGGGCCCTGTACAACTGCAGTAGGACTTCTTTGTGTCTATACTCAACTCCTCTTGTTATGAAGGCCAACATGCCATCAGCTTTCTTCACTGCCTGCTGTACCTGCATGCTTACTTTCAGTGACTGGTGAACAAGGACCCCTAGATCTCGTTGTACTTCCCCTTTCCCTAACCTGACACTCAGATAATTCAGATAATAATCTGCCTTACTGTTCTTGCCACCAAAGTGGATAACCTCACATTTATCTACATTAAACTGTACCCTGTATACTAACACTATCCTACACAATTTACAATTATTACCAAAGCCAATTAACCTGTAGACCTGCACGTCTTTGGAGTGTGGGAGGAAACTGGAGCACTCACGAAAAACCAACGGGGAGAACGTGCAAACTTCACACAGACAAAACCCGTAGTCAGGATGGAACCGGGATCTGTGGCGTTGTAAGGCAGCAGCTCTACCTGCTGCACCACTGTGCTGCCCCATTGTGGTCTTGTGCTCTTGTGGGCAAGGGATTTACGTGGCTGGTTGGCCTGAGTTTCTGGTCAGACCTAATCGCAGGATGTTGACAGTGGGAAAACTTTGTGATATCATTGAACATTAAGAGTAGAAGATAGTTAAACTTGTTGTTCATGGTTGTTGCTGGCACATTGCTGGTGCTAATGTTCCCTGGAGCTGATGGATGAGGTGTAGCTTGCTCATGTAGACATAAGGAACTGCAGATGCTGGCTTACAAAGAAGGGCACAGGGTGCTGGAGTAACTCAGCGGGTCAGGCAGCGTCTGTGGAGAACATGGATAGGTGACGTTTCACAGAGTGCTGGAGTAACTCAGCGGGTCAGGCAACATCTGTGGAGAACATGGATAGGTGACGTTTCACAGAGTGCTGGAGTAACTCAGCGGGTCAGGCAGCATCTGTGGAGAACATGGATAGGTGACGTTTCACAGAGTGCTGGAGTAACTCAGCGGGTCAGGCAGCATCTGTGGAGAACACGGATAGGTGACGTTTCACAGAGTGCTGGAGTAACTCAGCGGGTCAGGCAGCATCTGTGGAGAATATGGATAGGTGAGGTTTCAGGTTGGGACCCTTCTTCAGACTGATCGTAGACTTCATTATAAGGACGTCTGCATGACACAGCCTATTGTTTAGTGATGTGTAAAGGGAGTTTGCTGAGTTCATGTACGGGTTGTTACAAACGACCCGATGCACAGAGTACACGAGACCTGAACCTAAACCTGAACTCTGACCTCGAGGAGTCACTATGCTGGGTCTTTACACTGTGTGTGGAGAGTGCGGTGATCATTGCTTTCAGGGATGAATGGGCTGATACAATACAATAGAACTTTATTTAACCCCACTACTCTGACATCTGCCTGGTGGGGTCTCGACCTGAAGTGTCACCCATTCCTTCTCTCCAGAGATGCTGCCTGACCCGCTGAGTTACTCCAGCATTTTGTGTCCACCTTCGATTTTAACCAGCAAAGAACTGCTGTTCTTTCCGACACAGCTTTATTTATCCCAGGAGGGAAATTGATCTACCAACATTCATGAGATTAAAGTGATGAGAGGAAAAGATTGGGGATGTGCGAAGATTGGGGGGGGGGGGGGGCGGGGGGCGGGGAGTCAGTCTATCCCACTGATAAGGCTGAATTATGTTAAATATATAAGAAAAGTTTACAGCTTATATTTAGTCTCACATTAGGCTTTTCTCCAGTAGATTAATACAGAAAGGCAAGTTCAGGCTTGCCTCAGGTTGCTGTGTATTGAGATAATGAATAACTATAACATTTGTCTACCATTTGACAAGAGAGGAAGCAGAGAGGAAGCTAGATTGATCTAAGGGGTATTGACAAATGGCCAATGTCTTTAATATGTAAGATATCTTGTACCAAATGCCAAAATGCCATTCTGTAGAAACCTTTATTTCCTGTACCTCCGACCATGACTAATGTTTGTAGAATGTGCTAAGGTGACAAAAAAACACGATATATTACGATGTAATTCTGTCGTTTGGGGAGGTGGAATGAGGACAGTGAAGTATCTGTATTGCTCACCTGCCACCTCTATCGGCCGATAATAAGTAAAGTTTTGAACTGGTCTACCAAACGTTTGTGAGTTGTCTGTTTATTAAGAAACGAACCTGTTTGATTGTTATAAAAGTGACTTTTTCACCACGACAGAAGGGGGAGGAGTTGTACAGTTTGATAGCCACAGGGAAGAAGGATCTCCTGTGGTGTTCTGTGCTCCATCTTGGTGGAACCAGTCTGTTGCTGAAGGTGCTCCTCAGGTTGACCAGATACTGGAGAGACTCCCTGTTAGTGTGATGTCACACTGTTGAATAAATTGCCTTATGAGAATACATTTCTGTGAATTCCATTAAGAACCTATTGGAGAACCTGTGGAACAGCATCCCTCTTCCCGTCAGAACTGCCCCCTCCGTCGACTCTTTTAAGTCGAGACTTAAAACTCATCTTTACTCTCAAGCCTTTCTTGACGTCCTCTGAGGGAGGGCTACATGTGTGTATTTATGTATGTACTTCATCTATGAACCAATGTTGTATAACGTTAGTACCTCCACCAATGTGAAGCACTTTGGTCAACGAGAGTTGTTTTTTAAATGTGCTATAGAAATAAAAGTGACTTGACTTGACATGGAGATGGTCATGCTTGCAACAGTTGTGTTACAGCTGTACAAGACGTTGGTGGGGCACATTTGGAGTATTGTGTTCCATTTTGGCCACCATACTATTGGAAGGATGTTGTTAAGCTGGAGAGAAGATTTACGAGGATGTTGTTGGGACTTGACTACCTGAGCTACAGGGAGAGATTGGGGCAGGCTAGAACTCTAATCCTTGGAGCTCAGGAGGCTGAAGGGCGTAGAGGATCATGAAGAGATAAAGTAAATGCACAGAGGCTTTTACCCAGAGTTGGGGGGCCAAGAAACAGAGGCCACAGGTTTGAAGTGAGAGGAGGAAGATTTAACAGGAACTTGAGGGGTGACTTCTTCACAACGGTGGAGGATCTGGTGGGTGTATGGGTTGAGCTGCCAGAGCAGGTAGTTGATACAGGTGCGACAACAACATTTATGCAACAGCAATGATATTTGGACAGGTACATGGATAGGACAGGTTTAGGGGGATATGGGCCAGGTGGGACGAGTGGAGAACACATCTTGGTCAGCATGGGCAAGTTGGGCTGAAGGGCCTGTGGCTCTATCACCTTCACCGTTTACCTTTCTTTCTGTGCAGTGAGAGACTGTGGTATTCCAGGAGAGATAGCCAATGGAAAAGTTCAGGCACCAAACACTACGTTTGGAAGCAGAGCTGCTTTTAATTGTGAACCTGGGTGAGTATTTGGCTACATCTGAGTCTTGAGAGATTACAGACGGCAGGAACAATTTACAACTTACAGAAGCCAATTAACCTACAAACCCGCACGTCTTTGGAGTGTCGGAGGAAACCGGAGCACCCGGAGAAAACCTACGCAGGTCACGGGGAGAACATACAAACTCCGTACAGACAGCACCTGTAGCCAGGATGGAACCCGGGTCTCTGGCGCTGTGAGGCAGCAGCTCTACCGCTGCGCCTCCGTGCCGCCCTTGAACGTTGCCATACAAACGGAAACTCACTATCTGAAGCAAATCCCTTCACAAATAATGTGTTTATTTAAATGTATACCTTGTTTCACTGTCACTGTGTTATTTTCCTTGTACTATGCACATGTTAGTTCATGCTGTGAATTAAATATTATTCAGCCTCATCCCAGTGTTGTTGAAACACTGATCCAGGTAACTCATTTGAACACCAGGTTTCTCAGCAATAACATGTCTTTGTGTATCTAGCTATCGGCTGATGGGTCGGAGCTACTTACAGTGTGCAGTTGATGGATGGGATGGCCAAGCCCCAGTGTGTGAAGGTAAGGTTGGATGCTGAACATCGTTTAGTTTAGTTTAGAGATGCAGCACGGAAACAAGCCCTTCGGCACACCGAGTCTGCACTAGCCAGTGATCCCCGCACACTAACACTATCCTACACACACTGGGGACAATTTACATTTACACCAAGCTACAAACCTGTACATCTTTGGAGTGTGGGCAGAAACCGAAGATCTCAGAGAAAACCCACGCAGATATTGAAGAAACAATTGGTTTGTTAAAGAATGGAAAAGCTGCGGGCCCCGATGGCCTGAGTGCAGAATTTTATAAAAAATTTCAAGATCTGATTTCCCCAAGATTACATACAATGTATAGATATGCATATGAACAAGGTAAATTACCAGAATCTTTAAATGAATCCACAATTACACTCATTCCTAAGGTAGACAAGGATTTGGAAGATCCAGGATCATATAGAGCGATTGCCCTTCTAAATACAGACCAAAAAATATTAACCAAAGTTTTATCTCGGAGATTAAGTCTGGTGATCTCCAAATTAATACATTATGATCAAACAGGTTTTATTCCAAAACGATATTCATCCCATAATCTTAGACGTTTGTTTAATATTATATATTCAAAAAGAGTATGGGACACGGAATTAGCGGTTGTATCGTTAGACGCAGAAAAAGCATTCGATCAGGTGGAATGGTTATATTTATTTAATATAATGGAAAAGTTTCAATTGGGGGATAGATTTTGTAAATGGGTAAGAATTCTATATTTGAATCCTACTGCAAGAATTTTAACTAATCAACTACTATCAGCTAAATTTAAGCTCTCTAGGGGATGCAGACAGGGATGTCCGTTATCGCCTTTATTATTTGCTTTGGTGATAGAGCCTTTGGCGGAAAGAATTAGATCTGAACCAGAAATATATGGTTATAATACTGACACAACAACTAATAAAATATCTTTATATGCAGATGATGTTTTGATTTATATTACAAAACCGGAAATTAGTATTCCTAAGCTGTTTAATGTTATAAATAAATCCAGTACATTTTCTGGATATAGGATTAATTGGAACAAAAGTGATATTTTGCCTATAACTGGAATAAATTTAAATATACTACAACAATATCCACTAAAAATAGTTACAGACAAATTTAAATATTTAGGAATTAATGTATCTAAATCCTATAACTCATTAATTAAATCTAACTATCCTCAACTACTAGATAAACTTAGAAAAAATATTTTATATTGGAAAACACTTCCTATATCTATGATAGGTAGAATAAATGCTATAAAGATGGTGTTTCTACCACAATTGTTATATTTGTTTCAGGCTATTCCTTTTTTTCTCCCGAAAACCTTTTTTAAGAAAAATTGATAATATTGTTAATAGTTTTATCTGGGATTATAAAACTCATAGAATAAGTAAAAAACATTTATGTAAATCTAAGATAAATGGAGGATTAGCACTCCCAAATTTCTTATATTATTTCTGGGCAGTCCAGATTAAGAATATGAATTTCTGGTGGGTAAATATGGATCGTGAACCAATGTGGTTAAAGATGGAAAAGGAAGACTGTTTACCTTTTAACGTAGGTTCGATTTGCCCCAAAGGAAGTACAAAAAAAAATTTATAGGGACAATCCTATAATTTATAATAATAGACGTATTTGGAAACAAATAGTTAAGACTTTACATTTAGATAATCTTTCACTTAGACTACCAATTATGAATAACCCATTATTTAAACCCTCTACATTAGATGGGGGGTTTAGACATTGGGATGATTTAGGAATTAAAAGGATAGAGCACCTTTATAGAAAAGGAAAATTTCTTTTATTTCAGGAGTTACAAGATATCTATGGATTGTCTTCACAACACTTGTTTAGGTACTTACAAATTAGAGATTATATTAAATCTAATACACAAGATTATAAAAATAAAGAACCAGGATTATTAGATGAACTGTTTAACTTGCACCCAAATACAGAAAAATTAATAGCTTATATATATAACATTATTTTGGATAAGGAGAATCCAATAACTGAAACATATCGTCAAGCATGGGAAAATGAAATTGGATTCTCTATAACAAAAGAAAATTGGGAAGAAAGTTTACAACGAATACATCGGTGTTCGTTAAATGCTAGACATATATTCATACAATTTAAAGTATTATATAGATTACATTATTCGAAAACTAAATTAAATAGTATCTTTCCCAATCTCTCCTCTATTTGTGATAAATGTAAGAATTTAGAAGCAAATTTAATACATAGTTTTGTTACATGCCCCAAATTGAATTATTACTGGACAGAAATTTTTAAAGTTATTTCTGACGTTCTTAAAGTTAAACTGGACCCTGACCCAAAGTTAATAATATTTGGAATTCCAGATTCAAATTTGGTACTTACAGTAAATCAAAGAAATTTCTTTGATTACTGTTTGATATTAGGGAAAAAAATCATACTGAAATTTTGGAAGGGAACATTATCCCCCACAATTAAAATGTGGGCAGCAGAGATGTTGGAGACGTTACATTTGGAAAGAATTAGATTTGTCCTTCTGGACAAATATAATTCCTTCGAACAGATATAGTCTCCATATATACAGTATTTAGAGAAGTAGCTGTTCTTGGCATCACGGCTCGACGGGTACCCTACGGGATTTGAGGAAAATAATTCATTTTCATACTAGGATTAATATGCATGTCTCTATTGATATTATTATTTGTAATAGTTTTATTTACAATATATTTTGTTGTTTTTCATTTATATGTAATATCTTTTCACCTTTTTGTTTGTGGTTTTTGTTTTTTTTTCTCTCTTTTTTTTCTTTTTCTCTTTTTTCTTATATATAATCAAATTATTATTTAATCACATCTTTATTGATTTATAACTGCTCTATTCTTTTTCTATCTTTATTTCCAAAAAAATAGAAGATAATAATTATCAATGTGTTATTTGTATAAATATTGAATTAAGCTGATGTTTGTAAATTTGTTTTAAACATTGTAAACTGGTTACTTCTAATAAAAATATATTGAAAAAGAAAAAGAAAACCCACGCAGGTCACGGGGAGAACGTACAAACTCCGTATAGACAGCACCGGTAGTCAGGATCGAACCAGGGTCTCTGGCGCTGTACGCGCTGTTAGGCGGCAACTCCACCGCTACGCCACCATGCATGAGTATACGCAGTGTCCCACAAATGCACATGCATTGGACCACAGTATATTCACTTCAGTTTGCACCTGTGACAGGGTTGCTCCCCTCTGCACTGAGTGAAAAGCAATTCCTGAAGCTGAAGTTTTGATCCCACATTCTCTTGAGAGTATTAATTGTATTTCATTTGTCCACAGCTGTCTCATGCGTTGCTCCTCCACCGATTATTAACGGGAACACTTCTTCACCAGCCGACGGAGAGCTCTGGGAATACGGGATGGTGGCAGAGTACTCCTGCAGTGCCGGCTATTCATTAATCGGAGTGGGCAGACTGGTTTGTACAGAGTCCGGGGAATGGGACAACACACCACCAACGTGCACAGGTAGAGTACAGTCGCTTTACAGCTGTCTGTCTGTAGCCTGTAGCAAGGTTGTAGTGTTACTGAAACTCCCGCCTAGTCCCGTGCGTGATTGTGATCCTGCCAGTGAGAAAATAGTTATTAAAAATTAATAACTATATTAAGTCATCTATATGTGGTACTGCACCAAGAATGGATAGGAGTTACGTTTGTGCCCGAGTGGGGTTAGAAAGGGAATACGCCCTGTCCACGGGCACCCTGAGGGAGTTCCGGAATCACTGGGCTCCGCAAGGTGGAGAATGCATCCTTGACAAGGAGTGTAAGATAATTGTACAGTCGTTTATTACGGATATTTGTTTGTATTGTATTATGGTGGTGGGATCTGGTTTGTTTTATTGTTGTGTAATATTAGTTTTTTAATAATTGAATACATTTTTTGAATTAAAAAAAAAAAGAATGGATAGGACAGGTTTAGAGGGAATATGGGAGGGTGAGATTAGTACAGATGGGACATGTGGGCAAGTTGGGCCAAAGGACCTGTTTCCACACTGTAAGCTCAATAGCTGGACTCCAGTCGGCTCATTAATCAGTCAACTCTGCTAGTTCCCAAGCTTGCAAGCCGAGCACGGCCATTCCCTCTTGTGACTAGTTTATCCCCTCACACGTCCTTCATGTTGTTGTATCTGACCTACACTTGCACCTAGGCCAACTCATGACTTGGTTCAGATAGCCCTGTTGTACACATTGTCAGCCCGTGACCCACTGTGTACCTCATGGATCAGTGCCAGGACCACTACTCTTCACCAATGTGCCAATGACTTGAACAGGAGCAACGTTTGCAGATGACACCAAATAGGTGGGAATGCAATTTACAAGGAAGATAGGCCAGTGGATGGTGAATCTGTGGAAATCTTTGTCACAGACGGCTGTAGAGCCATTCAGTGGATATTTTTAAAGCAGAGATAGATAGATTCTTGATCAGTGCGGGTGTCAGAGGTTTTGAGGGGAAGGCAGGAGAATGGGGTAAGGAGGGAGAGATAGATCAGCCATGATTGAATGGTGGAGTAGAATTGATGGGCCGAATGCCCTAATTCTACCCTCATTCCTTATGACAAAGCAGGTTGATGTTATCCCTTTTGGAAGAAAGAACCAAGAAGAACGTTGCTGGTGATAAATCCTGGACTAATCTGCCATTCCCACTTTCCAAAGTCTCATTTTATGGGGTCCAGTAGAGTTTATTGTCACGTGTACCAAGGTACAGTGAAAAGCTTTTGTTGCGGGCTAACCAGTCAGCGGAAAGACAACACGTGATTACAATCGAGCCGTCCACAGTGTACAGATACATGATAAGGGAATAACGTTTAGTGCAAGGTAAAGCCAGCAAAGTCCAATCAAGGATAGTCCGAGGGTCACCAATGAGGTCGATAGTAGTTCAGGACCGCTCTCTAGTTGGTGGTGGGATGGTTCAGTTGCCCGATAACAGCCGGGAAGAAACTGTCCCTGAATCTGGAGGTGTGCGTGCGTTTTCACACTTCTGTACCTCTTGCCAATAGGAGAGGGGAGAAGAGGGAGTGGCCGGGGTGAGACTGGTCCTTGATGATGCTGCTGGCCTTGCTGAGGCAGCGTGAGGTGTAGATGGAGTCAATGGAGGGGAGGTTGGTTTGTGTGATGGTCTGGGCTGCATCCACAATTCCCTGAGCGGGACTGATACTTGGTGAGTAAACTATGAATGGCCAGCATTCTGGTGGAGAGTAATATGTGTCATTTTTCTGGGTAGTTGTCCAGTGTCATCAGCCGGTCCTGCCTGCGTTCAGCCAGATGGAGGCAGGAATCGCCCTCACCTACACGTATGGTGAAACCATCAGCTACAGCTGTGTCCGAGGCTCTCAGATGGTTGGCAGAAGTACAATTGAATGTAGAGAGAACAATACCTTTGTACCTGGACCCCCCATCTGCAAACGTGAGTAGCCTCTGCATGAGCTGAGTGCTGGAGGGAAGGAATGGGTTAATGGGTTTTCTCTTTCATGAAGTTATGGATATCAGGTGGAAATTCATGGCTGGAGTGTGTTTGGGATTTGCATCAACTGTGTCCGCGGTACTGGGTGGTGCCAAGCTGCTTGTATGTGGGAGACTCCATGTGTCAGACCACTGCCGTGCCTTGTGGAGGCCAGAGAGAACGTGGGGCAAGATGGGGGCCCACCAGGTACCCCATTTCAACCTGGTCCTATAGTGCATCGTGTTTAGTGAAGGACACAGAGTGCTGGAGTAACATCGTGGGTCAGGCAGCATCTGTGGAGAACATGGATAGGTGACGTTTCACAGAGTGCTGGAGTAACTCAGCGGGTCAGGCAGCATCTGTGGAGAACATGGATAGGTGACGTGGAGAACATGGAGAACTAAATAATCATTTCATTCTCTAGACCTGGACTGTAAATAAGTGGGAGATCAGAATTGTTGGGGTTCTTGTGTAAAATTCAACACATTTGTGTCAGGGGTGTGAAGAACGTGTTGGCGTGTGGTGTTTACAACATCTTTAACTGCTTCCTTTTCTCCCTGTGTAGCGATAAACTGTGGCAGCCCAGGAATGATACTGAATGGATATTCTCAGGCACCAGATACTACTTTTGGAAATCGAGTTACTTTCCAATGTAAAACAGGGTGAGCATTTGAACAATGAAAACCGCTAAAGTTTGTAATCACTGGAAATCAGAAATAAGGACAGAAAACATTGAGAAGAGTTAGCGGGTCAGTCAGTCAGGGGCTGTGGAGGGAGTGACAGCTCTTCTTCAGGTCCAAAGGGTCATATTAAATTGCAGACAATGGCAGGAAAAAATGGTTTCAATTTAGTTTGACCCCTTTGGCCCAGTGAGTTCACACCAGGAGGAAACCCACGAGGTTCCCACAGGGAGAATGTACAAACTCCATACAGACAGCACCCATGTCTGGAGAACATGGATAGGTGACGTTTCACAGAGTGCTGGAGTAACTCAGCGGGTCAGGCAGCATCTGTGGAGAACATGGACAGGTGACGTTTCACAGGGTGCTGGAGTAACTCAGCGGGTCAGGCAGCATCTGTGGAGAACATGGATAGGTGACGTTTCACAGAGTGCTGGAGTAACTCAGCGGGTCAGGCAGCATCTGTGGAGAACATGGATAGGTGACGTTTCACAGAGTGCTGGAGTAACTCAGCGGGTCAGGCAGCATCTGTGGAGAACATGGATAGGTGACGTTTCACAGAGTGCTGGAGTAACTCAGCGGGTCAGGCAGCATCTGTGGAGAACATGGATAGGTGACGTTTCACAGAGTGCTGGAGTAACTCAGCGGGTCAGGCAGCATCTGTGGAGAACATAGACAGGTGACGTTTCACAGAGTGCTGGAGTAACTCAGCGGGTCAGGCAGCATCTGTGGAGAACATAGACAGGTGACGTTTCACAGAGTGCTGGAGTAACTCAGCGGGTCAGGCAGCATCTGTGGAGAACATGGATAGGTGACGTTTCACAGAGTGCTGGAGTAACTCAGCGGGTCAGGCAGCATCTGTGGAGAACATGGATAGGTGACGTTTCACAGAGTGCTGGAGTAACTCAGCGGGTCAGGCAGCATCTGTGGAGAACATGGATAGGTGACGTTTCACAGAGTGCTGGAGTAACTCAGCGGGTCAGGCAGCATCTGTGGAGAACATAGACAGGTGACGTTTCACAGAGTGCTGGAGTAACTCAGCGGGTCAGGCAGCATCTGTGGAGAAGATGGATAGGTGACGTTTCACAGAGTGCTGGAGTAACTCAGCGGGTCAGGCAGCATCTGTGGAGAAGATGGATAGGTGACATTTCGGGTGGAGACCCTTCTGCAGTTTGTGCTGTGAGCATTTGAGATCCAGTCTTCAAACTGTTTCCACCCGAGTGTCCTGGCAATATCACGAAGCAGAAGCATTTAATTATTAAGTAAGTAGTTTAAGCTTTATCCAAAGTGCAGGCTGGAAGTGTGGACAAAGTTGCAGTAACGTGCGTACAGACACCAGTTAGTCCAGCAGGGGTCTTCCTCACAACTGGTCATGGTTTGTTCTATTTCATTGCCAACATGTGATCCCTTTATTAGCCCATTGTATTGGTTTATGTGTCGATTCATTTAGGATTAATCAACAGTCAAGAGAGATTTATTGTCAGGGGGGCTACACAAAAGGCTGGAGAAACTCAGCGGGTGCAGCAGCATCTAAGGAGCGAAGGAGATAGGCGACATTTTGGGTCGAGACGAAACGTTGCCTATCTCCTTCGCTCCTTAGATGCTGCTGCACCCGCTGAGTTTCTCCAGCCTTTTGTGTACCCTCGATTGTCCAGCATCTGCAGTTCCTTCTTTAACACAGAGATTTATTGTCATGAGTCCCAGATAAGACAATGAAATTCCTTGCTGCAGCACAACAGGATATAGAACGGGAGATAAAAGTTCAGTGTGTTTATAGACCATAAACCATATATACACAATAAATAAACAGATAAAGTGCAATAGTAATAATAATAACAGACTGTTATTGTTCAGAGCTTGTTTGATGTCGAGTTTAATAGCCTGATGGCTGTGGGGAAGAAGCTGTTCCTGAACCTGGATGTTCCAGATTTCAAGCTCCTGTATCTTCTTCCTGATGGCAGCGGAGAGATGAGTGTGTGGCCAGGATTGTGTGGGTCTTTGATGATGCTGGCAGCCTTTTTGAGGCTGCGACTGCGATAGATCCCTTCAATGGTGGGGATCAATACAATACATCTCCAATCTGTATACAAAACCACTGATTCTGAAGAAGGGTCATGACCCGAAACGTCGCCTATTTCTTTTCTCCAGAGATGCTGCCTGACCCGCTGAGTTACTCCAGCACTCTGTGAAACGTCACCTATCCATGTTCTCCACAGATGCTGCCTGACCCGCTGAGTTACTCCAGCACTCTGTGAAACGTCACCTATCCATGTTCTCCACAGATGCTGCCTGACCCGCTGAGTTACTCCAGCACTCTGTGAAACGTCACCTATCCATGTTCTCCACAGATGCTGCCTGACCCGCTGAGTTACTCCAGCACTTTGTGCCTATCTCTGGCATAAACCAGCACCTGCAGTTCCTTGTTATTATACTGGTTGACATCTTGTTTATCGTTGATCTAGATTCCTGATGGTGGGAAGGAGCTACCGATTGTGCAAAGCTGGAGGCTGGGATGGTAAACTGCCAGTGTGTGAAGGTGAGTTATTCCCTGTGACCTTGGCATGTTGTGCAGTGGCCTGCAGTTGAGACAATGAATGGGCACATTTACAGCCAGAGATTGGGCCAGTCTATGAAGGCAAGTTAGGATTCCATATTCCTTCATGTTCAAAACTGATAGGACCAAACGTAGGCCATTCAGCCCATCAAAGTGATTTCATGATGAAAGAAAGGATCGACTGGGCTTGTATTCACTGGAACTTAGAAGGATGAGAGTGGATCTTATAGAGACATATAAAATTCTTAAGGGATTGGACAGGCTAAATGCATGAAAAAAGTTCATCATGTGGGGGGAGTTCAGAACCAGGGGTCACAGTTTAAGAATAAGGGCTAGGCCATTTTGGACTGAGATGAGTAAAAACGTTTTCAGCCAGAGAGTTGTAAATCTGTGGAATTCAAGGCAGTGGACGCCAATTCAATGGATGTTTTCAAGAGAGAATTAGATATAGCTCTTAGGGTTAACGGAATCAGGGGATTATGGGGAGAAAGCAGGAACATGGTACTGATTCTGGATGATCAGTCATGATCATATTGAATGACGGTGCTGGCTTGAAGGGCTGAATGGCCTACTCCTGCACCTATTGTCTATGTTTCAAAGTCAACTCTGCCATTCAATCATAGCTGATCTATCTCTCCCTCTTAACCCCCATTCTCCTGCCTCCTCTCCGTAACACCTGGCACCTGCTGCATTGCGATGGTCCGTGGCGGAGGCCATGGGTGATCATAGTCACAGCGTCAGCATCATGGACCACATCATGTTTATTGCTTTAGAAGGGCTGGAGTTATTGACTGGCAGCAAAGTCTGCTTCAATTTGGAGTTGATGTGAATTGTCTCAATTCTGCCACCTATTCCCATTTCTCTGTCCTGGAAAAAAAAACATTTGTTCAAGATGAACTAATGGCTTAAGTAATCTTCTTGCCTTCTACAAATATCCCAACACAAGGATCAAAAATGCCCAGATATTCTGATAACCCTTCTTTAATTTTACACCAAGAGTTTAGTTTAGAGACACAGCAGGGAAACAGGCCCTTCGGCCCACTGAGTCCACGCTAGCACTACCCACACACACTAGGGACAATTTACACACACACCAAGCCAATTAACCCACAAACCCGTACGTCTTTGGAGTGTGGGAGGAAACCGGAGCACCCGGAGAAAACCCACGCAGGTCACAGGAAGAATGTACAAACTCCGTACAGACAGCACCCGTAGTCAGGATGGGAGCCGGCGCTGTGAAGCAGCAGCTCTACCCGCTGCACCACTGAAACTAAAGATATTTAGCTGCTTAGCATTTTTGTTCAACATATACATTTGAAGATTGACTCAAACCAAATTTGAGGGAGGAGGAACAGCTGCTGCCAGAGAATAAATGTGATTTAAAATAAAAACATTCCTGGGTGGAGAGTGTTCTTAAAAACTTGACGAAGATTCTCTAAGTTTATAAATGGCAACCAAACATGTCACTCTGCATTAGTCTGCATTACTATACGTTACTGTGCATGTTACTCTGCATGGCATGTGAATATAAGATGTGGGGATCTGAGTATTAGCATTGTGTCTGCTTGTCACACGTGTCATTGCCTCTGTGTATCTAGAAATAAAGTCCTCGTTGCCAGTGGGGAATCCTGACTCTGGAGAGTCGATCAAGGGATCTCTTCATTCTAACGGTACTGTACAACAGCTGCCTCCTTCCTTATGATAAAGTTACACTAAGCTCAGTTCACATTTATCATCAGTGAAAATAGATTTGTAAAAATGTGATTGAAAATTTTAGTTTAGTTGGGTTTAGAGATACAGCATGGAAACAAGCCCTTCGGCCCACCGAGTCCGCACCGACCATCGATCGCCCGTTCACACACTAGTTTAGTTTGGAGATACAGCATGGAAACCAGCCCTTCAGCCCACCGAGTCCGCACCGACCATCGATCGCCCGTTCGCACAAGTTCTGTCATCCCACTTTCTCACAGTTCTGCCCAGCTGTTGTTAATGATAACGGCAGAATTCTCTTGTTGGTCAGTAGGGCGAGATTTGCCCGATTCACCTGTTGACAATGTTGTTTCTCTCTCGTGCAATACTTCTTTGTTCCTCATAGAGTGATACAGCGTGGAAACAGGCCCTTCAGCCCAACTTGCCCATACCGGCCAACATGTCCCAGCTACATTAGTCCCACCTGCCTGCATTTGACCCATATTCATCTAAACCTGTCCTATCCATGTCCTGTCTAACTGTTCCTTAAACATTGCGATACCACCAGCCTCAACTACCTCCTCTGGCAGCTCGTTCCATACACGCACCACCTTTTGTGTAAAAAAGGTTCCCCTCAAGTTCCTATTAAATTTTTCCACCCTCACCTTAAACCCGTGTCTTCTGATTATCAATTCCAGATAAAAGACTCTGTGCGTTTACCAAATCTATTCCTCTCATGATTTTGTACATTTCTATAAGATCACCCTTCATCTTCCTGCACTCTAAGGAATAGAGACTCAGCCTACTCAGCCTCTCCCTGTACCTCAGACCCTCGAGTCCGGGCAACATCCTCGTAAACCTTCTCTGAACCATTCCTAGCAACAACGTCATTCCTATAACTGTTGGCAGTATTCTACGACAAACTCAAGCTAAAATAAACTCATAAAATTGGGAAGTGAATCTTCCTTTGCCGAACGAACAGAAAAACTACGGCAAACCTTGCAGTGAGCGACGAGACTAAGTTTAGAGATACAGAACAGAAACAGGCCCTTCGGAGTGTGGGAGGAAACCGGAAATCTCAGAGAAAACCCCCGCGGTCGCAGGGAGAACGTACAAACTCCATACAGATCGAACCCAGCGCTCCAACGCTGCAAGCGCTGAAAGACAGCAACTCTACCACTGTGCCACCGTACCGCCCATAGTTGAATGTGCCTTTGGCTTTCGGAGCTTGTAAACACTGACTTGAAACGTCCGTGCCAACCACTCGCATGTTGACCAGTTATAAAATCAGCCTGGAATTCTCCAGTCCTTGTTTATTACGGTCGACTTCCTTTATTTGAGTGCACATCATGTTCCTGGGAAAGAGATGGATGTGTTCCCCATTATACTAGTATTAACGTTTCATTTAGCTTTATCTGTTTCACACATTGTGAGAGAATGGTACAGGTATCTCGTTTTCACACCTGACCCTGTCTCTGTTTCTCCTGCACCTATTTTCCACATTTACTTGCACAGATTTTTTTCTTTTTGACCTTTTATTCATTGACAAGATGGACTCGGCCAGTAAGACGATTATTTATGGTTCCTCCCAAAACATCTTAGAACTGAGCATCAGTTTTGTTAAATAGATCAGTACAGTACTAGAACAAGAACAGGCCCTTCGGCCCTCAAAGTCCGCGCTGGACATAATGCCAAGACCAAATCTTATCTACCTGCACACAATCCATACCCCTCCATTCCCTGCATATCCATGTGAGATATAGTTTGTGCTCACAATCACTACTCAGAGACTAAAGCGTGGAAACAAGAAATGCTTTATTTGCGAGTCTGCAGAATCGGGTACCTCTCCAAGTTGAGACACACCAAAGTCAGGAAAGTAAAGCCCCTTTATACACACAATTCTGCTGACTTAACCTCCCCTTCTGGCTCTTCCCAATCAGAGCACTGAGGTGCACAGTCTATAGGTACGTCCCCCAGTACCTCCCACATCATACATCGCATGTTCATACATGTTCATGGTAATGAGCAGTTTCTCGACCAGGGGCGTGTAAGTAATATTCATTTATTTCATTAAGCATGCTCAGTTGCAATTGACCTGGCCTAGTTTCTTGTATTTTAATTGCAAAGCTAATATCTGGTGATTATGGCCGCATCCCCATCTCTGCCTGCCACTATACAATGCTATCAATGGTGCTCAAGGACGATGCTGGTTACCTCATTCATAACGATGTCAGACTCCTTGTCCGGACCTTCACAACAGTGGGGGTTTAATCACTCTATTTCTCACAATCCTCCCTTTTTCTTTTGCTACGCATATATTGATTAAACCCCAATTTCAAGCTCCCTTGGTTCCAATTGAAGTAACATTCTCCTAATCTCCTCTTCCTGTGGATCCTGGACCTTCCCTGATCGCATTATCATTATTCTCTGTGCTACCCCTTTTTCTCCCATAGGTACTACTACAGCCTGCATCTGACTTACACTCCTCGTAATAAGTTCCCTAAAACAAGGGTTACAACAGGGGATAAAGATCAGCCCAGCCAACAACACGAGTCCCACCGTTCTCCACCATGTTCCTCCGAGGATGGAATCCCACCAGCAGATACCCATAATCGAATTCCACTTTTGTATTGGAACATGAGCCAATTTCCGGATTCCTTCTGATATGTCCATTACTGCCTGTCCGTTGTCATCGATATCTGTGTCTGCTGCTTCGCAGCATCTCTAGTGCCGCTGCAGTTTGGTTGGTAATCACTTCCAGTACTGCCTGGAGTCTTATGATCCAGTTTAACATGTATACCGGGGTTCGGTAGCCCCAGGATCCGTCCTGTGCCCAAGTGGCTGGTCCATAGAATGAGATGATTCTTGTGGGTGGCCATTCATCATCCTCCCATTCTCCGATGTCCATTTTCCTCTTTTTCCGATATAGGTCGTCAAATACGGGTGTTCCTAGAGACCGCCCCTCTTCGGTGTTTAGCAGGAAAAATCCCGGTTGTACCAGTCCAATGAAGCAAGTTCCGCTCCAATTGTCTGGCAACACCGAATATGCCTTGTGTCCACATATCCATAACAGTCCTTCAGGGGCCGGTCTACTAGAGGCAAAATTGTCCCATATGTCTCGCAACACCGGGATTCCTTGATAAGGGTTGTTCCCGGTGCAGTTCCATAATCTAGTTGATTCCATTCAGTCTTCATCCAGATAGTGCAGTTTCTTCCCTCTTTCTTAGTTGGATACCATTTAGGCTTCTCTGGCCACCACACTCGTGACTGATTCGGCCACTGGGTGATGATGCGCTGGCAGGGACTGCTGCCTACTAGGACGGCATCCTTTACCCAGGGCCTACAGATACATTCAGTCCCAACCGGAGTGTCTGTTAGGACCCATTCCTGGGGACCTCGGTCTTGTCCTGCTGTCAGGTTCCACTCCATCAGGTCCCATACCTCAACGATGGATCCTCTCCATGGCCAACGTGAGCTCATCAGTGGTCCTCCGCAGACCCAACAGTTAGTCACATTCAGGGTTCCAGCTATCCGGAGGGCCAAGTCCACAAACAGGTGTTTTCCTACTTTGGGGATCTCAATCTGCCTCTTTATTTCTTCATACATTGTTTGGGGCAGTTGGGGCTGAGTGGGTGGGGGAGGGGGAGGCTTGGTGATTAACCCCTTTATTACTTCTTCCGTAATTTTATCTAATGTTTCTCTTAAGGCATGGGAAGGGAGACCTAACTGTCCTGTCCTGGTCATGCAGACCCATTTTTCCCCTTTTGGGCAGGTAATGTCCTACATATCCCTTATTCTCTACCACATAATACTCTTTTCCCCCGTTCTTACAAACAGTTCTAGTCCTTAGGTTATAGCAAGCATCGTTCACATGGGAATGATAGGTAAACGATCTGGTTGTCCGCCCTCCATATCTGATAGGATGGTAGCATTTATCACAGTTATTAACACTTTTTACAACGATTACATGCAGAGTAAGCAATACCACGACTGCTCCGTTCATAATGTTAGTCATACACTTATTTCTTACTAAAGGTTAACGCTAGGGGCTTACTCCCCGGCTTCACCATCCACTGTTCCTCTTTATCAGGGGCGGGTGGGTCAACGGGTCCTTTAACCCGGGTCGCATGGGTCCACCCTTTTTCTTTTATTCATACTGCTGTCTCAGTTGTCAGTAATACTAGGTATGGGCCAGTCCACCGGGGCTGGAGTTTCTCCTCCTTCCAATTCTTGACCAGTACCCAGTCGCCGGCCTTTACAACATGTATTGGAAAGTCGAGTGGTGGGCTTTGAGCCAATAATCCTTTAGCTTTTAATCCTGTAAGAGAACGAGATACTGCCAGTAAATAGTTCCTTAAGAATACATCACTGCCCTTTATGGTGGGTATTCCTTCTATCTTTCCCAACTAAGGTAACCCAAACAACATTTCATAGGGGGATACTGCTAACTTTGCATGGGGTCTCCGTTGCTTTTCTCAAAGCCTTTCTGTTTCCCTACTGCTCCAAACATGTGCCAGACTCCATGTACAGATGCTGCTCTTAAAGCCTTAATTTCTGCCAACTGAGCTAAGCAAGATTGCAGGCAAGCTTCCAATTTGATTACCTTAAAGTCTAATTCATCCTGATGCACCACTTCAAACCCTGCATACTTGCTATTATGATCCCTTTAACAGGACACATCCACAAGCAAAACCTTTTTGTCCCCTTCATTCAAAGGCTCTGACTGTAAAACATTTCTCAGACGTGTGTGTCCTTCTTCATTATTTTCCTTAATGACATCACAATTTCAACATACTTTCCAATCTAGTCTGAACTATATCCTGACATTCCCAAGATCATCATCATCTGTCCTACTGTCTGAGGTTTGGGAACTATATCCTGCTCCATAGCTTTTACTTCTTTAGATATTACTCGTCCAAAATATTCTACCTGCTGCTGACAAAACAACAACTTCTTCCTTGATACTTTATGACCTCCTGTGCCATCTTTTCCAAGATAATTACAATGTCTCTCTCACATTGCTTCTCACTTGTGGAACAAACCACAAATCATCCACATACTATATCAACACCTTCCAAATCTGCCTATAACATCTGATTAAAAACATGGGGCTAGTATTTAAAACCCTGCCGCATCCTAGCCTAGGCGTATTTAATACCTCTTCTTTATGTTCTTACCATAGCTGTGTTCACCATTATCTTAATTATAATTATTATTTCCTGATGACCATACCTGTCCACATCCCCAACACACCTTATCCATTACCTGTCTCCTTACTAGCCTTTCTTGACCTCTTCCCTGAGATCCCTCCCTCCCTTGGGGACCCCAGTCTAGTCTGGGCTTATATCCAGATTTATTTCACTCCTGATAGGGCATTTGAGGAAACACTCTCCCAAATACATTTATTATTGGCATGGAATTCTCTGGCCCCTCTTTGGCTCTGTCATAGGACTCACTGTGTGTCGATGCATCACTTATTTCAGACTTTTCAACCAGGTCTGTTGTTACTGACAACATTGTCTTTCCTTTTTCACACTCTTTCTTTTTGAGCTCTTCAAGTTACATTTGCATCATTTTTCTCTGCACCTCTTCCTGCTTGTCTGCAAGTCTTTTTCCTATCTTTGCAATATTTCTCAACCTCATTGACCAAATGATCACTGAATCAGGGGTGGGAAATAGATGACAATCCCACCACCTCCTCCAATCTAGACTTGACTTTAGAAGGAATGACATCCACCACAGTGATTCAGAATATAGTGTTCATTAACTGGTTGCCTTCTATTTCTTGTTCAGTTTCCAGTCTCCACCTTTTCAGCTTGTTCTCCAGATAGGCTGCTGGATTATTGCCTGAGGGCCTGCCATACACTCTGCCTGACTGTATCACACAGCGTGCCATTGTTTATTGCATTGTTCACAGCATTTTTATATCAGCCATCTTCAGGAGTTCTGTCAGTTTAGTGGTTCCTATCACTTTCACCAACAGTGCCTTCAAATCTCCCATAGCCAATAATCGTCCCACGTTCTCCTCCTCCAAAGCCATAATCTATTTCCTGCCCCATCAGGAATATTGGGTAAGGTATTTTTTTAGCCCTCTCAGTTTATGGGTGCCCCAAAGGATAATATGTGTCTGGCCTGCTCTTATCGTTTTAAAGCAGTCTCATCAATTTATCCCTCTGCTTCCCACTTTAATCCTTTCTGATATGCCTTCTTTCTCATTCTAACCTCAATTTCTTTCTTCTCAGATAGTTTATCCTACTTTGCAAATGTATTCACCTTTCTTTTAAAATCTTCCACTGACTCCTCCTGATTTATTACTTTCACACCTGTCGTTTCCTCCTTCTGTTACCTCCTCACTGCCTCTCTCTCCTTTCTCTCGAAACTGCCTAAGTACATCTAATTCCTTCGCTCTCCCCTTTTCCCACCTTTCCACCTTATCTGTGACATATAATTCATAATTAGCACTTCCATCTTGTCACACATTTATCTTGAAAGTGCCTTCCTTGGGCCACTTCCTCACAACTGTTTCTGAAAATCTCAGCAAACAATCATTACCCTTCTCCAACCAGAATGTTTATCTAAACAAACCACAAAAGGCTGGTCATGTTTCAACAATTAACTTATTTCCAATTATTTCAATCCATTCTCACCACTATTTAGTACTAGTAACAATTTTCCAAATTAACTTTACTGAAAAGAAATCTATAGAAACATCAGCAATACCAAGCAACCAACATTTTTCAACTTTCCCCTTTTAAGTTGCGATGATACAAAGCGTTGTTCGTCACCTTACAGCTGTTCGTAACCTCCTCCATTGCTTACAATTTCTTAAAGGAACACACACACACCTACCCTTATAGCATGTGGCCTACAACAAACAAACTTATCACATATATGAACTTCCTCATTCATTCAAAACCGGTTTTTACACACAAATCATATTCGTTCCATTCTTACTTCAATGAAATTATGCAATTTCCTACACGGATTAAAGTTTCAAAATTAACATTTATTCATTCTTATTGCTACTCTACCTTCTGCTATTCTATAATATTTTGCACTAACTCCTCATGTACCTGACCAATCTATAGATTGTGTGAAACAACACAATATTTCTTTCATGTGCTTAAGATGAGCTTCTTCAATTTCCTGAAATTTCTTTGAGGTTTCTGTCAATTTGTGTTCAAAATCTGTTTTTCCGCATATAATTTATAGGTTTCTGTAGCTTTTTTTTTAGATTTGACAGTTGCATTTTCTATTTCTTTCTGTGTTGCTCCTTCCTTGTTTAACTTTTCGTACTCAAAACATTTGGCACTGTGATTTTCCTTAGATTTTTGCAATGTTTGAGTGATACTCTGAATATTCTGTACAGCATCCAAAGTGCCCAATCCTCATCGGAGCCCAGCTGTGGCCACCAGACTGAACTCCCCCTTATTGGTTCCTTTGGTTAATCAAAAATACAGAACTTAATCATAGTCTCCTTATCTTTACCCCCAGGGCTTCCTTCTCCCCAAGATTGCCACATTCGCGCCAACGGACTATCAGGCGGAATGTGCGGCTCTTCATCATTGAGCCTTTTTATTTTCCCCCCGAACTCTTAATTTTCCCGTTCTGGTTATCCATTGTCTTATCGGACTATTCCTGTCCGACAGACCCTCGGTCGCCCGGGCAATACTTAATAGTCAGTTTTCTTACCCGGGCCCTGTGCACAGGAATCGCTCGACCGTCCCTTTTTTCCCGACACTCCCTCTTGTTTCCCGAGTTTCTTGCCCGGATATCACTTGCTCAAACCGCTGATGGCAAGCAAGGAGATTAGAGACTGCTGAAATCAGCAGGGTGCACCTTCCCTTCCTTCCATGCCTCCGCCGAGTGGCCGAAGTGGCGATTCCGGACGAGCCCCCAGCTTGTGAGATATAGTTTGTGCTCACAATCACTACTCGGAGACACAATCACAGACCCGAGTCTGCAGAATCGGGTACCTCTCCAAGTTGAGACACACCAAAGTCAGGAAAGTAAAGCCCCTTTATACACACAATTCTGCTGGCTTAACCTCCCCTTCTGGCTCCTCCCAATCAGAGCACTGAGGTACACAGTCTATAGGTACGTCCCCCAGTACCTCCCACATCATACATCGCATGTTCATACATGTTCATGGTAATGAGCAGTTTCTCGACCAGGGGCGTGTAAGTAATATTCATTTATTTCATTAAGCATGCTCAGTTACAATTGACCTGGCCTAGTTTCTTGTATTTTAATTGAAAAGCTAGTATCTGGTGATTATGGCCGCATACCCATCTCTGTCTGCCACTATACCCGGCTATCAATGGTGCTCAAGGACGATGCTGGTTACCTCATTCATAACGGTCAGACTCCTTGTCCGGACCTTCACAACAGTGGGGGTTTAATCACTCTATTTCTCACATCCATGTACCTATCCTAAAGCCTCTTAAAGACTTTAAACTAGAATGGTTGGGGCGAGGGATGCAAATAGCAAAAGCTAGTAGACAGAATGGGAGGCAGGAAGCAGAAAAGGGAAGCACTCGGACACAAGAGGAGAAAGAAAAAAAAGGAAATAAACAGAGAACAAGAGATGGGGGGTTTCTTAAATGTGCATATTTTAATGCTAGGAGCATTGTAAGAAAGGTGGATGAGCTTAGAGTCTGGATAGACACCTGGAAGTATGATGTTGTGGCGATCAGTGAAACATGGTTGCAGGAGGGCTGTGATTGGAAACTAAATATTCCAGGATTTCGTTGCTTCAGGTGTGATAGAATTGGAGGGGCAAGAGGTGGAGGTGTTGCATTGCTAGTCAGGGAAGATATTACAGCAGTGCTTTGGTAGGATAGATTGGAGGGCTCATCTAGGGAGGCTATTTGGGTGGAACTTAGAAGTGGGAAAGGTGTAGCAACACTTATAGGGGTATATTATAGACCGCCAAATGGGGAACGAGAATTGGAAGAGCAAATATGTAAAGAGATAGCAGATATTAGTAGTAAGCACAAGGTAGTGATTGTGGGAGATTTCAACTTTCCACACATAGACTGGGAAACACATTCTGTAAATGGGCTGGATGGTTTGGAGTTTGTAAAATGTGTGCAGGATAGTTTTTTGCAGCAATGCATAGAGGTGCCTACTAGAGGAGGGGCAGTACTGGACCTCCTGTTAGGAAATGAGACGGGACAGGTGGCGGAGGTATGCGTAGGGGAGCACTTCGGGTCCAGTGATCACAATACCATTAGTTTCAATATAATTATGGAGAAGGACAGAACTGGGCCTAGGGTTGAGATTTTTGATTGGAGAAAGACTAACTTTAACGAGATGCGAGATGATTTAAAAGGAGTGAACTGGGACATTTTGTTTTATGGGAAAGATGTAGAGGAGAAATGGAGGACATTTAAAGGGGAAATTTTAAGAGTACAAAATCTTTATGTTCCTGTTCGGTTGAAAGGAACCAGTAAAAATTGGAAAGAGCCCTGGTTTTCAAGGGAAATTGGACATCTTGTTCGGAAAAAGAGGGAGATCTACAATAATTATAAGCAGCATGAAGTAAATGAGGTGCTTGAGGAGTATAAGGAATGTAAAAAGAATCTTAAGAAAGAAATTAGAAAAGCTAAAAGAAGATATGAGGTTGCTTTGGCAAGTAAGGTGAAAGTAAATCCAAAGGGTTTCTACAGCTATATTAATAGCAAAAGGATAACAAGGGATAAAATTGGTCCATTGGAGAGACCGAGTGGACAGCTATCTGCAGAGCCAAAAGAGATGGGGGAGATATTGAACAATTTCTTTTCTTCGGTATTCACCAAGGAGAAGGATATTGAATTATGTGAGGTAAGGGAAACTAGTAGAGTGGCTATGGATACTATGAGTTTCAAAGTAAAAGAAGTACTGGCACTTTTGAAAAATATAAAAGTGGATAAGTCTCCAGGTCCTGACAGGATATTCCCTAGGACATTGAGGGAAGTTAGTGTAGAAATAGCCGGGGCTATGACAGAAATATTTCAAATGTCATTAGAAACGGGAATAGTCCCCGAGGATTGGCGTACTGCGCATGTTGTTCCATTGTTTAAAAAGGGTTCTAAAAGTAAACCTAGCAATTATAGACCGGTTAGTTTGACTTCAGTGGTGGGCAAATTAATGGAAAAGATACTTAGAGATAATATATATAAGTATCTGGATAAAGAGGGTCTAATTAGGAACAGTCAACATGGATTTATGCCTGGAAGGTCATGTTTGACTAATCTTCTTGAATTTTTTGAAGAGGTTACTAGGGAAATTGACGCGGGTAAAGCAGTGGATGTTGTCTATATGGACTTCAGTAAGGCCTTTGACAAGGTTCCTCATGGAAGGTTGGTTAAGAAGGTTCAACTGTTGGGTATAAATGCAGGAATAGCAAGATGGATTCAACAGTGGTTGAATGGGAGAAGCCAGAGAGTAATGGTGGATGGCTGTTTGTCGGGTTGGAGGCAGGTGACTAGTGGGGTGCCTCAGGGATCTGTGTTGGGTCCTTTGTTGTTTGTCATGTACATCAATGATCTGGATGAAGGGGTGGTAAATTGGATTAGTAAGTATGCAGATGATACCAAGATAGGGGGTGTTGTGGATAATGAAGAGGATTTCCAAAGTCTACAGAGTGATTTAGGCCAGTTGGAAAAATGGGCTGAAAGATGGCAGATGGAGTTTAATGCTGATAAATGTGAGGTGCTACACCTTGGCAGGACAAATCAAAATAGGACGTACATGGTAAACGGTAGGGAATTGAAGAATACAGTTGAACAGAGGGATCTGGGAATAACCGTGCATAGTTCCTTGAAGGTGGAATCTCATATAGATAGGGTGGTAAAGAAAGCTTTTGGTATGCTAGCCTTTATAAATCAGAGCATTGAGTATAGAAGCTGGGATGTAATGTTAAAATTGTACAAGACGTTGGTGAGACCAAATCTGGAGTATGGTGTACAATTTTGGTCGCCCAATTATAGGAAGGATGTCAACAAAATAGAGAGGGTACAGAGGAAATTTACTAGAATGTTGCCTGGGTTTCAACAGCTAAGTTACAGAGATAGGTTAAATAAGTTAGGTCTTTATTCTCTGGAGCACAGAAGGTTAAGGGGGGACTTGATAGAGGTCTTTAAAATGATGAGAGGGATAGACAGAGTTAATGTGGACAAGCTTTTCCCTTTGAGAATAGGGAAGATTCAAACACGAGGACATGACTTTAGAATTAAGGGACAGAGGTTTAGGGGTAACATGAGGGGGAACTTCTTTACTCAGAGAGTGGTAGCGGTGTGGAATGAGCTTCCAGTGGAAGTGGTGGCGGCAGGTTCGTTGGTATCATTTAAAAATAAATTGGATAGGCATATGGATGAGAAGGGTATGGAGGGTTATGGTATGAGTGCAGGCAGGTGGGACTAAGGGAAAAAAGTTGTTCGGCACAGACTTGAAGGGCCGAGATGGCCTGTTTCCGTGCTGTAATTGTTATATGGTTATTGCTGTCGTATCTGCCTCCATCACCCACCACCCCTGGCAGCGCGTTCCAGGCAGCCACCACCCTCTGTGTGAAACACTTGCTCCACACATCTCCTTTAAACTTTATCCCTCTCACGTTGAACCTGTGTCCTCCAGTGTTTGATTTTCCAGCCCGGGGAAAAGGTTCTGACCTTTGAGGTTCCAACTTTGTTCATTAGTCGCTTGGGTTGTTTCTCCTTTCGTGTTGTTTGCCAAAACATAACCTGTAACTAACATGCAGTAGTGAGGTCATTTCTGTTATTAGTTTAATGCCATCGTTAATATTTCCACACTCTGTCTGACAATGGTCTATTTTAGTAGCAACCTAAGACTTTCCATCAATTAAACGTTACTTGCATTGTTCAGCTGAGAACATGTATACGGCCAATTTAATCTTTATTTCATTCAATCCTACAGCACATAGGAAGCAAGGCCTTGGTGAGGACATTTGGAGCATGCAAGTTTTTCATTATATTTATAAACATTGCATTGTTTAATTTATTTTATAGCTGCATCGTTTGCAAGTGTGAATGGTTATATATAATGCAAGAGAGTTGTGATGCAGATAATTGTACAAATAAACTCACTAGAGTTTCACAGGCATCCTACAACTCAGCGGTATGATTATTGGCTTCTCTACTTCAAGTAACCCTTGTCTTCCCTCTCGCACCATTCACAAGTTGTAGGAGTAGAATTAGGCCATTCGGCCCATCGAGTCTATTCCGCCATTCAATCATGTCTGACCTCTGCCTCCTAAGCCCATTTTCCTGCCTTCTCCCCATAACCCTCGACACTCGTTCTAATCAATAATTTGCCTATCCCTGCCTTAAAAATATCCACTGACTTGGTCTGCACATCCTTCCTGCAATGGTCACCTGGCCAGGTGCATTTCCCAATACAAGGTCCAGTTCAGTCCCTCCTCCAGTCAGTCTGTCCACATTCTTGGATAATGCCAACAAATTCTGTCCCGTCAGCCTCTCGCCTAAGGGAACCCAGTCAATAATGGGGCAGTTAAAGTCCATGGCTTTAACCTTGTTGCTGTTACACCTTTTCATAACGAGTCTGCATATCTGTTTTAATACGTTACCATGCGGTAACATACAACAGTTCTCACTGATTTTTTATTTCATTATGTCTATGAGAATTTCATTGTGTATGAGAGGAATAGATTGGGTAGATGCACGGAGTCTCTTGCCCAGAGTAGAGAAATCGAGGACCAGAGGACATAGGTTCAAGGTGAAGGGGAAAAGATTTAATAGGAACCTGAGGGGTAACTTTTTCACACAAAGGGTGGTGGGTGTATGGAACAAGCTGCCAGAGGAGGTAGTTGAGGCAGGGACTATCCCAATGTTTAAGAAAGAGTTAGACAGGTACATAGATAGGACAGTGAAATGTATTCATACATATTCATGTATATGTTAATGAGTTGGTCTTGTGTATAAGCAAGGAATGTTGGGTAATAAATCTCTCTCGTGATCCAGGCAACCTGCGTGTAAGTTGTTATTCATTCTGCCATCCGGAATATAACAAAATTAGTGACGAGGATGGGATAGAGTTTGTGAACTCATCCTTTAAATACAGTGCAGGACAGTTTTGCAACACGGAGTATTATTTAACATTTTAAACAGTAAATACGGAGTTGTGTGGCAGTTGTTTGCGAGCTGGACACAATAGGCCGCAGATCCTTCTATGCAGGGGACTGTAGTTTAAAACAGCAGCTGGACAAATTGTTAAGAGTTTGTCAGGCTATCTCTATGTTGTGTCTACGTGGCAAGATGCCGTCCTTGGGATTGTATAAGATTTTTTTTATCGAGTTCCTCAAGCTGAGTAGCCTTTGTACAGCTAAGTTTTAGGTGAATTGTTCAGGAGACAGGAAATCGAGGTTTTTGAACGGATTTTAACAAAAAAAGAGAATGGCACGATGGCAGCGTCCACGGGCTACATGGGAAACTTTGGCACTGTTGACAACAGTAGAGAGCCGTTCAGCTCCTATATGGAGAGAGCAAACATGTTTTTCACGGCAAACAACATAATGGAGATTGTTGATGAAGGAGACATAATGACTGAATCAAATAAGGCCGTTTGCCAACGCAGGAACGCGATTCTGCTCACGGAGATCGGTCCTGAAGTGTACGGCACACTCGTGAATCTCCTTGGCCCCATAAAGGCAAAAGACGTGCCATTCAATGACATTATGAAGAAATTGGAGGAGCACTTCAATCTAAAGCTTCTGGAAATTGCAGAAAGCTATAAATTTGGCACTAGAAACCAGAAGCAGAATGAGACAATCAACACTACGCGACAGCTTGGTTTGTGGTCTAGTGGATGAAGGAATTCAGTCCAAACTCATGAACACTCCAGATCTTACATTCGAGCTAGCACGCAAGATTGCTACCACAATGGAGATAGCATCAAAGAATGCTCACAAGTTTCGCCCACCACGGACTGCAGTGACATTTACAGTCACAAGGCAGTGCCTATGGCCAAACCAAGAGGTGCTAAACTAAAGCCGAAATATGGCGGCGAGCCGAGTTCAGCCAGTTGTTATCGTTCCAATGGTAATCACTCATCCCAATTTTGTCAGTTCAAAATGACCAAGCGCTGTAACTGCCAGAAGAAAGGTTATATCGCCTCAGCATGTCGGGCCAAACTTAAAACAGGAAACCAACAACCTGCGGGAATCAAGCAACAACACCAGAGAGGAGTTGGAGGTGAACTCAGATGAAATGAACTTGGGTTGTGCACCATTTATGTAACCAACATCGATAAGCCTACAACCAGCCCAGGCAAGGACTTTCCAACTAAACTATTGATACATGAACAGCTAATCAATATGTGTATTGACACGGCAGCAGATTGTTCGTTCATGAGCAGAGACCTGAACGAAACAAAGTTCCCACAGATACCATTGTTTGAGAGTAAGGTCAAGCTGAAAACCTACTCGGGCAAAGTTTTGCAGACTTGTGGACAAATGAACTGTAAAGTTCACCATAATGGTCAGTCAGTAACACTGCCCATCATAGTGGCCAGTTACAGAAATTAACCAACCCTTCTTGGAAAGGATTGGCTGAGTAGAATAGAATTAGACTGGAAGAACATTTTCAGCATCGATTTGTCCAAATCACGTCTTGAAAACATCATAAGCAAACACGCAAACATTTTTGCTGACAGTCACACAGGAATAACAGGGTTCTCTGCACACATTCGACTTAAGCAAGATGTGAGACCTGTGTATTGTCGACCAAGACATGTAGCATATGCACTAAAGCAACGTGGAGGAAGAACTCAACAGGTTAGAGCGTAATGGAGTACTTGTGAAGACAGACCAGAGTAACTGGGCAACGCCAATTGTGGCCGTACCCAAGGCCGACAAAACTGTCAACCAAGCCGTTGATGATGAACTAGACCTGTACGCAGAACTTAGATGACGAACAAGAACCTGTACGCAAGATCCTTCACTAAACTGGATTTGTCTCAACACACATAAGGGCTTGTATTAATATTCAAATCTGCCCTGTGGTGTGAAAAGGGTAATGATCACTTTCCGGTGCTAGTAGATAGTCATTCGAAATGGATTGAGGATAAGTATATGGGGTCAAACACTGCTACTGAGTGTACCATAGATGAGTTGAGATCCATTTCCGCATGCCATGGTTTACCGGAAGAACTTGTTTCTGCCACAGTTCTGTTCAGAATGGTTCAAAGAGTTAATGCACGGAATGGTGTAAAACACACACTTGTTCCCCCATACCATCCAGCCTCCAATGGGGTGGCGGAAAGGTCTGTTAGAGTTGTCAAAGATGCTGTCAAGAAACAGGTTTTGCAGGGTAGTTCATAGCTCAGCATGAAACATCGTTTGGCTAATTTCTTGCTGAAGTAGAGAACCACACAACGGGTTAGAAACATAGAAAATAGGTGCAGGAGGAGGCCATTTGGCCCTTCGAGCCAGCACTGCCATTCATTGTAATCATGGCTGATCGTCTGCTATCAAGAACCCGTGCCTGCCTTCTCCCCATATCCCTTGACTCCACTAGCCCCTAGAGTTCTATCCAACTCTCTCTTAAATCCATCCAGTGATTTGGCCTCCACTGCCCTCTGTGGCAGAGAATTCCATAAATTCACAGCTCTCTGGATGAAAAAGTTTTTTTCTAACCTCAGTCTTAAATGACCTCCCCTTTATTCTAAGGCTGTGGCCCCTGGTTCTGGACTCACCCAACATTGGGAACATTTTTCCTGCATCCAGCTTGTCCAGTCCTTTTATAATTGTATATGTTTCTATAAGATTCCCCCTCATCCTTCTAAACTCCAGTGAATACAAGCCTAGTCTTTTCAATCTTTCCTCATATGACAGTCCTGCCATCCCAGGGATCAATCTCGTGAACCTACGCAGCACTGCCTCAATCACAAGGATGTCCTTCCTCAAATTAGGAGACCAAAATTGTACATAATACTCCTGATGTGGTCTCACCAGAGCCCTATACAACTGCAGAAGAACCTCTTCACTCCTGTACTGAAATCCTCTTGTTATGAAGGCCAACATTCCATTAGCTTTCTTCACTGCCTGCTGTACCTGCACGCCACCTTTCAGTGGCTGGTATACAAGGACACCCAGGTCTCGCTGCACCTCCCCCTTACCTAACCTAACCCCATTGAGATAATAATCTGCCACCTTGTTTTTGCCGCCAAAGTGGATAACCTCTCATTTATCTATATTATACTGCATCTGCCACGCATCTGCCCACTCACTCAACCTGTCCAGGTCCCCCTGCAACCTCCTAACATCCTCTTCACAGTTCACACTGCCACCCAGCTTTGTGTCATCCGCAAACTTGCTAGTGTTGCTCCTAATTCCCTCTTCCAAACCATTAATATATATGGTAAACAGTTGCGGCCCCAACACCAAGCCTTGCAGCACTCCACTCGCCACTGCCTGCCATTCTGAAAGGGACCTGTTCACTCCTACTCTCTGCCAACCAATTTTCTATCCATGTCAGCACCCTACCCCAATGCCATGTGCTCTAATTTTAGTCACTAGTCTCCCGTGCGGGACCTTATCAAAGGCTTTATGAAAGTCTAGATACACCACATCCACTGGCACCCCTTCATTCATTTTACTTGTCACATCCTCAAAAAATTCCAGAAGATTAGTCAAGCATGACTTCCCTTTCATAAATCCATGTTGACTTGACTTCCCTTTCATAAATCACCTGCAGAACTGTTGATGAAGAGAAGGTTAAGAATACGCCTAAATCTAGTTCAACCCAATTTGGCCTTGAGAGTTGAGCAAAAACAGTTGTCAAAAACACAATTTTGACTCCCACAAAAAGGAGAGGTACTTTAAGCCAGATGAGCAGGTTCGTGTTCTCAGTCCTCCCAACAAGTCCAGTCGAGACAAATGGGATGTTGGGAAAATAGTGGAAGTGTGTGGAAGAAAAAGACACTTAGTTGAAGTTGGAGATAGGATCAGAAGTGTTCATGTTGATCAAATGATCCCAGCCAAAGATGAACCAAAAAATCAGCATGAAGTCCTAATCCCTGAGTTTTTATCTGAAAGTGAGTTGGAAGAGACTACTGTGATTGAAACGCAAAGTTCAGTTAGTACAGACAAAGAAACAGATTCCTCTGGTCAAAGTCAGGGTACTAAAACAGAGCCAAACAAGCCAACAGTTCAGTGAACACCTAAACCTGTTACACCTGTTACTGTTAGATGATCAGGCAGGATTCGTAAACCAGTAGTCAGGTTAGGTTTGTAAGTTAAGTAACTCACTCTATAAATAAAACAAAAATGTGTAGATATGTAAAATAAATAATTATGTTTATTATTTAAGATTTCATAAATACTTGTTTAAATCAAGTATCACAACAACAAAATTGTAACTGAATGCTTAGATGTAATACTTTAAAAAAGGAGAGCAGTGTAATGTATTCATGTGTATGTTAATGTTGGCGTTCAATATATGCAGGGAATGTTGGGTAATAAAGCTCTCTTTCATGATCCAGGCAACCTGCGTGTAAGTTGTTATTCATTCTGCTGTCCAGAATATGACAGACAGGTTGGGAGGGATATGGCAGGTGGGACTAGTGTAGCTGGGACATGTTGGCTGGTGTGGGCAAGTTGGGCCGAAGGGCCTGTTTCCACACTGTATCACTGACTCTATTATAAACCACATTTTACATGTCAGTTTCAAGATAGCAGCAGCTAGAGTTTAGACCAATATCATTACCGGCTCAGCCAGTGGTATCATTACAAATATATTCACTTATTATTCCAGATAACACCGCTTTGTTCCAGTCACTCATTGTGTAATCATGTGTATTTTTCAGGAACGATTGGCATTGTTGCCATCTGCATTACATCTTTCTGTACTGGGATCGCTCTTACTGCAGGAGTGTCACATATTAAGAAGAAACGGTGAGATGCTATCATGTTATAAATCTCTTTGCAACTTCTGGAAACAATTAAAACCATTTGGACCAGTCTGAAGAAGGGCCTCGACCCGACACAGGGATGTAATGCTGAGGCGCTGGGCAGGCCACATTTGGAGTATTGTGAGCAGTATTGGGCACTAAATCTGAGGAAGGATGTGCTGACTCTGGAGAGAATCTAGAGAAGGTTTCCTAGAAAGATCCCAAGAATGACTGGATTAACAAATGATGAGCGTTTGACCGCACTGGGCCTGTACTCGCTGGAGTTTAGAAGGATGAGGGGGAACCTTATTGAAACAACGAATAGTGAAAGGCCTGGATAGAGTGGATGTGAAGAGGATGTTTCCACTAGTGGGAGAGTCTAGGACCAGAGGTCATAAATTAAAGGAGGTTTCTTTAAGAAGGAGATGAGGAGGAATTTCTTTGGTCAGAGGGTGGCGAATCTTTGGAATTCTTTGCCACAGACGGCTGTGAAGGCCACGTTAATGGATATTTTTAAGGCAGAGATAGGTAGATTGTTGATTAGTACGGGTGTCAGGGGTTATGGGGAGAAGGCAGGAGAATGGGGTTAGGAGGGAGAGATAGATCAGCCACGATTGAATGGCGGAGTAGACTTGATGGGCTGAGTGACCTAATTCTGCTCCTATCACATCACTTATCCATGTTCTCCAGGTATGCTGCCTATTCCATGGAGTTACTTCAGCACTTTGTGTACACCAGACTTTAGGCGACCCTGATATGTCAGTGCTTGACGCCGGCAGTCGCTGAAAACATTGCCAAGTGGGACACTTTAGACACTTTCAGACTAAGCCTTTAAGGAAATCATATTCATTATATTGTTGGTGGGAAACAGATAGAATGGAACAGCCACTGCATGCTTGACATAACAAGATAAGGATTTCTGTAGACCCATGGAACTGTTGATGCTGGTTTACCTCGGAAACGCCACCAGCATAATCAATGTGACAAAGTGCAATAATAAGGGGTCAAGATATGGGTGGAGACCTTTGCTCGGACTCATCTTGCATCAACATAAATTATTTTTGGTGGCTTATCTCAGACAAAACATGCATGTTCTGGCCACTTAGTTTTCAATGACTCATTGCATATCCAAACTGTAACAACCCTGACCTCACCCAAAAAAACCCCCAGCTGGTTTGTTCAACACAATTTCCCTTTCATAAAGTGTCAGAAGGAACTGCAGATGCTGGAAAATGGTTTTGACCCGAAACACTGCCTATTTCCTTCGCTCCATAGATGCTGCCTCACCCCCTGAGTTTCTCCAGCATTTTTTTCTACCTTCCCTTTCATAAATTAATGTTGGCTCTTTCAGTCATAGAGTCATTCAGCATGGAAACAGGCCCTTGGGCCAACTTGCCCACACCGGCCAACATGCCCCATCTACACTAGTCGCATCTACCTGCGTTTGGCTCAGATCCCTCTAAACCTGTCCTATCCATGTACCTGTCGAAATGTTGCCTCAACTACCTCCTCCAACAGCTCGTTCCGTACACCCACCACCCTTTGTGTGAAATGGTTACCCCTCAAGTTCCTATTACATCTTTCCCCCTCCCCTCTCTCACCTTAAACCTATGTCCTCTGGTTCTTGATTCCCCTACTCTGGGCAAGAGACTGTGTATGTCTACCCGATCTATTCCTCTCATGATTTTATACACAAACCCTGTTTTCTAATTTAGCATATCAGTAATAATAGATTGCAAAGTTGAGCTAATTAGACATTTATTCCCACTCTTCTCTCTCTCCTGTTTAAATCGTCATGTTACATTTACCATCTACAATGTGCAGGAATACTCATTGACGTACGTACCGTATCAGCCAACCCACACCCTGTTTCCATGACTCTCTCTGTTCATACTCTGGGAATATGATCATTTGGCCCTGTAGATTTATTGGCTTTCAGTCTATTAATTTCTCCAGCAATATTTTGTTTTGCAAATTCTCATGTCGTTCCATTAGAATCCGGGTACCCTCGCACCTCTGGGAAATGTTTTTATCCAAAAAGACAGAGCCAAAGTATTTAGGGAGGAACTGCAGATGCTGGTTTAAACCAAAGATAGACACAAATTGCTGGAGTAACTCAGCGGGTCAGGCAGCATCTCTGGAGAGAAGGAATGGGTGACGTTTCAGGTCGAGACCCTTCTTCAGACTTCACCCATTCCTTCTCTCCAGAGATGCTGCCTGACCCGCTGAGTTACTCCAGTATTTTGGGTCTATCTTCGAGCCATAGTATTTGTTCAATTCTTCTGCGATTTCATGGTTCCTCATTATAAATTCTCTTACTTCTGACGGTACAGGACCTAGATTTGTGTTCACTAACTTTTCTCTTTTCGTTTTTTAGTAGTTCTTGTTGTCTACCTCTACGTCCCTTACACATTCACACCCACGATGTATTTATGCTCCATTCACAAATTCCAGGCATATTTAGTTAAATTCCAAACTGCCTCCAATTTCACAGGGTTTGCTGGTAACTTATTATCTCTCCTTTGTAGAACTAATATCGTCCCTAATTTCCTATCTTGTCTGTAGTTGGTTTACCTTTTCTTTGAGATTTTTTTCAGGAAAAGAAAGTTTTGCTGTTTGATTTCCTGCAGCTGTTCCTGAAATGTTAACCATTGCCGACCACTGATCTCTGAATCTTGGTATCATTTTAAACCAGCAGCAAACAACTTATCAGCATCTCTGGAGAACATGGATAGGTGATGTTTTGGGACAGGACACTTCTTCACATTGGTATGGTCCTGACCATGGATAGGAGAAGGGTCCCGACCCGAGACGTCACCCATCCATGTTCTCCACAGATGCTGCCTGACCCGCTGAGTTACTCCAGCACTCTGTGAAACGTCACCTATCCATGTTCTCCACAGATGCTGCCTGACCCACTGAGTTACTCCAGCACTTTGTGTCTTTTTTTGGTAAACTAGCATCTGCAGTCCCTTGTGTCAGCAGAAGTCTTCTAACTGTTTAGCTACTTACCCAGATTTTGTAAGGAGATGTGGGATTCCTGACGTTGCATCAGTTCACTGGTGTGTTATTAACTACACTCTGGCTTTCTCTGGGGAATGGCGACATGGACAATTGTGGAACAAAGCGAGAGGCAAAAGGGAGTGCTGGAATCTTGAACAGAAAGCCAAGGGCTGGAATAACTCAGTGGGACAGGCAACGTCGGGGGCAGGCAAAGTCATGTTTTACAACTTTCACTGATGAGATGCTGAGCTGTTGATGATTTGTAATTTGTAACCAGGTGGTGTCGGCCCAGGCAATGTAAACCCTGTAAGAGAGTTCACATCATCCCTCAGTCCAACCCAGGGCAAGTGGAGGTCCTCACCGATCATCCGACATGATCTTCAAAGTAAAAACCTACAATGATGAAAGGTAAGCATTGAGAAATTATGACACAGAGTGCTGGAGTAACTCAGTGGGCCAGGCAGCATCTGTGGAGAACATGGATAGGTGACGTTTCACAGAGTGCTGGAGTAACTCAGCGGGTCAGGCAGCATCTGTGGAGAACATGGATAGGTGACGTTTCACAGAGTGCTGGAGTAACTCAGCGGGTCAGGCAGCATCTGTGGAGAACATGGATAGGTGACGTTTCACAGAGTGCTGGAGTAACTCAGCGGGTCAGGCAGCATCTGTGGAGAACATGGATAGGTGACGTTTCACAGAGTGCTGGAGTAACTCAGCGGGTCAGGCAGCATCTGTGGAGAACATGGATAGGTGACGTTTCACAGAGTGCTGGAGTAACTCAGCGGGTCAGGCAGCATCTGTGGAGAACATAGGTGGGTGATGTTACGGGTCGCCAAAGAACCGGGTTCAATCCTGATAATGACTGCTATCTGTGTGGAGTTTGCACGTTCTCCCTGTGACCGCAGTGGTTTCCTCCGGGTGCTCCGGTTTCTTCCCTCATCCCAAATATGTGCTGGTTTGTAGGTTAATTGGCCTACATTGTCCCTGATCCTGCCATCCTAACTACTGTAAGGCTCAAGAGGAAAGTTGAAAACAACTCACCTTAAATTACCTTTGCTCTTCTCAGCCGCCTCACTGAAGCCTCTCAAGACAAATTGCATTTCAAACACAGTCATCATCTCACTATTGTTATATTCCGGACGACAGAATGAATAACAACTTACACACAGGTTGCCTGGATCACGAGAGAGAGAGATTTATTACCCACCATTCCCTGCTTATATTGAGCACCAACTCATTAACATATACATGAATATGCATGAATACATTACACTGCTCTCTTTTTTTAAAGTATTAAATCTAAGTACTCAGTTACAATTTTGTTGTTGTGATACTTGATTTAAATCAGTATTTATGAAATATTAAATGATATACATCATATTTATTTTACATATCTATACATTTTCATTTTACATATACAGTGAGTTACTTAACTTACAAACCTAACCTGACTACTGGTTTACGGATCTTGCCTGATAGTCTAACAGTAACAGGTGTAACAGGTTTAGGTGTTGTCTCAACTGTTGGCTTCTTTGGCTCTGTTTTAGCACCCTGACTTTGACCAGAGGAATCTGTTTCTTTGTCTGTACTAACTGAACTTTGCGTTTCAATCACAGTGGTCTATTCCAACTCACTTTCAGATAAAAACTCAGGGATTAGGACTTCATGCTCAGTTTTTGGTTCATCTTTGGCTGGGATCATTTGATCAACATGAACACTTTTGATCCTATCTCCAACTTCAACTAAGTGTCTTTTTGTTCCGCAGACTTCCACTATTTTCCCAACATCCCATTTGTCTCGACTGTTGGGAGGACTGAGAACACGAACCTGCTCATCTGGCTTGAAGTAACTCTCCTTTTTGTGGAAGTCAAAATGACGTTTTTGACTAAACTGTTTTTGCTCAACCCTCAAGGCCAAGTTGGCTTGAACTAGACTTAGGCATATTCTTAGCCTTCTATTCATCTAAAGTTCTGCAGGTGAGTAACCTGTTGTGTGTTGTGTGGTTCTCTACTTCAGCAAGAAATTAGCCAAACGATGTTTCATGCTGAGCTGTGAACTGCCCTGCAAAACCTGTTTCTTGAGAGTATCTTTGACAACTCTAACAGACCTTTCCGCCACCCCATTGGGGGCTGGATGGTACGGGGGAACAAGTGTGTGTTTTACACCATTCTGCTGCATGAACTCTTTGAACGAAACTGAGGCCCGTTATCAGAAACAAGTTCTTCCGGTAAACCATGGCATGCAAAAATGGATCTCAACTCATCTATGGTACACTCAGTAGTAGTGCTTGACCCCATATGCTTATCCTCAATCCATTTGGAATGACTCTACTAGCACCAGAAAGTGATCATTACCCTTTTCACATAAATCTACATGAACTCTCTGAAAAGGTCTACTTGGCCATGACTAGGGTTGCAGTGGTGTTTTTGGTGGTTTACTCTGGCAATCTTGGCAGACGCTACATTTGCTCACCAGTGACTCGATGCCACTGTCAATACCAGGCCAATACACAAAACTTCTGGCAATTGACTTCATGCTTACTATGCCAGGATGTTTGGCATGAAGTTCATTCATAGTTTTGTTTCTCAAAGACTCTGGTACAACCACTCTGTAACCCCACTTAATGCATCCCTGCTCACATGATCATTCATGGCGTCGATTATGGAAAGGCTTCAGCTCAGAGTTCAGAACTGAGTTCAATCCACGATCGATTTCAGTGCAACCGTTCAACGTCTGTTCATAGACCCACTTCAGCACATTGTCTTTCTCTGTTTCTGCTGCAATTTCTGTTGTAGTCACCGGAAAGTCTTCATCTACAACTTGCAGTGTGTAGATTGAGTTCTCACTTCCCACGTCAGAGTTCTCGTGGGGCAACCAGACAACGCATCTGCAACTGCGTTGCACTTGGAGCTTCTGTACTCCACCTTGTAGTCATACTGGGACAGCAGAATTGCCCAGCGCTGCATCCTTGATGCCGCCATGGAAGGTATAGCTGACTTGGGACCAAGTATCACCAGTAGTGGCGTGTGATCAGTCACGAGCGTGAATGGTCTGCTGAGAAGAAACTGATGGAATGTCTTGATTCCATACACGATGCTGAATGCTTCCTTTTCCATCTGTGCATAATTGCGTTCACTCGGTGACAGGGTGCGGGATGCAAAAGCAATAGGCTTTTCCTGTCCGTCATTCATTACGTGGAAGATCACTGCACCTACACCATAACTTGAAGCATCAGAAGCAAGTTTCATCTCGTGTGTCGTATCGTAGTGAACAAGGAGTTTGTCACTTGTCAAGATTTCCTTGCAGATGTCACATGCACGTTGCTGTTCCTTTCCCCACATCCGTTTCATATCTTTTTGTAGCAGATGATGTAGTGGCTTTAGCACAGTTGCTAAATCTGGAGGGAATCGTGCCTAGAACTGCTTCATCCCAAGGAATGATCGCAGCTCTGACACATTGTTGGGTTTTGGAGCATTCACTATTGCTTCCACTTTCGCCTTCACAGGGCGAAGTCCATTGGCATCTACTTTGAGTCCAAGGTAGACCACCTCTGACTGCGCAATGCACATTTACTTTGTCACAGTTTGACATTGTGGCAGTTCAATCGTGTGAGAACTTGCTCGAGGGTTTCCAGATATTCTACCATGCCCTCTGTGAATATCAGTAGGTCATCCTGGTTGCACACACAGTGCGGAATGCCTTGTAACATTTTGTCCATGACAGACTGGAAAATTTTCGGGGAGGATTTCACACCAGAGGGCAGCTTTGTATATGAATACAAGCCCTTATGTATGTTGATAGTCAAGTACTGCTGGCTTTCCTTGTCGACATTGAGTTGGGCGTAAGCATGAGACAAATCCAGTTTAGTGAAGACTCTTGCTCCGCTAAGTTCTGCGTACAGATCTTGTTCGTCATCAACGGGTTGGTTGATTGTGACTTTGTAGTCACCACATAGTCGAACAGTTTTGTTGGCCTTGGGTACGGCCACAATTGGCGTTGCCCAGTTACTCTGGTCTGTCTTCACGAGTACTCCATTACGCTCTAACCTGTTGAATACTACCTCCACTTGTTGCTTTAGTGCATATGGTACATGTCTTGGTCGACAATACACAGGTCTCACATCTTGTTTAAGTCGAATGTGTGCAGAGAACCCTGTTCTTCCCGTGTAACTGTCGGCAAAAATGTTTGCATGTTTGCTTATGATGTTTTCAAGACGTGATTTGGACAAATCGATGCTGAAAATGTTCTTCCAGTCTAACTCTATTCTACTCAGCCAATCCTTTCCAAGGAGGATTGGTTAATTTCTGTAACTGGCCACTATGATGGGCAGTGTTACTGACTGACCATGATGCTGAACTTTACAGTTCATTTGTCCACAAGTCTCCAAAACATCGCCCGATTAGGTTCTCAGCTTGACCTTAATCTCAAACAATGGTATCTGTGGGAACTTTGTTTCGTTCAGGTCTCTGCTCATGAACGAACAATCTGCTGCCGTGTCAATACACATATTGATTAGCTGTTCATGTATCAATAGTTTAGTTGGAAAGTCCTTGCCTGGGCAGGTTGTAGGCTTATCGATGTTGGTTACATAAATGGTAGGATGAAAGTAGGATGAGTGGTTACCATTGGAACGATAACAACTGTCTGAACTCGGCTCCCCGCCATATTTCAGTTTCGCACCTCTTGGTTTGGCCATAGGCACTGCCTTGTGACTGTAAATGTCACTGCAGTCCGTGAGCAGAATCGCGTTCCTGCGTTGGCAAACGGCCTTATTTGATTCAGTCATTATGTCTCCTTCATCATTAATCTCCATTATGTTGTTTGCCGTGAAAAACATGTTTGCTCTCTCCATATAGGAGCTGAACGGCTCTCTACTGTTGTCAACAGTGCCAAAGTTTCCCATGTAGCATGTGGACGCTGCCATCATGTTGTTCTCTTTTTTTTTAAAGTCAGTTCAAAAACCCCGAATTCCTGTCTGTTCTGGTGTAACAATTCACCTAAAACTTAGCTGTACAAAGGCTATTCAGCTTGAGGAACTCGACAAAAAAAACTCAGTCTAAAATGTTATACAATCCCAAGGACAACATCTTGCCATGTAGACACAACATAGAGATAGCCTGACAAACTCTAGATGATTTGTCCAGCTGCTGTTTTAAACTACAGTCCCCTGCATAGAAGGATCTGCGGCCTATCGTGTCCAGCTCGCAAACAACTGCGACACAACTCCGTATTTACTGTTTAAAATGTTAAACAATACTGCGTGTTGCAAAACTGTCCTGCACTGTATTTAAAGGATGAGTTCACAAACTCTATCCCATCCTCATCGCTAATTTTGTTATATTCCGGATGGCAGAATGAATAACAACTTACACGCAGGTTGCCTGGATCACGAGGGAGATTTATTACCCAACATTCCCTGCTTATACACAAGACCAACTCATTAATATATACATGAAAGTGCATGAATACATTACAACCATCTACCTCATCGGGGACCCTCAGACTATCTTTGATTGGACTTGACTGGCTTTACCTTGCACTAAATGTTATTTCCTTATCATAAGTAATGAGGAAAATGGACAAGGGAGAGCCAGTGGATGTTGTGTACCTGGACTTTCAGAAAGCATTTGATAAGGTCCCACATAGGAGATTAGTGGACAAAATGGTATTGGGTGCTGACATGGATAGAAAATTGGTTGGCAGACAGGAAACAAAGAGTAGGGATTAACGGGTCCCTTTCAGAATGGCAGGCAGTGACTAGTGGGTTACTCTGTGAAACGTCACCTATCCATGTTCTCCAGAGATGCTGCCTGACCCGCTGAGTTACTCCAGCACTTTGTGTCTATCTTTGGTATAAACCAGCATCTGCAGTTCCTATTTATAACATTCTGGTGAATCGGTTTCTATTTCAGATTCCCAGTGTTTGCTTGTAATTGCTGATGATGTTTTAATTTATAATGAAATACCAGCAACACAATACATTTGTTATTTACTATATTTCAAGCATTTACTGGACATTCTTATGCAATTTTTATAGTTTGGCCATTTTAGGTACATTCATGTATCGATGATTTCGATTAAGGTTTTCTCAAATTTTCTTTATTTTTGTCCCACAGGTGAAATTCTACCGTTGCAAATTTCTGGCAACATTCTAATTCGACTCATCTCATCTCCACAAAAACTAACCAAAGAATGGGTGGGTTATGAATGGATCATTGAGTTGAGACTTACAGTTGTTTTAGATTTGGACACTTAATATGTTCACTACTGAGCGTCGGAGATGTGTTTATTTCAATGTGTTTCATTCTCAATGCACTTGGTTACAGTTGTGTTGAGAAGGTGATTGATTGTGCTCCAGTGAGGAGTTTTGTCCCTGGAGGGAGTTCCAATGAGGTTTATGATCAGGAACTTCCATAGCCAGTGGAGATTTAACACGTTTCATTTTTCTTTCAATTGCCAATGGACATGTTGTCTGCAGAGGCTTCATGGGTTTCATTACTGAATGTTGAAACCATAAAACTGACCAACTCACTTGTTTATGTTCCATTATCTTGCCGTGATGTGGCCAGCCTGAAGTGAGACTGCTTTGAAAGCGGCGATTGGGACATGTCAGTGCCTGGTCTTGCATCTCTTGCAGCCCTGGAATGAGAACCTTGGGTGGAATCACGGGTGGTCAGTTGCATAGTCAGATTACTGTTGGCTCAGTGAGAGGTGACTTGGGCATAGACAAGTGCGTCAGGCCACCTGACGTTAGGTTGCTCCTTGACCCTTGGGTGCAGGGTTCAGACCTGACATCTCTCTTCAGTTGCCACCTACATCTGATGTCATTTTGTTGTTTTTGAGAATCTGAAAATGTTGTGTTTATTTAAGATATCTTGCCTTTGTATCTGAAATATTTCTGGCAGTAAATGTGATGAAAGAAATGTGTCATCTTGTGCATCCTGAATCAGGTAAATATCAATTTAACATTATATCCCATTCACAAATGTTCAAATCACAGACAGCAAAAGTAACAGTCACATTCAATGATGCTTTTAAAAGCTGCTTATATACGGGTTTGTAAAGCGGCTGCTGAGTGTGGGCCTAGTAGAATAATTGAAGCACACAGAAACATAAAAACATGGAAAAATAGGTGCAGGAGTAGACCATTCGGCCCTTCGTATATGATAGGCTGATCATCTAAGGTGGGTAAAAATGCTGGAGAAACTCAGCGGGTGAGGCAGCATCTATGGAGAGAAGGAATAGGCGACGTTTCGGGTCGAGACCCTTCTTCAGACTGATCATCTAAAATCAGTACCCCGTTCTTGTTTTTTCCCCATACGCCTTGATTCTGTTAACCCTAAGAGCTAAATCTCTCTTGACAACAGAGTACAGTACAAGCATATAAAGGAGGAGCCATTCGGCCCATTGTCTCTGCTAGCTCTTTGGAAGGGCAGTTGTTCTGTGGTCCCATGTCCGTGCTGCTTCATGGGAATACCCGCATTCTCCAGAATCTGCGCCAACCTGTGCCAAGTTACTGACTATCCCGACGACGGGTGCTGGTTGCACAGAGTTTGCACGTTCTCCCCGTGACCTGCGTGGGTTTTCTCTGAGATCTTCCGTTTCCTCCCACACTCCAAAGACGTGCAGGTTTGTAGGTTAATTGGCTTGGTATAAATGTAAGTTGTCCCTAGTGGGTGTGTAGGATGGTGTTAGTGTGCGGGATCGCTGGTCGGTGCGGACTCGGTGGGCCGAAGGGCCTGTTTCCGCGCTGTATCTCCAAACTAAACTAAACTTCCTGGTAGACCTATGTATGTTTTGCTAAAAAAAACAGAAATGTCTGCAATATCACAATTTTATATTCTACTATTCAGTAGCTATTTATATTAGACTGTTTGTGTTTTATAAAGTATTTTGCAGTGCTTTGTGTTGTTTCACCGGTAAAAGCATGTGTGTACTGGTTATGTGTGGGAAGGAACTGCAGATGCTGGTTTACACAGAAGATAGACACAGAAAGCTGGAGTAACTCAGCGGGACAGGCAGCGTCTCTGGAGAGAAGGAATGGGTGATGTTTCATGTCGAGACCCTTCAGACTTCTCCAGTCTGTATAACACTGTGTCTCTGTGACTATGACTGTGACTGTGACTGTGACTGCCTGTAGGTCAGGCAGCATCTGCAGAGGGAGATGCAGACTGATTGTCTATGTGTCTCTGTGACTCTGTGTCTCCATGTCTCTGTGACCCCGTGTCCCCGTGACCCCGTGTCCCCGTGTCCCCGTGACCCCGTGTCTCTGTGACCCCGTGTCTCTGTAACCCCGTGACCCCGTGTCTCTGTGACCCCGTGTCCCCGTGTCCCCGTGACCCCGTGTCCCCGTGACCCCGTGTCTCCGTGTCCCCGTGACCCCGTGTCTCTGTGAACCCGTGTCTCCGTGAGTCTCACTGTATGACACCGAGTGCCTGGCTGCCATGTTGGGGCTTGAACTCGTGTATGGATCACAGTGCTCGAGTCTGGGCCAGGGTCCAGTAATCCGTCCACTTTGCTGCGATCGGCCCGAGTCAGCACTTTGCAGCCTGATGCAATGTGGCAACAGGTGTCCACAGTTGACAGTATTGCAGCTCCCTGCCAGAGCACACAAGCAGCACCAACGCATTCCTCTCCACCAGAGGTTCAGCCACTCCGAGACCCTCAGGAGATCCACACACCCCTGCCAATCCACAAAGTGTAGAACATTACAACTCATTCTTAAACCTTTCCCAGAGGACGTGTTGGCGTTGGCAGTGGGTGGCTGGGACAGGCAGGCCTGTGTGTCACACGCACCATTACTGGAGTCAGAGGGTGCAAACTGACCCTGGGTTATTTTGGTGCACAGGATTGCTGAGGCCTTGTGTGGAGAGCGGGCTGGTTTCAGTTGGCCACGGACTGCATGCTCGGCATTATATGAGCCTGGCATAAGGCATGGGATATGCCTGCCTGCCTGTCGTGGCTGTGGGCTGCGGGCTGCGGGCTGTGGGAGGGGGTCTCCTTCATGGAGCTCGCACCTTTTTATAACCAATAATAAATGTAATCAATTATGTACAAAAATGATATGTGCAGCACACAATACAAACAAACCCACCACCTTAATACAAGTAAAACAAATATTCTTAAATCACTATTTCCCCATCCTTATAGAAGGTACACTCCACCCCCCGTGGTGCCCAGCGGTCCCAGAAACCCCCCAGGGTACCCGTGGACAGCGAGTAGTCCCCCTCTAACACCACCCGGACACGGACATGGACACGGACACGGGCGCGGACACGGACGCAGACACGGGCACGGACACGGACACGGACACGGGCGCAGACACGGGCATGGACACGGACACGGACATGGGCACGGGCACAGACACAGACACGGACACGGGCGCAGACACGGGCACGGACACGGGCACAGACACAGACACGGACACGGGCACGGACACGGGCGCAGACACAGACACGGGCACGGACACGGGCGCAGACACGGACACGGACACGGGCGCAGACACAGACACGGGCACGGACACGGGCGCAGACACGGACACGGGCACGGGCGCAGACACAGACACGGGCACGGACACTGGCACGGACACGGGCACGGGCGCAGACACAGACACGGGCACGGACACGGGCGCAGACACGGACACGGACGCGGACACGGACGCGGACACGGACACGGGCGCAGACACGGGCACGGACGCGGACACGGACGCGGACACGGACACGGGCGCAGACACGGGCACGGACGCGGACGCGGACACGGGCACGGACACGGGCACGGACACGGACACGTGGTCTGGGGGAGGGGGAGGGTGAGGGGTGCATGGAACAATTTGAATTGTGTATTGTTGTCCCTACTACATTTTTGTTTCATTTTGTTTATATTTGTAATTTGCTTGTTTTAATCTGTACGGTGTCATTGAGAGTCCTGGAAGGCGCCCATAAATAACATGTTTTATTATGATTATTATTAACATTTGCCAGCAGTGGTGTTGGTGCTGGAAGCAGTGGTGTTTGAGGCTTTTAGATAAACACATGGAATATGCAGATATGTGGATCAAGTGCAGGCAGAGGAGATTAGTTAAACTTGGCCGGGTTTGACACGGACACTGAGGGCCGAAGGGCCTGTTTCTGTGCTGGACTGTTCTATCTGATGCAGGCAGCTGTCAGGTTCCATGCTGTGCTATCAGGCACGTTCCTAATGCATGCCAGGCCTGGGTAGATCATTACCAGCTGAACAATACATGTTAAGGCTCAATATTACCTCCAGAATTTTAAAATGCCTTTTTATTTGAATCACATTGCTTTCTGTTTTAATTTGTTCCTCGTGTTTTCCTATCCAGAAGTAACGGTATTACAAACTGGACATGAAACTAAATGGCCTGACTGCCCTGTAAGTCAGGCAGCATCTGTAGTGGGAGATGCAGACTGCTTGTCTCAGCTCTGCGAGACATTCCCGCCCCCAGCAGTCTTTCTCTGTGAGCATTTATTTCAAGAGGGCTTGTAAACAAAAACAGGGATGTGATGCTGAGGCTGGGCAGGCTGCATTTGGAATGTTGTGAGCAATTTTAGGCACCATATCTGAGGAAGGATGTGCCGGCTCTGGAGAGGGTCCACAGGAGGTTTACAAGAATGATCCCAGGAATGAGTGGGTTAACCTATGATGAGCGTTTGTCGGCGCTGGGCCTGTACTCGCTGGAGTTTAGAAGGATGAGGGGGGACCTCATTGAAACTTACAGAATAGTGAAAGGCTTGGATAGAGTGGATGTGGAGAGGATGTTTCCACTAGTGGGAGAGTCTAGGACCACAGGTCACAGCCTCAGAATTAAAGGAGGTTCCTTTAAGATGAGGAGGTATTTCGTTCTTCAGAGGGTGGTGAATCTGTGGAATTTTTTGCCACAGAAGGCTGTGGAGGCCAAGTCAATGGATATTTTTTAAGGTAGAGATATATTCTCGATTAGAACGGGTGTCAGAGGTTATGGGGAGAATGCAGGAGAATGGGGTTAGGAGATAGATTAAATGGCAGGGTGGACTTGATGGGCCGAATGGCTTAATTCTTCTCTTATGTTTTATGAACTTCTCAGTGCTCTAAGGATTTTGACAATTTCCTGCCTTTGTTGCAACCTGCATTGTCCAATTTCCCGTCCTCTGTAGATCAGCGCAGTGTTGGCGGTGGGATTTGGCAACAGCTTGCAAACTCAATGTTTTCACCAGTTTTACAGAGTGAGGGTATAACACAGGGAAAATACTCCAGATCCAACACAGCTTGGAAATCCTAACACCTCTCCAGAACAAAGGCAGCCGGCTCAGATGAGTTTAGTTTGTATAGTCATCTGTACCGAGGTAAAATGAAAATCTTTTATGTTGTTCATCCATGATCACATTAAATGGCGGTGCTGTCTTGAAGGGCCGAATGGCCTACTCCTGCACCTATTGTCTATTGTCTATTGTTGCACGCTACCCAGTCAGCAGAAAGACAATACATGATTACACTCGAGCCGTCCACAGTGTACAGATACAGGATAAAGAGAATAACGTTTAGTGCGAGGTAAAGTCTCATTAAAGATAGTCCGAGGCTCTCCAATGAGGTAGGTGGGAGGTCAGGACCCTTCTCTAGTTGGTGAGAGGACGGTTCAGTTGCCTGGGAAGAGCTTTGAAACTCAGTGGGTACACAAAAAGCTGGAGAAACTCAGCGGGTGCAGCAGCATCTAAGGAGCGAAGGAGATAGGCGACGTTTCGGGTCGAGACCCTTCTTCAACTCAGTGCTTGAATGAAACCATGACTTGCTGTCAGGTTGGTTTCTCTGCCCCATTAGTACGGTTTGGCTGCAGTGTGGACCAACTATTGTTAGTCCCGGAACACTGGCCAAATCCCACAAGCTCCCCCCTCAACCAGGACTCGGCTTCATGCCCATGGGATCTCCATCAGTACAAAACATGTCAGTACACACTCAGACATACCAACAAATCAGTGGTGCAGCGGGTAGAGCTGCTGCCTCACAGTGCCAGGGACCCGGGTTTGATCCCGACTATGGGTGCTGTCTGTACTGAGTTTGTATGTTCTCCCTGGGACCGCGTGGGTTTTCTCCGGGTGCTCCGGTTTCCTCCCGCACTCTAGACGTGTAGGTTAATTGGCTTGATATAATTGTAAATTGTCCCTAGTGTGTGTAGGATAGCCTTAGTGTGCGGGTCCATGCTGGTTAGCATGGACTCGGTGGGCCGAAGGGCCTGTTTCTGCGCTGTAGCTCTAAACTAAACTACAAAATCGATGTTGAATATGAAGCTTTGTCGCTGTTGACAAGTGTGATTCCAGCGTTTGCAATTCCGTTCTTTGTCGATGACTGTAGCTTGCTGCTGTTCGCAGGTATAAACAATTCCAGTATTGAGCGCTGCCAGGAATGAGATGGCGTTTTATATACTGCGAGTGTTCACAGCTTGTTTATATGGTGGATATGTCTGTTAAATCTGTAAAATATCTGAACTTTAATTATTGCCAGATAATTAGAAGGCAATAATTAGACAGAGAGCCAAACATCTCAGAAACTGCCCTTCAGCCCAGCTTGTCCGTGCCGACCAGCAATCCCCGCACACTAACACTATCCTACACGCACTGACCAATTAACCTACACGTCTTTCGAGTGTGGGAGGAAGCTGGAGCACCCGGAGATTTACGAGGATGTTGCCAGGACTAGAGGGTGTGAGCTATAGGGAGAGGTTGAGTAGGCTGGGTCTCTATTCCATGGAGTGCAGGAGGATGAGGGGTGATGTTATAGAGGTGTATAAGATCATGAGAGGAATAGATCTTGCCCAGAGTAGGGGAATCGAGGACCAGAGGACATAGGTTCAAGGTGAAGGGGAAAAGATTTAATAGGAATCCGAGGGGTAACTTTTTCACACAAAGGGTGGTGGGTGTATGGAACGAGCTGCCAGAGGAGGTAGTTGAGGCTGGGACTATCCCATCATTTAAGAAACAATTAGACAGGTACATGGATAGGACAGGTTTGGGGGGATATGGACCAAACGCTGGCAGGTGGGACGAATGTAGCTGGGACATTGTTGGCCAGTATGGGCGAGTTGGGCTGAAGGGCCTTTTCCCACACTGTATCACTCTATGACACTACGATGCCACAGCTAAGCTAGTTTTTTTGGCAATGTTTGCCTAAATCCCTTTAAACCTTTCCTATCCATGTACCTTTAAGTGCTATAATAGTCCCTGCCTCAACTACCTCCTCTGGCAGCTTGTTCCGTTATTCCTTGGAGCACAGGAGGATGAGGGGCAATTTTACAGAAGTGTATAAGATCATGAGGAGAATAGATGGTGTGAATGTGCAGAGTCTATGCAGAGAGGTGGGGGATCAAGAAGCAGAGGTCATCAGTTTAAGGGGGGGGGGGATTTAATAGGAACCTGAGGGGCATTTTTTTCACACAGCGGGTGGTGGGTATATGGAACAAGCTGCCAGAGGAGGTAGTTGAGGCTAGTATTATAACAACATTTAAAATACATTTGGACAGAAACGTGGATAGCAATGGCTCAGTCTGTATAAAGATCCTGACTTGAAACGTCACCTATCCATGTTCTCCACAGATGCTGCCTGACCCGCTGAGTTACTCCAGCACTCTGTGAAACGTCACCTATCCATGTTCTCCGCAGACGCTGCCTGACCCGCTGAGTTACTCCAGCACTCTGTGAAACGTCACCTATCCATGTTCTCCACAGATGCTGCCTGACCCGCTGAGTTACTCCAGCACTCTGTGAAACGTCACCTATCCATGTTCTCCACAGAGGCTGCCTGACCCGCTGAGTTACACCAGCACTCTGTGAAACGTCACCTATCCATGTTCTCCACAGATGCTGCCTGACCCGCTGAGTTACTCCAGCACTCTGTGAAACGTCACCTATCCATGTTCTCCACAGATGCTGCCTGACCCGCTGAGTTACTCCAGCACTCTGTGAAACGTCACCTATCCATGTTCTCCACAGATGCTGCCTGACCCGCTGAGTTACTCCAGCACTCTGTGTTCCAGAGCCTAAACTTTATGCCTATTGGAAGGTGCCAAATATAGTCTACATAGAGAAAAGATTAAATGAGATTAAAGCTGGGTAAGTGTAAACTTCAGAAGCTTTGACGCCAAACTCAAGACCATTTTATTGGATCCTACAAGAGAGACTCAGATTCCACAAATAGGCATGCACTTGATTTCAACAAGGTGACAATTCCTCAGGTTTGGACAGAACACATCTACAATTCCATTTCAAGGCATCATTATGACAAATCAGAAAGCTTTAGAGGAGATTTTCATTGGCGTACTTCTCTAAGTTTTCGAGAACCTTCTCCTTCATCCTCAGGACCTCTCGCTCGTTCTCCAGGAGGTGGTAGTACGACTTGATCACGCTCTCCTCCTTGGTGACCAGCTGGTGGCCCTGCCTTATCACCTCATTGATAATTCTGGCTACAGTGGACACTAGGACAAAGAATGAAAGGTGAGCGTTTCCGGTTTATTGGACGGTGCTTCCCGAGCGTGTCCAATCGGTAGTAAAGAAAGCAAACGCAAAGCTGCCATTTATTTTGAGGGGGCTTGGATACAAAAACAGGGATGTAACGCTGAGGGTCTCGACATAAAACGTCACAAAATGCTGAGTTTCTCCAGCATTTTTTGTCTACTTTCGATTTTTCCAGCATCTGCAGTTCCTTCTTAAACACGAGGCTCTATGAGGCGCTGGTCAGGCCCATTTGGAATATTGTGAGCAATTTTGGGCACCATATCTGAGGAAGGATGGGCCGGCTCTGGAGCGGGTCCAGAGGAAGTTTACACGAATGATGCCAGGAATGAATAGATTATCTATGATGAGCGTTTGTCGGCACTGGCCCTGTACTCGCTGGAGTTTCTAAGAATGAGGGGGGACCTCATTGAAACACACATAATGGTGAAAGGCTTGGATAGAGTGGATGTGAAGAGGATGCTTCCACTAGTGGGAAAATCTTAGGACCAGAGGTCACAGCCTCAGAATTAAAGGATGAATCTTTAGAAAGATGAGGAGGAATCTCTTTGGTCCGATGTTGGTGGATCTGTGGAATTCATTGCCATGGCCAGTTGTGGAGGCCAAGTCAGTGGATATTTTTAAGGCAGAGATAGATAGATTCTTGATTAATATGGGTGTCGCTCTGTACATCTGCGTGAAAATGTTTAGGAAGGAACTGCAGATGCTGGCTAAAACCGAACATAGACACAAGATGCTGGAGTAACTCAGCAGGACAGGCAGCATCTCTGGAGAAATGGAATGGGTGACGTTTCGGGTTGAGACCCTTCTTTAGACTGAAACATCACCCATTCCTTCTCTCCAGAGACGCTGCCTGTCTGTGCTTTAAGGCGGTGATTGGTTCAGTAAGGAAGGTGAGGCTGGCACTGGGAGAGCGTGATGGGCTGACTGACCTCGGCAGGTTGGGACCTGACCCGTCCACCCCTTGGGACCGCACAAACGCAAACCTCTGCCGAACATATTGTATCTGCCAAAACAAAACCAAACATCATGTAAAAAGCTGAAAGTTTGAGTGAGACTGCACTGTGAACGTCTGCTCTCCCCTCCCCCCCCCCCCGTCCTCCTCCCTACCCCCCCTAATCCCCGCTCCTCTCCCCCCCGCTCCTCTCCCCCCCCGCCCCGTGCGGGTGTCAGAGGTTATGGGGAGAAGGCAGGAGAATATGGTTTGGAGGGAGAGATAGATCAGCTATGATTGAATGGCGGGGTAGACTCGATGGGCCGAATGGCCTAATTCTGCTCCCATCATATATGACCTTGTGACCCCGCCCGCATCTACTCTTTGACTACATTTCAGTCCTCATATGGACACACCGATCTGTTCTGTATTCATGCCTACAATATGCTGTTGTGCTGCAGCAAGCAAGAATGTTGTTGTCCTATCTGGGACACGTGACAATAACTCTCTTGACTCTTGCCTCATCTGCTAATCTGACATCATTTCTCCTTTTCACTTCCGCCTTTTGCCACCTACTCCACCCATCTGCAGTCACCCCCTTCACATGTATCCGCCTGTGACTTAAGATAGACACAAAGTGCTGGAGAACTCAGTGGGGTAGGGAGAGGGTCAGGATATAGATGCTGGCCCTTCGGCCCAACAGGTCCGTGCCGACCAGCGTCACCCTGTACACTCACCCTTCATCACAATGATAAACCGCTATACTTCCAAAAGTAGTAGATGGTCCCTCAAAGAATCCATTCTCAATCTCGCCTAGACCATCACACTCGATTCCTGCAGAGTGAAAAACAAAAGACATGTAGAGGATGTCAAGAGGGGGAGAGAGACATGTAGAGGATGTCAAGAGGGGGGGAGAGGATGGAGAAAGAGAGAGAGAGAGAGAGAGACTAGAATAGCCGACACCATATAAACGAGTGAATTATAGCTTGGTTCAGTTCAGTTTATTGTCACATGTATCGAGGTACAGTGAAAAGCTTTTGTTGCGTGCTAACCAGTCAGCGGAAAGACAATACATGATTACAATCGAGCCGTCCACAGTGTACAGATACATGATAAGGGAATAACGTTTAGTGCAAGGTAAAGCCAGCAAAGTCCAATCAAGGATAGTCCGAGGGTCACCAATGAGGTCGATAGTAGTTCAGGACCGCTCTCTAGTCGGTGGTGGGATGGTTCAGTTGCCCGATAACAGCCGGGAAGAAACTGCCCCTGAATCTGGAGGTGTGCGTTCGTTTTCACACTTCTATAGGATGGTTCAGTTGTTGTTCACCTTCACAAAGGTCTGCTCCATTGGAGGCGAATCTCCTTGGCATCATGTAATCACAGGCATGTGTGGGTCGCCCAGCCACTGGCCTGCTCTGTGGAACAGCTGTTGTATTAATCCCACCCCGCAAATCTTCCGGCTAAATATAACCACCAGCTCCCTTTGGCAACACTATCCTCAGCTCCCATTATCATGTTTGCTTCTCCCATGTTGACATTGACTTGACATTCACATGTCGCGGGGTGGGACAAAGACTAGAAGTCTGGAAGCAAGGCAGGCCCTTCGGCCCTGTCCCTCTCTGCTGTTCCAAAAGATCAGGACAACCTTTACATCTGTGTTACTTACCTGCACGGATACCATGTCCCTGTTTTTCCTTAATATCCAAACTTGCGTGGCTCTCTGTCCCGGAGTGTGGAGTGACTGTGAATCCACAGCCAGGTTGGGGAGTGAGGTTGAAACATTCTCCTGATCACTGCCCTGACCAACCCACACCCTGCCCGGCCCGGCCTCCACACGGCTCCCTGTTGCACTGCCATTATCCAATGGTGCAACAACTTGGCACGAGAGAGAGAGAGAGAGAGAGAGGGTGTGTGTGTGAGTGTGTGTGTGTGAGTCTGAGTGTGTGTGTCTGAGTGTGAGTGAGTGAGTGAGTGTGAGTCTGAGTGTGTGAGAATGTGTGTGTGTGAGTCTGAGTGTGAGTGAGTGTGAGTCTGAGTGTGTGAGAATGTGTGTGTGTGAGTCTGAGTGTGTGTGTCTGAGTGAGTGTGTGAGTGAGTGAGTGTGAGTCTGAGTGTGTGAGAATGTGTGTGTGTGAGTCTGAGTGTGTGTGTCTGAGTGAGTGTGTGAGTGAGTGTGTGTCTGAGTGTGTGAGAATGTGTATGTGTGAGAATGTGTGTGAGTGTATGTGTGTGTGTGTGAGTGAGTGTGTGAGAGAGTGTGTGTGTGTGTGTGAGTGAGAGTGCGTGTCTGAGTGAGTGTGAGAATGTGTGTCTGAGTGTGTGTGAGTGATTCTGAGTGTGTGTATGTATGTGTGTGAGAGTGTGTGTGAGAGTGTGTATGTGTGAGTCTGAGTGTGTGTGAGTGAGTGCATGCGTGCCTGAGTGTGCGTGTGTCTGAGTGAGTGAGTGAGTGTACGTGTCTGTGTGAGTGTATGAGTGATAATGGCCAGTCTGTTCCCCAGGGAAAGGGCATTAAAACTAGAGGGCTCAGGTTTTAGGAGAGAGATTGAAAGGCAACTTATCACACAGAGGGAGGTGGGTGGGTGGGTGTGTGGAGCGAGCTGCCAGAGGAAGCTGCAGACTGAGGCAGGTACAGTTACAATGTCTAAACAACACAGGTGTGTGGACAGGAAAGGACAAACACAGGCAAACGGGAGAATCTTGGTTAGACATGGTCGTCAGTGAGGACGGGTTGCACCTGTAACTCCACCACACCATGAATCTGTGTGGATGGATACCTGCTCCAGCTGGGGAAGCTGTGGGTAGGGCAGGTGTACAGGTGGGTTTGGGGCAGGTGTACGGGTGGGTTTGGGGCAGGTGTACGGGTGGGTTTGGGGCAGGTGTACGGGTGGGTTTGGGGCAGGTGTACGGGTGGGTTTGGGGCAGGTGTACGGGTGGGTTTGGGGCAGGTGTACGGGTGGGTTTGGGGCAGGTGTACGGGTGGGTTTGGGGCAGGTGTACGGGTGGGTTTGGGGCAGGTGTACGGGTGGGTTTGGGGCAGGTGTACGGGTGGGTTTGGGGCAGGTGTACGGGTGGGTTTGGGGCAGGTGTACGGGTGGGTTTGGGGCAGGTGTACGGGTGGGTTTGGGGCAGGTGTACGGGTGGGTTTGGGGCAGGTGTACGGGTGGGTTTGGGGCAGGTGTACGGGTGGGTTTTGGGGCAGGTGTACGGGTGGGTTTGGGGCAGGTGTACAGGCGGGCTTGGGGCAGGTGTACAGGTGGGCTTGGGGCAGGTGTACGGGTGGGTTTGGGGCAGGTGGGTTTGGGGCAGGTGTACGGGTGGGTTTGGGGCAGGTGTACAGGTGGGTTTGGGGCAGGTGTACAGGTGGGTTTGGGGCAGGTGGGTTTGGGGCAGGTGTACGGGTGGGTTTGGGGCAGGTGTACAGGTGGGTTTGGGGCAGGTGTACAGGTGGGTTTGGGGCAGGTGTACGGGTGGGTTTGGGGCAGGTGTACAGGTGGGCTTGGGGCAGGTGTACAGGTGGGCTTGGGGCAGGTGTACAGGTGGGCTTGGGGCAGGTGTACAGGTGTGCTGGCCATTGCCCGATCACTTACGTTCACAAGTGGCTTCAAGCGCGGACCAAGTTTCATTTTCTTCGCAGCTGACGAAGCCGGAGCTGCCGTCCTTGAGGACGTGCCCTGCGAGGCAGGTGTAGAATACCTTGGTGCCCACGGGGAACGTCGCTGAGGGGAGGAACTCGCCGACGGGGGACCCGTTCTCCAGGTGCGGGGGGCTGTCACAGTCAGCTTGGAAACAAACACACAATCCCGCTCAGTGGACGTGGAAATGTGACACCAGTTATCATTTAGACAGACACAGAGTGCTGGAGTAACTCAGCGGCTCAGGCAGCATCTGTGGAGAACATGGATAGGTGACGTTTCACAGAGTGCTGGAGTAACTCAGCGGGTCAGGCAGCATCTGTGGAGAACATGGATAGGTGACGTTTCACAGAGTGCTGGAGTAACTCAGCGGGTCAGGCAGCATCTGTGGGGATGTGGAACGAGTGGTGTTTTGGGTGACGGAGGAGATGGGGATTGAAAGGTAGAAGCAGAGGGTGGGGGGATATAGGGGACCCAGGGGAGATAAGGGTAGGTGATGAGCCGGGGGGGGGGGGGGGTGGAGGCAGGTACCATCGTGGTGTTTGAGGCTTTTAGACAGGCGCGTGGATATGCAGGGAATGGAGGGATAGGGCAGATATGAGCAGGTCTTGGTGTCATGTTTAGCACGGACATTGTGGGCCGAAGGGCCTGTTCATGTGCTGTTCTATGTTTGTTTACTGAGCACCGGGTGCCAACTGCCTGGGCTGCGGCGCTCCCTCCCTCCCTCCCTGCGGCGCTCCCTCCCTCCCTCGCTCCCTCCCTCCCTCCCTGAGGCGCTCCCTCCCTCCCTCCCTGCGGCGCTCCCTCCCTCCCTCGCTCCCTCCCTCCCTCCCTGAGGCGCTCCCTCCCTCCCTCCCTGCGGCGCTCCCCCCCTCCCTCCCTCCCTGCGGCGCTCCCTCCCTCCCTGAGGCGCTCCCTCCCTCGCTCCCTCCCTCCCTGAGGCGCTCCCTCCCTCGCTCCCTCCCTCCCTGAGGCGCTCCCTCCCTCCCTCCCTCGCTCCCTCCCTCCCTCCCTGCGGCGCTCCCTCGCTCCCTCCCTCCCTCCCTCGCTCGCTCCCTCCCTGCGGCGCTCCCTCCCTCCCTCCCTGCGGCGCTCCCTCCCTCCCTCCCTGCGGCGCTCCCTCGCTCCCTCCCTCCCTCGCTCCCTCCCTCCCTCGCTCCCTCGCTCGCTCCCTCCCTGCGGCGCTCCCTCCCTGCGGCGCTCCCTCCCTGCGGCGCTCCCTCCCTGCGGCGCTCCCTGTGTCTCCCGCTGCTGTTCCCATGTTGGGCTTCAGTCGCCACCGGTTCCCGTCGAGTCCCGGCAGCGGAGAAGGGAGGGGGTGTTGGGGTGTGGGGGGGTGGGGGGACGGGTCTAATGTCCGGGCGCCGCTTCTTGCCCGACAGACGGGATACGACGGGCTGTGCGGGGAATGGCCGCAGAGGGAGTGGGGTAGGAGCGGGGGTCCCGGGACGGTCGCTGCCGGGACTCGACGGGAGGGGGTCCCAACATGGGAACAGTAGCCTCTCCCCACCCCCGGTCCCCTACTGCCCACCACCCCCCCCCCCCCCCCCCCCCCGGGGGTCAGGTCCGCCTCACCGGCCGCCGCCGCCGCCAACAACACGAGGATCAGGAGTCGCCGCATCGCCACCGAGTCCCAGCGGCCGCGAGTGTGGTCTCTCTCTCTCCCCCCCCCCCCCCCCCCCGACCCACCAACCCACCCCCATATACAGCGCTTGCTGGGGCGGCGCTAGAGCAACGCAGCGAGAGGCGGCGCCCGGAGACCCTCCCTCGGCGGGGAGGGGGAGGGGGATGGGGATGGGTGATCCCCGGCCTCTACAGACCCCCGCCCCCCTAACCCTCGGACCCCGACCCCGACCCCGCCACCTCGACTAATCCCGCAAACTCCTGCCACATCAACTCGGGATGTCTTTAGCCAGAGGGCGGTGAATCTGTGGGACTCGTTGCCACACGAGGCTGTGGACGCCACAAGTCAGTGGATATATTTCAGGCAGAGACAGACAGATTGTTGATAGTGCGGGTGTCAGGGGTTATGGGGAGAAGGCAGGAGAATGGGGTTAGGAGGGAGAGATAGATCAGCCATGATTGAATGTTGCAGTAGAATTGATGGGCCGAATGGAAACATAGAAACTAAGGAAAATAGGTGCAGGAGTAGGCCATTCAGCCCTGCGAGCCAGCACCACCATTCAATATGATCATGGCTGATCATCCACAATCAGTTCCCCGTTCCTGCTTTCCCCCATATCCCTTCATTCCGTTAGCCCTAAGAGCTCAATCTAACTCTCTCTTGCAAACGAACTCTCTTGAAATGGCCCAATTCTGCTCCTATCCCATCACCTTATGAACTAACGTTGATTTCAGAGACTAACACTGCGCGGAAACAGGCCCTTCGGCCCAACTAGCCCCATCTACGTGGGCCAGAGTTTGTTCCGTATCCTTCTAACCCTGCCCTGTCCACGTGTAGGAAGGAACTGCAGATGCTGCTTTACGCCGAATCCTCAACTTTCAGAGAAATCCATCTCCGGGGCAGTTTCCCATCCAATGGACAGACTATCCATGTGAATGAATGAATGAAGGAGCTGCAGATGCTGGGTTAAACCAAAGATAGACACAAGATGCTGCCAGTCCCTCTGAGTTATGGGCAATAGGTGCAGGAGTAGGCCATTCGGCCCTTCAAGCCAGCACCACCATTCAATGTGATCATGGCTGATCATCCCCAATCAGTACCCCGTTCCTGCCTTCTCCCCATATCCCCTGACTCCGCTATCTTTAAGAGCCCTATCTAGCTCTCTCTTGAAAGTATCCAGGGAACCGGCCTCCACCGCCCTCTGAGGCAGAGAATTCCACAGACTCGCCACTCTCTGTGAGAAAAAAGTGTTTCCTCGTCTCCGTTCTAAATGGCTTACCCCTTACCACTGGTTCTGGACTCCCCCAACATCGGGAACATGTTTCCTGCTTCTAGCGTGTCCAAACCATTAATAATCTTATATGTTTCAATAAGATAACCTCTCATCCTTCTAAACTCCAGAGTGTACAAGCCCAGCTGCTCCAATAGACCTGCTGGAAGTTTATAGAACCATGAGGGGGTAGATAGGGTCGAGAGTCAGAACCTTTTACCCAGACAGGAAATGTCAAAGATAGAGGGCGGAGCTTGAAGGTGAGAGGGGCAAAGTGTAAATGGGATGTGTGGGGCAGTTTTACCCAGAGGGTGGTGGGTGCGTGGATCGCGCTGCCAGGGGTGGGGGTGGGGGTGGAGGCAGATACGACAGTGGTGTTTGGGAGGGTGTCAGATGGGCGCATGGATATGCAGGGAATATGGGTCAGGATTAGTTGAACTTGATGTGTAGGAAGGAACTGCAGGTGCTGGTTTAAACCGCAGATAAACACAAAGTGCCGGAGTAACTCAGCGGGACAGGCAGCGTCTCTGGAGAGAAGGAATGGGTGATGTCTCGGGTCTGAGGAAGGGTCTCGACCCGAAACGTCACCCATTCCTTGTCTCCGGAGATGCTGCCTGTCCCGCTGAGTTACTCCAGCACTTTGTGTCTATCTTCAGTAACTGGGGGAAATTACTGCCCCCCCCCCCCCATGGTTTGAGAGGTGGGGGACAATCCCCCCCATGTTTCGTGAAACATGTTGCAGCAAAACCACCCCCACAGCCTCTGTCAGCCCGCTCCGTGATGGTGAGTCCACAGGCTCAGTGACCCGAGCCTCAAGGCAAGGTCCGTTCCAGTTGGAGGCCGCCAGCTCCTAGAGTCCAGCAGCCCCGGGACTGGCTGTAGTTCCCCGGTCATCCCCCCTGTCCCGGGACTGGCTGTAGTTCCCCGGTCATCCCCCCTGTCCCGGGACTGGCTGTAGTTCCCCGGTCATCCCCCCTGTCCCGGGACTGGCTGTAGTTCCCCGGTCATCCCCCCTGTCCCGGGACTGGCTGTAGTTCCCCGGTCATCCCCCCTGTCCCGGGACTGGCTGTAGTTCCCCGGTCATCCCCCCTGTCCCGGGACTGGCTGTAGTTCCCCGGTCATCCCCCCTGTCCCGGGACTGGCTGTAGTTCCCCGGTCATCCCCCCTGTCCCGGGACTGGCTGTAGTTCCCCGGTCATCCCCCCTGTCCCGGGACTGGCTGTAGTTCCCCGGTCATCCCCCCTGTCCCGGGACTGGCTGTAGTTCCCCGGTCATCCCCCCTGTCCCGGGACTGGCTGTAGTTCCCCGGTCATGTCTCCTGTTTTAAAGGTGATTTCCGCCACTTGGAATCACGTTGGACTCGGACAATGCGGCCCAAGGACCTGTTCCTGTTGTGTTGTTGTTCTGTGTCCATCTCCCCCCCCCCCCCCCGCCCCGCCCCACCCACCCCACCCTCTCTCTCACACCCGCCGCCCACTCGTGTCCCCGGCCCCACCCCTGTGGAGGAAGTACAGACATCCCTTGTCGGGGCCGGCGGCTGTAGAGTAGAGTAGAGTAGAGCGAGACAGCGACAGTGGACAGTGGACATGGAGCGGGTGTTGAGAGCGCCGCTGCCGCTGCTGTTGTTGTGCGCGGCTGTTGCCCGGAGCGAAGGTGAGAACCCGGACCCTCCCCCCCCCCCCCGCGGCGCTCCCTCCCCCCCCCCCCCCCCCCCTCGCCCACCAGCAAGGCGCCTGTGATTTATTTCACGACGGGACTGGGATTAGAGGGAACCGATGTGTGGTGGCGCGGCTCCGTCACTGTTGGTGGGGGTGGGGGTGGGGGGGGGCAGCGACGGGACGGGGCGCCGATCAAACGCCCGCACTGCCCCCACCCTCTGCCGTTCATTCTGCAAATAGTTTGTGCGTTGGGCAGGCCAACACGTGAGAATGGATAAAAGAGTTAAAATGGGAATGGAGTAGCAACTAATGACATGAGTGTGGGTGAAGTGAGTGTGGTGTGTGTGTTTGTGTTTTCTGCAGCTGGACATTGTGGTGAACCACCAACACTAGAGAACGGGATCCACACTGGGGACGACTACACCTTTGGCAAATGGGTCCATTACGACTGCAATGAAGGGTAAGCAGTAATTCACCAGCTCACCATGTTACAGTACAGACTCTTCAGATGGGATTGGCCCTTCATACAACATGGCAGTAGAGGCAGGGACTATCACAACATGTGAAGGACATTTGGACGGGTACATAGATAGGAGAGGGTTGGATGGATTTCGGGCAAATGGGACTAGAAACATAGAAAGTAGGTGCAGGAGTAGGCCATTCGGCCCTTCGAACCTGCACCGCCATTCAATATGATCATGGCTGATCATCCAACTCAGTATCCCGTACCTGCCTTCTCTCCATACCCCCTGATCCCTTTAGCCACAAGTGCCACATCTAACGCCCTCTTAAATATAGCCAATGAACTGGCCTCAACGACCTTCTGTGGCACAGAATTCCCGAGACGCGCCACTCTCTGTGTAAAGAATGTTTTCTTCATCTCGGTCCTAAAGGAATTCCCCCTTATCCTTAGATTGTGACCCCTTGTTCTGGACTCCCCCAACATCAGGAACAATCTTCCAGCATCTAGCTTGTCCAACCCCTTAAGAATTTTGTAAGTTTCTATAAGATCCCCCCTCAATCTTCTAAATTCCAGCGAGTACAAGCCGAGTCTATCCAGTCTTTCCTCATATGAAAGTCCTGACATCCCAGGAATCAGTCTGGTGAATCTTCTCTGTACCCCCTCTGTGGCAAGAATGTCTTTCCTCAGATTTGGACTAGTGTAGATGGGACATGTTGGTCGGCATGGAAGGGTTGGGCTGAAACATAGAAACATAGAAAATAGGTGCAGGAGTAGGCCATTCAGCCCTTCGAGCCTGCACCGCCATTCAATGTGATCATGGCTGATCATCCAACTCAGTATCCCGTACCTGCCTTCTCTCCATACCCCCTGATCCCTTTAGCCACAAGTGCCACATCTAACGCCCTCTTAAATATAGCCAATGAACTAGCCTCAACTACCTTCTGTGGCAGAGAATAGTAAGATTGAACGAGAACTTACCAGTTCGAAGGTTGATCATTATTTCATGAGGAGTCGAAGTGAGGGATTTCGTGAAGAGCCCGCCGGCGCGCATGCTCGACATACTTCAAAGTAGCGGCGTGGAATCACAGAAACCAATCAAGAAATGACTTCACATAGTAAGAATGAAACGACTAAGATTACCAGCTGAAGGTGATTGAGGGTTGGGCGAGGAGGGCACGAAATCCCTCACTTCGACTCCTCATGAAATAATGATCAACCTTCGAACTGGTAAGTTCTCGTTCAATCTTACTATTTCATTTCGGAGTCACGTGAGTGACTTCGTGAAGACTTCAAAGCTTCTGTGATGACACGCCCTGGACCACGTCCATGCTGTCACACCACTACCAGGGATGGATGGGAGGAATAACTTGCTGACTAGTCCATACTGCAAAACAAAGCATATTTATTAACAAACAAATCAAAACCCCTCATTCGGGGACATCTCCACGTTCTTGCCCCGCATCTAGCACGGCTTCTGCGAACTGTAGAGGCGCAGCAACGGGCCGGTTGTAGAACCGCTGGAACACCGTCTCATTAGCCCATCCTGCTGTGGCGAGAATATGGTCCATGGGCACCTCCATGACCCTCGCCGCCGACGTCGATGCAGCCCTGGTGGAATGAGATTTGAACACATTAGTGTCGATACCTGACTTACCCAAGACGACTCGAAGCCACCTGGATATCGTCTGTGTTGTCACTCGATGGTGAGGTCTCTTATGAGTGACAAGCAGGTATCTCTCCATTCCTCTGATGCTTGCCGTCACCTTGACGTAGTAACGGATATGGGAGGCTAAGCATAGCCTAGCATCGGCGGGGTATGCCGGGAACTTCAGCTGCAGCCCTGTGCACCCAGGTCTGTGTTGCTTTAGTAGCTCGTCAACAAAGAAAACTACTTCTGTGGGGGTAGACATCATTCTGTCGACACGTAGTTTGTGGAGTGTCTGTACCCTCTGTGCTGAAGTCAGCGCTAGTAACATCACCAGCTTCATGGTGAGTTTGTCCAGCTGGAGCCCTTCCATGGGGGACCACGTCCTGAGCAGAGTTAAAACGTCCCTGACATCCCAGGTGATATTGTAACGTGGTGTAGGCGGATTCGTATTGAAAATACCCCGCATGAGCCTGGACACTAGCCTGTTGGATCCCACCTCAATATTGAGGTAGAATGATAGAGCGCTCCTGGCGCTGTTGATGGCACTGTAGCTTAAGTGTTCATCATGGTGCAACCCCGCGAGGAATTCCAGGACGTCGGTTATAGTCACAGCAGCGTACGTGATGCGAGAGCGGCTGCAGAAGGCTTCCCACTTCCTGATGTGAGAGCGGTATCTTCGCCTTGTAGACTCTCGGCACGACGCCGCAATGGTATCCATGGTCCGGGTAGAAAGGCCGTATTGTTCTAAAGGCCGATTCAGAATCTGCAAGCCAACAAATTTAAATAGCCATGGCAGGGATGTGGCTCCCCTGAAACAGGGTGAGTAACTAATTCTGGGCTACCCTGCAAACGGACCCAAGGTTCACTGAGCGTGTCAAAGACCATCGGATACCACGGCTGTGTAGGCCAGTCGGGTATGATAAGGATGCCCTTGGCACCGTCCATCTGAATTTTACGTAATACCCGACTGATGAGGCAAAACGGGGGGAATGCATAGAAAAAGCAATTCCCCCAGTCTAGCGAGAATGCATCTAACGCTATAGCCCCAGGATCTGGTTCCCACGCGACGTAGGTTGGTACCTGATGGTTCAACCGCGACGCAAAAAGGTCAATGTCCGGTTTCCCAAATTTGGCTGTGATTTTTGCAAAAATTTCAGGATGTAACATCCATTCAATATTATCATTGAACTTGCGTGACCTGGCGTCCGCCACAATATTAAGCTCACCTGGCAAATAGGTAGCTGAAATCCAAATGTCTCTCTTGACACACCAGAGCCAAATTGAATTAGCCAATTTATCACATGAAACTGACCTGGTACCGCCCATGTGGTTTAAATATGCCACCGCTGTGGTATTGTCTATTTGGAGCCGGACATGTGCTCCAATGATCTTGGAACAATATGCACGAAGTCCGTGAAACGCTGCAAGCAGCTCCAAATAGTTGATCCCTTGTGATACCAACATCGTATTCTCAAGGGTATCCCATCGGCCCCCACAACTAGAGAATTGATTCGTAGCTCCCCAGCCATCAGAGCTCGCATCAGTTTGTAAGTATATCATCGGTTTCGCCTCAATAATAGTTTTGAACGATTTACTAATGTGGCAAACCCACCATCGTAATTCATCCAATGCTGCAGGCGGCAGCCGCATTGATCGATCATAATGACCAGCATGCCGTCGCAACGCAGCGATCTTGGCTCTCTGCAAGTTTTGATAATGCAGAGGTCCATACCGGGCTGCCGGAAACAAAGCCACAATCTTGCCAATGACAGTAGCTGTGTGACGAATCGATGGTATACGAGTATTAATCAAGTCTGTACACACCTGTGTTACCTCCTCAATTTTGTTAATTGGTATGGTGACTCTCATGCTAATGGAATTCACCTGGAACCCCAGATAATTAATTACCTGGGTGGGGCAGAACTTAGATTTTTCTGGATGAACAATGAACCCAAGCTGTTGGAACAAATTGACCGCAGCTGCAACCCCTTGTTGTGCTAATTCCAAGGTGTGGCCGACAATTAAAATATCATCTAAATAGGCCATAACAATATGATGTCTTTGTCTTAAATAAGCCATAATTGGCTTCACCAATTTAGTAAATAAGCGAGGGGCTGTGGTGAGCCCATTAGGCAACGCCCTATATTGCCACAGCTGATCCATCCAGATAAATTTTAAGAACCTTCTGTAATATTTTTTCATAGGTACGGTATAGTACGCATCCTGTAAATCAATGCATGCCATAAAGCACCCTTGTGAAATCAATGATTTGGCCGTTTCAAACGTGTCCATTTTAAAATGAGTATATGTTACAAAGTTATTCAGAGTGGTTAGATCAATAATGACTCTACAGCCTCCATCCTTCTTAGGTCTAGTAAAAATATTGGAAACAAATTCAACGGGCTCATGAACCGTTCTCTCTATGACCCCTTTCTGTTCCAACCTTAAAATTTCCTTATAGCCAACTGACTGTTCCGCAGCCGTTAGTTTGAAAGTACGACCCGGTCTATGCTGAGGTGGAGGGATGTCCCCATTAATAAACTCAATACTATGGCCCTGAATATTCCGTAACACATACTCATCGCTGGTAATGTCACCCCATGCACCCGCAAACAACCGCAAACGCCCACCAACATGTGGAGTTAAACAAAGAGAAAAAAGAGAACCAGATCGCCTCACCTCTGTGGTTACCGGCGGTCCCTGACACGAGTGGGTGGTCGTGGAGGTGCTGGGTTGGTTTGAGGTCGTGGCGTCCTCATTTTCCACCTCGGCTTCTGCCGAGCCTGTCCTAAAAAAGACCCCTGGGGTTGGGGTGGCTGATATCGGTTTGGAGCTGGAGGGTAATTCCTGGTGGAAGTGCTGACAGACCCTCGTGAACGGCCAAGTGGGGCTTTCGAGCTTGATGGCGTGGGGGCACTGTGAGAGCGCATGAGCCCCACGGTCTTGGCTTGTTCATCCAGCTCTCTGACCCTTTTGGAGAGGTCTTCGCCAAAGAGCTGACGGGGCGGCGGCGGCGGCGGTGGTTTGCACAACCCTGCAAACTTAGGGTTGAGCGCTGGGCGGATGCTGTTTTTCCGAAAGCCGTTTATTTCGTTTTGAGTAGCGCACAGAAGCGCCAGAGCATCCTCCTGGTCCAAATTAAGCTCCTCTCCGTCGACCGACCGCACAAAGGCAGTAATCCCGGCCATGAGGAGTTTCAGGATCCGCTGAATTTTCAGCTCCTGCTGACGGATAGCCGCACTGATGTTGCCCCATATTGGCGTATTGACCAGAGGCACGTTGAGGGAATTGCAGTTTGATGGAGCCTTGTGACGGCTCATGGCTTGTAGTAGGACTTCCTCCTGAAGCTGGTGATTATTTAGGAAGTCCACTGTGGCTGCCAACTTCGTATTGATGGGAAGCCCCAACGAATGAGGGGCTGCAAATTTGGTAGCCACATCGAGGAGGTCCTCCGCCGGTAATTCAGGCGGGGGTGGGATGGGGTCAACCACGGCCTCCTCGTCCTGCTGCTCCAGGCTGGTGTACGAAGCTGGTGATGAAGCCCTGTGCCTGTCGCTGCTGGATGCCTGTTGTTGTTGACCTTGTAGGAGAAGCTCCAGCAGCCGCTCCATCCGGTCAATACGCCCTTCACCCTGAACACTCAGGTGGTCGGAGTCCTCCGGCTCTGAAAATTGGCCGGGGCTCCTGTCATCGGCCCGCACCTCGTCGAGGCCCTGCCGGTGCCGGTAGTTGTCGTCGACAGCCGCCGAGGCGAAACTGCGCGATTCCTGCACGGGCGTGTTCAACCGCCTCCGTTTAGCGGGAGCGGAAGCCGTTGCCTCTATGGACAGATGCGGCATGGTGTCGGCACCAGCCGAAGCCTGGATACCTTGGGCCCGTGCAGGCTTGCCAGCTGCCCACATCGTGGACCTTGCCGACGCATGGTCTCGCCCACCCATCCATGGGGGGCTCGGCGACCGTGACGGGACCCCCAACTGACTCGTCCCGGCGTCGAAAGTTGGGGGGCGACGGCTGGACCTCACAGCTGCCCCGGGTCCCGTCCTGGAACCTGACCGCTCCTTGGCGGCAGGCAGAGCCTTAGCCCCGACAGGGTTAGGCTGCTGGGCTCCTGCCCTTCCCCTTCTCAGAGGGCTGCGTGAAACGGGCCGTGCAGCCGCACGGACCCTTCTGCTCGAGGCCGTCAGCAAGCCTGCTGACGACCTGGCTGCCATGGCAGAGTCGTCCTGCTCTGGCGGCACACCACACTCCTCCTCGTCGGACTCCTCCGAGCTGTGGTGTGCGGGCGGGTCCGGACCTGAAAATACAGAGCTCACCGACATCTCCGCCCTCGTTCCGGTCTGCGTTGCAGGTACCCCCGACAACTCTCGCTCCGGAACTGCTGGCCGGCGACTTCTCCTCGAACTCCGGCCTCTCCCATCCATGTTCTTGCTGTGAAGCAAACACAACAAGAACCACCAACTTAAGGTAGCATACTTACCTGCGTGGTTCCCTTATGAAGGGCTGGCGAGGAGCTCGCTCCTCCGTCAGCCGTCGCAGCAACGCGATACGACGATATGTCGAGCATGCGCGCCGGCGGGCTCTTCACGAAGTCACTCACGTGACTCCGAAATGAAATTCCAGAGACTCACCACTCTCTGTGTAAAGAATGTTTTCCTCATTTCGGTCATAAAGGAATTCCCCCTTATCCTTAGACTGTGACCCCTTGTTCTGGACTCCCCCAACATCGGGAACAATCTTCCAGCATCTAGCTTGTCCAACCCCTTAAGAATTTTGTAAGTTTCTATAAGATCCCCCCTCAATCTTCTAAATTCCAGCGAGTACAAGCCGAGTCTATCCAATCTTTCCTCATATGAAAGTCCTGACATCTCAGGAATCAGTCTGGTGAATCTTCTCTGTACCCCCTCTATGGCAAGGATGTCTTTCCTCAGATTTGGAGACCAAAACTGTACGCAATACTCCAGGTGTGGCCTCACCAAAACCCTGTACAACTGCAGTAGAACCTCCCTGCTCCTATACTCAAATCCTTTCGCTATGAATGCTAACATACCATTTGCTTTCTTCACTGCCTGCTGCACCTGCATGCCTACTTTCAATGACTGGTGTACCATGACACCCAGGTCTCGTTGCATCTCCCCCTTTCCTAATCTGCCACCATTCAGATAATAGTCTACCCTCATGTTTTTGCCACCAAAGTGGATAACCTCACATTTATCCACATTATACTGCATCTGCCATGCATCTGCCCATTCACTCAGCCTATCCAAATCACCCTGCAGCCTCCAAGCATCCTCCTCACACCTAACTATACCCCCCAGCTTGGTATCATCTGCAAATTTGGAGATGTTGCATTGAATTCCCTCGTCCAAATCATTAATATATATTGTAAATAGCTGGGGTCCCAGCACTGAGCCTTGTGGCACCCCACTAGTCACTGCCTGCCATTCTGAAAAGGACCCGTTTACTCCTACCCTTTGCCTCCTGTCTGCTAGCCAGTTCTCTATCCACATCAATACTGAACCCCCAATACCGTGTGCTTTAAGTTTGTATGCTAATCTCTTATGCGGGACCTTGTCGAAAGCCTTCTGAAAGTCTAGATATAACACATCCACTGGTTCTCCCTTATCCACTCTACTAGTTACATCCTCAAAAAATTCTATCAGATTTGTCAGACATGATTTACCTTTCGTGAATCCATGCTGACTTTGTCCAATGATTTCACCACTTTCCAAATGCGCTGCTATCCCATCTTTAATAACTGACTCTAGCAGTTTCCCCACTACCGATGTTAGACTAACTGGTCTGTAATTCCCCGCTTTCTCTCTCCCTCCTTTTTTAAAAAGTGGGGTTACATTAGCCACCCTCCAATCCTCAGGAACTACTCCAGAATCTAAGGAATTTTGAAAAATTATCACTAATGCATCCACTATTTCTGTGGCTACCTCCTTGAGTACTCTGGGATGCAGACTATCTGGCCCTGGGGATTTATCGGCCTTCAATCCGTTCAATTTACCCAACACCACCTCCCGGCTAACCTGGATTTCACTCAGTTCCTCCATCTTATTTGACCCCCGTTCCACTGCTATTTCCGGCAGATTATTTATGTCTTCCTTAGTGAAGACAGAACCAAAGTAGTTATTCAATTGGTCTGCCATGTCCTTGTTCCCCATGATCAATTCACCTGTTTCTGACTGCAAGGGACCAACATTTGTTTTAACTAGTCTCTTTCTCTTCACATATCTATAAAAACTTTTGCAGTCAGTTTTTATGTTCCCTGCCAGTTTTCTTTCATAATCTATTTTCCCTTTCCTAATTAAGCCCTTTGTCCTCCTCTGCTGGATTCTGAATTTCTCCCAGTCCTCCGGTAGGCTGCTTTTTCTGGCAAATTTGTATGCCTCATCTTTTGTTTTTATACTATCCCTGATTTCCCTTGTTATCCATGGATGCACCACCTTCCCCGATTTATTCTTTTGCCAAACTGGTATGAACAACTTTTGTACTTCATCCATGCAGTCTTTAAATACCTTCCATTGCACATCCACTGTCAACCCTTTAAGAATCACCTGCCAGTCTATCTTGGCCAATTCACATCTCATACCTTCAAAGTTACCTTTGTTCAAGTTCAGAACCCTTGTTTCTGACTTAATTTTGTCACTCTCCATCCTAATGAAGAACTCAACCATATTATGGTCACTCTTGCCCAAGGGGCCACGCACAACAAGACTGCTAACTAACCCTTCCTCATTACTCAATACCCAGTCTAGAATAGCCTGCTCTCTCGTTGGTTCCTCCACATGTTGGTTGAGAAAACTATCCCGCATACATTCCAGGAAATCCTCTTCCTCAGCACCCCTGCCAATTTGATTCACCCAATCTACATGCAGATTGAAGTCACCCATTATAACCGTGTTACCCTTGTTGCACGCATTTCTAATTTGCTGTTTGATGCCATCCCCAACTCCAATACTACTGTTAGGTGGCCTGTACACAGCTCCCACTAGCGTTTTCTGCCCCTTAGTGTTTCGCAGCTCTACCCATATCGATTCCACATCCTCCACGCTAATGTCCTTCCTTTCTATTGCATTAATCTCCTCTCTCACCAGCAACGCTACCCCACCTCCTTTTCCTTTTCGTCTATCCCTCCTGAATATTGAATATCCCTGGATGTTCAGCTCCCAGCCTTCGTCACCCTGGAGCCACGTCTCCGTGATCCCAACTATAGCATAGTCATTAATCGCTATCTGCACCTTCAACTCATCCACCTTATTACGAATGCTCCTCGCATTGAGACACAAAGCCTTCAGGCTTGTTTTTACAACACTCTTACTCCTTATACAATTATGTTGACAAGTGGCCCCTTTCACATCGATCCCTATTACACTTGGCCATACTCTCCTATCCCTTTGTGAGCTTTCTTTCCCGTTAATTCTGGGGTCATTAACCATCCCTTTACTCTCTTTCCCTTTAACTCTGTTCTCGATTATCCCATTTGACCCCCCACCCCCCTTATTCAGTTTAAAACCATCCGTGTAGCAGTGGCAAACCTGCCGGCCAGAATGCTGGTCCCCCACCTGTTAAGATGCAATCCGTCCCTTTTGTACAGTTCCCCCTTACTCCAAAACAGATCCCAGTGATCTAAGAATCTAAATCCCTGCCCCCTGCACCAGTTCCTCAGCCACACATTCAGGTCCCGTATCTCCCTGTTCCTGCTCTCGCCAGCACGAGGAACTGGAAGCAAACCGGAGATAACAACCCTGGAAGTCCTGCTTTTCAGCATTTTTCCGAGCTCTCTGAAGTCTCGCTGCAAAATATTCATCCCCTTCTTTCCAACATCATTTGTGCCAACATGCACGACCACTTCCGGCTGTTCACCTTCGCCCTTGAGGATTGTCTGCACTCGGTCCGTAACATCCTGGATCCTGGCACCAGGAAGGCAGCACACCATCCTGGAATCCCGTCTGTTGCCGCAAAAACCCCTGTCCGTACGAAGGGCCTGTTTCCGTGCTGTGTGACTCAGTGAATATATTTTTATATAAACGGGCCATTTCTGTGTCCACCTGTTTGTTCTTCCAGCTACGAGCTGATTGGCAGTTCACGGATACTCTGCACGAGCGAGGGATGGACCAGGCTCAACACCCAGTGTCGCAGTGAGTGACCACTGGACATTCCTGTCACCGGGACCGGGGGAGGGGAGGGGGTGACGGGGGGAGGGGAGGGGGGGAGGGGAGGGGGTGACGGGGGAGGGGAGGGGGTGACGGGGGGGTGACAGATCAAAGGGGGCGAAGCTGAAGGGAAATGTAGAACGGTTCATTGTTAGCTGAGGGGAAGGTGGCAAGGAGGAATACTGTCCCTTTACCACGGGTGTGACAGGTTTGTGTCTGTCTTACAGTAACGCTGTGTGACCCTCCACAACCAGTGGACAATGGCACTGTGAGGCCGCGAGGAGAGGGGACGTACGGACAACAGGCCGATTATTCCTGTGATCGGGGCTACACCTTGACTGGAGAAGGAACCGTTTACTGCACCCACACTGGGCACTGGAGCCACCCCGCCCCCAACTGTACAGGTGATAGAAGCGTAGCGTGTAATGGCACAGAAACCGGCCCTTCGGCCCATCTGCTGCTCCCACTCCCCGAACCTCCTGCTCGTCTCCCTCCCTCTCCCAGTCCCGGGCTACATCCGCTTTCTCAGTGACGGGCGGTGATGGAGCGGCTGTTGCTGCTGTCGTGGGGGGCGATGGTGAGACCCACCCCCTCTCTCCCCGCTCCCCGCTCCCCGCTGTCCAAGTCTGGTCAATGTTGTTTGTGTTCCCGCCTCATCTCCTCTCGCCAGCGCCACCGTCATGTCCCCCCCGCACTGTGACAGTGTGAGTGGTCTGGAGATGGGACTGGTCCTCTGGTGGGTCGGGGTGGGGAAGGGATTGGGGTGGGGGACTTGTCCAAGTGGCACCGCTGCCCAGAGTCTGTCTTGGCACAAAGCAGCAATGTCATTCTCACAGCAACAGCACAGCTTGGTTTGGGAACAGCTCTGCTCATGACTGTAAGATATTGCGTCAGAATATGTAGGAAGGAACTGCAGATGCTGGTTTAAACCGAAGATAGACACAAAATGCTGGAGTAACTCAGCGGGACAGGCTGCATCTCTGGAGAGAAGGAATGGGTGACGTTTCGGGTCGAGACCCTTTTTCAGACTGAGAGTCCGGGGAGAGGGAGACAGAACGAGTAAGGTGTGAAAACACAGATCAAAGGGGGCGTAGCTCGAGGACATTGGAGAAAGGTTCATTGTCAGCTGAGGGGAAGGTGACAACGAGGAATACAACAGTAAAACTCATCAGGAGGACAGTGGAACTAGTGGGAGAACAAGGATGGGGGAGGGATGGAGAGAGAGGGAAAGCCAGGGCTACTTGAAGTTAGAGAAGTCAATGTTCACACCGCTGGGGTGTAAGCTGCCCAAGTGAAATATGAGGTGCTGTTCCTCCAATTTGTGCTGGGCCTCACTCTGACAACGGAGGAGGCCCAGGACAGAAAGGTCCGTGTGGGAATGGGAGGGGGAGTTAACGTGTTTAGGAACCGGGAGATCAGGTCGGTTTAGAAAGACTGAGGAAATCTCTGAGTCTGCGCTTGGTCTCGCCAAAAAGCTGGAGTAACTCAGCGCCATCACTGGAGAAATGGAATAGGTGACGTTTCAAGGAATGCCAAGACCCTTCTTCAGATATTGCAGAGAGCTGTCACCCAGTCCGTCACACAGACCACACTCCCCACCATCGACTCCATCTACACTTCATGCTAACTTGCAAACGCAGCCAAGGTAATCAAAGCCATCAAGTGCTTTTTTATGTCTATATATGGATAGGTGACGTTTCACAGAGTGCTGGAGTAACTCAGCGGGTCGGGCAGCATCTGTGGAGAACATGGATAGGTGACGTTTCACAGAGTGCTGGAGTAACTCAGCGGGTCAGGCAGCATCTGTGGAGAACATGGATAGGTGACGTTTCACAGAGTGCTGGAGTAACTCAGTGGGTCAGGCAGCATCTGTGAAGAACATGGATAGGTGACGTTTCACAGAGTGCTGGAGTAACTCAGCGGGTCAGGCAGCATCTGTGGAGAACATGGATAGGTGACGTTTCACAGAGTGCTGGAGTAACTCAGCGGGTCAGGCAGCATCTGTGGAGAACATGGATAGGTGACGTTTCACAGAGTGCTGGAGTAACTCAGCGGGTCAGGCAGCATCTGTGGAGAACATGGATAGGTGACATTTCACAGAGTGCTGGAGTAACTCAGCGGGTCAGGCAGCATCTGTGGAGAACATGGATAGGTGACGTTTCACAGAGTACTGGAGAAACTCAGCGGGTCAGGCAGCATCTGTGGAGAACATGGATAGGTGACGTTTCACAGAGTGCTGGAGTAACTCAGTGGGTCAGGCAGCATCTGTGAAGAACATGGATAGGTGACGTTTCACAGAGTGCTGGAGTAACTCAGCGGGTCAGGCAGCATCTGTGGAGAACATGGATAGGTGACGTTTCACAGAGTGCTGGAGTAACTCAGCGGGTCAGGCAGCATCTGTGGAGAACATGGATAGGTGACGTTTCACAGAGTGCTGGAGTAACTCAGCGGGTCAGGCAGCATCTGTGGAGAACATGGATAGGTGAGGCAAGAATAAAGTACTTTGTGTAGAAAAAGGTGAAAGATATTGAGTGATTAACGTGGCAACGTTCATTCTGCAAATAGTTTGTGCGTTGGGCAGGCCAACACGTGAGAATGGATAAAAGAGTTAAAATGGGAATGGAGTAGCAACTAATGACATGAGTGTGGGTGAAGTGAGTGTGGTGTGTGTGTTTGTGTTTTCTGCAGCTGGACATTGTGGTGAACCACCAACACTAGAGAACGGGATCCACACTGGGGACGACTACACCTTTGGCAAATGGGTCCATTACGACTGCAATGAAGGGTAAGCAGTAATTCACCAGCTCACCATGTTACAGTACAGACTCTTCAGATGGGATTGGCCCTTCATACAACATGGCAGTAGAGGCAGGGACTATCACAACATGTGAAGGACATTTGGACGGGTACATAGATAGGAGAGGGTTGGATGGATTTGGGCCAAATGTGGGCAAATGGGACTAGTGTAGATGGAACATGTTGGTCAGCATGGAAGGGTTGGGCTGAAGGGCCTGTTTCCGTGCTGTGTGACTCAGTGAATATATTTTTATATACGGGACATTTCTGTGTCCACCTGTTTGTTTTTCCAGCTACGAGCTGATTGGCAGTGGACTGACCCTCTGCACGGACGAGGGATGGATTGAGACCACCCGGCGGTGTCGCAGTGAGTGACCACTGGACATTCCTGTCACCGGGACCCGGGGAGGGGAGGGGGTAACGGGGGGAGGGGAGGGGGTGACGGGGGGAGGGGAGGGGGTGACGGGGGGAGGGGAGGGGGTGATGGGGGGCAGGGGGGGACGGGGGGAGGGTAGGGGAGGGGGTGACGGGGGAGGGGAGGGGGTGACTGGGAGGGGAGGGGGTGACGGGGGAGGGAGGGGGTGACGGGGGAGGGAGGGGGTGACGGGGGGAGGGAGGGGGTGACGGGGGGGTGACAGATCAAAGGGGGCGAAGCTGAAGGGAAATGTAGAACGGTTCATTGTTAGCTGAGGGGAAGGTGGCAAGGAGGAATACTGTCCCTTTACCACGGGTGTGACAGGTTTGTGTCTGTCTTACAGTAATGCGGTGTGGCTATCCACAACCAGTGGACAATGGCACTGTGAGGCCGCGAGGAGAGGGGACGTACGGACAACAGGCCGATTATTCCTGTGATCGGGGCTACACCTTGACTGGAGAAGGAACCGTTAACTGCACCCACACTGGGCACTGGAGCCACCCCGCCCCCAACTGTACAGGTGATAGAAGCGTAGCGTGTAATGGCACAGAAACCGGCCCTTCGGCCCATCTGCTGCTCCCTCTCCTCGAACCTCCTGCCCCCTCCCCCTCTCTCCTCCTCTCCCTCTCCCAGTCCTGCGCTACACCCGCTTTACCAGCGACGCGTGTGGTAATGCAGTGGCTGTTGCTGCTGTTGTGCGTGGCGACGTTGGGGGAAGGGGTGGGGGAGGGGGGATGGGGGACTTGTCCAAGTGGCACCGCTGCCCAGAGTCTGCCTTGGCACAAAGCAGCAACGGGCGCAGTGCGGACTTTTCCATCGCGGAGCGGGCGAACCCTTGCCGGGGATCGCCAGAGAGGAATGCTCCGATCGCTGGCCTGGTGACTTTGGCATCATGGGGCTGTGGTCTGTGGAGCTTCTAGCTGTGGGCTCCACGTGGATTTACCACCCGGAGTCTGGGATCCCTTGCCGGGGATCGCCGGAGAACAGCTCCGGTCTATAACATCCTGAAGCCGCGGTCTCCGGTAGGAAAGTGCCGATTCGGGCGCTCCAAGCCGCAGAGCGTGTTCGACCGTCCCGACGTCGGAGCTTTGATCATCCCCACGAGAGGGCCTGTACATCCGGCCGTCCGTAGCGGCAACTACGAAGGGTTTATGGCCCCGACCACGGATGAACAAAGGAGGAGGACTGACTGAACCTTGTTGCTGTCCACCACAGTGAAGAAAGCTGGGGTGGATGTCTGTGTTAGTTTCTATTATGTATTGTGTGTTCTTTTTAAGTGTATCGCTGCTGGCAAATTCATTTCAATGCACCTTCAGGTGGCACAGAAACAGGCCCTTCGGCCCATCTCGTCCGCCCCAACCATGATGCTTATCTAATAGACATTACACCTTGGAGACACAGAGGGGAAACAGGCCCTTCGGCCCACCGAGTCCCCCCCGGCCAAAAACAGGAATGTAATGCTGAGGCGCTGGTCAGACCGCATTTGGAGCACTGTGAGCAAATGTGGGCCCCATATCTGAGGAAGGATGTGCCGGCTCTGGAGAGGGTCCAGAGGAGGTTTACAAGAATGATCCCAGGATTGAGTGGGTTAGCATATGATGAGCGTTTGTCGGCACTGGACCTGTAATTGCTGAAGTTTAGAAGGCTGAGGGGAGACCTCATTGAAACTAAGGGGCCTGTCCCACTTGGGTGATTTTGTGGAGACTACAGGCGACTAGGCTGTCGCCACATGGTCTCCATGGTGTCGCCTGTATCAGGGCCGGCCTTAAGCTGATTGGACCGATTTCTCCCAGTTGGGCCCCGCACCTAAGGGGGACCCCGCGCTGGAGTAATCCAACGCTCCGCTCTGGGATCTTTGGAGTAATGTACTCTCGGCTCGGGTAGATCTACCCCGGGTGGAGGGGGGACAGAGTGGTGGAGAGAGAGTAGATGGGTGGAGGGGGAAGAAAGGGGTAGATGGGGAGGGGGGTGTGAGGGGGAATGGAGAAGGGGGAGCATGGGAGGTCCCTCACGGTCCCGGGGCAGCGCTCCCATCCCTCCAGTCACCGTGCTTCACGCACACAGCCCCGGCTCCACCGCTCTCTCTCCCCGGGGGGACTGCTGTGAGAATGCATGGTGACGGACAGGTTGGGGGAGTGGGCGGATACATGGCAGATGAAGTTTAATGCGGAGAAATGTGAGGTGATCCACTTTGGTCGCAACAAGAGGAAGGCAGATTATTATCTAAATGGCGTCAAGTTGGGAAAAGGGGAAGTACAACGGGATCTGGGGGTCCTTGTTCATCAGTCTATGAAAGCAAGCATGCAGGTGCAGCAGGCAGTGAAGGAAGCAAATGGCATGTTGGCCTTTATAACAAGAGGAATCGAATATAGTGAGCAAAGAGGTCCTTCTGCAGTTGTACAGAGCCCTAGTGAGACCACACCTGGAGTATTGCGTGCAGTTTTGGTCCTCTAATTCTTGCTATTGAGGGAGTGCAGCGTAGGTTTACAAGGTTAATTCCCGGGATGGCGGGATTGTCATATGCTGAGAGAATGGAGCGACTGGGCTTGTACACTCTGGAGTTTAGAAGGATGAGAGGGGATCTTATTGAAACATCAGAGTGTTAAGGGCTTGGACACACTGGAGGCAGGAAACATGTTCCCAGATGTTGGGGGAGTCCAGAACCAGGGGCCACAGTTTAAGAATAAAGAGTAAGCCATTTAGAATGGAGACGCTTTTTTCCACAGAGAGTTGTGAGTCTGTGGAATTCTCTGCCTCACAGGGCGGTGGAGGCCAGTTCTCTGGATACTTTCAAGAGAGAGCTAGATAGGGCTCTTAAAGATAGCGGAGTCAGGGGATATGGGGAGAAGGCAGGAACGGGGTACTGATTGGGAATTACACAAAAAGCTGGAGAAACTCAGCGGGTGCAGCAGCAGCATCTAAGGAGCGAAGGAGATAGGCGACGTTTCGGGTCGAGACCCTTCTTCAGACTGGTCAGGGATCAGGGAAACGAGAGATATAGACAGTGATGTGGAGAGATAAAGAACAATGAATGAAAGATGCAAAAAAGTATCGATGATAAAGGAAACAGGCCGTTGTAAGCTGTTTGTTGGGTGAGAACGAGACTTGGGTGGGGGTGAGATAGAGAGAGAGGGAATGCCAGGGCCCGAGGGCTGAGGGAGAGGTGGGAAGGGGAGGAGGCAGCCAGGGTTAACAGAATTGAGAAAATTCAATGTTTAAGCCCAGAGGATGCAGACTCCCCAAGCGGAATATGAGGTGCTGTTCCTCCAACTTGCGGTGTTGCTCACTCTGGCCGTGGAGGAGGCCCAGGACCGAGAGGTCGGATACGGAATGGGAGGGGGAGTTGAAGTGCTGAGCCACCGGGAGGTCGGGTTGGTTATTGCGGATCGAGCGGAGGTGTTCAGCGAAACGATCGCCCAGGCTCCGCTTGGTCTCACCGATGTAGATCAGCTGGCATCTGGAGCAACGGATGCAGTAGATGAGGCTGGAGGAGGTGCAGGTGAACCTCTGTCGGACTTGGAATGACTGCTTGGGTCCCTGAAAGGAGTGGATGGGGGAGGTGAAGGGACAAGTGTAGCATCTCTTGCGGTTGCAAGGGAAAGTGCCCGGGGAAGGAGTGGAGCGGGAGGGAAGGGAAGAATTGACCAGGGAGTTGCGGAGGGAGCAGTCTTTGCGGAAGGCAGACAGGGGGGGAGATGGGAAGATGTGGCGAGTGGAGGGGTCACGTTGGAGGTGGCGAAACTGGCGGAGGACTATCTGTTGTATGTGCCGGCTGGTGGGGTGAAAGGTGAGGACCAGGGGGACTCGGCCCTTGTTGTGAGTGGGGGAATGGGGAGAGAGGGCAGTGTTGCGGGGTATGGAGGAGACCCTGGTGCGAGCCTCATCTATAGTGGGGGAGGGGAAACCCCATTCTCTGAAGAACGAGGACATTTGTGATTACCTGGTGTGGAACACCTCATCCTCGGAGCAGATGCGGCGTAGACGGAGTAATTGGTAATAGGGGATGGAGTCCTTACAGGAAGCAGGGTGGGAGTCAGTTGGTTTGTAGTGGATGTCAGTCAGGAGTGTATCACCTGCAATAGAGATGGTGAGGTCAAGGAATGGTAGGGAAATGTCGGAAATGGTCCAAGTGTATTTGAGTGCCGGATGGAAGTTGGTGGTGAAATGGATGAAGTCAGTCAGTTGTGTGTGGGTGCAGGAGGTGACACCAAAGCAGTCGTCGATGTAACGGAGGTACTGTTTGGGGATGATCAGCCATGATCACATTGAATGGCGGTGCTGGCTCGAAGGGCCGAATGGCCTCCTCCTGCACCTATTGTCTATTGAGAGGCGGTGAACAATACACGGAGGGCTGGGCCGGGGTTTGGAGGAAAGTTTACAAACCTCGGCCTCAGCTCACATGCGTTTGCCCGGACCCCGGCATCCACTCCTGCCGTCGGCCCTCTTCCTCCCTTCTCTCCTTCCCTTCCCTCTCTCACTTCCCTTCTTTCCTCCCTCCCTCCTCTCTCTCTTTTCCCTTCTCTCCTTCCCTTCCTCCCTCCTTTCTCTACTTCCCTTACTCCCTACACACACGCACGTACGCACACACACACACACGCACGCACACGCACACACACACACACACACACACACACACACAACCCCCCCCCCCCCCCCCCCCCGCCCCCCCCCCCCCAAGTTAGGATGGTCTGGACTGGGTTTTTTTTGCCAATAATTATTGGTTTTCCAGGATCGAGTTAATTAAATTACTTTTAAAAAATAATTTCACAATTACTGAAACAAGTGGTATTGTAACTATTTACTGTTCAGAGGTCATCCACACATTTTGTTTGTTACTTGTAGGCTTGCATGTATGCAATTTTATATTAAAATGTAGCTTAGATCTGTTTGGTTCATTAACTCGCAGGCACATTTTGATTACTTTCCATTCTACCATGGAGATATAATGTCTATAATACTTCATTTGTATGACTCTAGAAACCTTGGCTGGGAACCTGGGGCTCACCAAAATTGTTCCCAATTGGACCCGGCAGCTCCTAAGGCCGACCCTGACCTGTATGGTCGTGAGTCGTCTCCTCATTCACCCAAAGAATCGTAGCGTCTTTCTGGTCGCCGCTGGATTCTGAAATGTTCAAACATTTTCGGCAACAATGGGCTTGACGCCAATGAGCGTAGCTTGACTTCTCCTGACGTAGGTGCTGTCGTAGGTTGTGGCCAGGTGACGAAGATTGTCGCCGGTGCGGACTTCGGTGAAGTCCATTGGCGACTACCTACGTCAACCGGCAACAGGTACCGGCGACTGAATTGTCTTCAGTTGTCGCCGACAGGGTGGTAGCTTGTCGTAGCTTGTCGCGCGCGGGTGGACGTAGGTTGTCGTAGGTGTGGTCGTAGGTGGACGTCCTAATGGGTCGCCGGTTGTCGGTAGCTTAGAAACATAGAAACGTAGAAATTAGGTGCAGGAGTAGGCCATTCGGCCCTTCGAGCCTGCACCGCCATTCAATATGATCATGGCTGATCATCCAACTCAGTATCCCGTACCGGCCTTCTCTCCATACCCCCTGATCCCCTTTAGCCACAAGGGCCACATCTAACTCCCTCGTAAATATAGCTAATGAACTGGCCTCAACTACCCTCTGTGGCAGAGAGTTCCGGAGACTCACCACTCTCTGTGTAAAAAAAGTCCTTCTCATCTCGGTCCTAAAGGATTTCTTCCTTATCCTTAAGCTGTGACCCCTTGTCCTGGACCTCCCCAACATCGGGAACTATCTTCCTGCATCTAGCCTGTCCAACCCCTTACGAATTTTGTAAGTTTCTATAAGATCCCCTCTCAATCTCCTAAATTCTAGAGAGTATAAACCAAGTCTATCCAGTCTTTCATCATAAGACAGTTCTGACATCCCAGGAATCAGCCTGGTGAACCTTCTCTGCACTCCCTCTATGGCAATAATGTCCTTAATCAGATTTGGAGACCAGAACTGTACGCAATACTCCAGGTGTGGTCTCACCAATACCCTATACAACTACAGTAGAACCTCCCTGCTCCTATACTCAAATGCTTTTGCTATGAATGCTAACATACCATTCGCTTTCTTCACTGCCTGCTGCACCTGCATGCCTACTTTCAATGACTGGTGTATCATGACACCCAGGTCGCGCTGCATCTCCCCTTTTCCTAATCAGCCACCATTTAGATAATAGTCTGCCCTCCTGTTTTTGCCACCAAAGTGGATAACCTCACATTTATCCACATTCTACTGCATCTGCCAAACATTTGCCCACTCACCCAGCCTATCCAAGTCACCTTGCATTCTCCTAGCATCCTCCTCACAGCTAACACTGCCGTAGCTTGATGTCGACTAGGTGGTGGGTTGTCGTACACATTGTCGTAGGCAGGGTCCAGTCGCCGGTTTTTCGGTGACCAGCTACGACTGACAGTCGCCGAAAAAATGGCGTAAGTGGGACAGGCCCTTTACAGAATAATGAGAACCGTAGAGAGAGTGGATGTGGAGAGGATGTTTCCACAGGTGGGAGAGTCTAGGACCAGAGGTCACAGCCTCAGAATTAAACAACGTTCTTTTAGGAAGTAGATGTGGAGGAATTTCTTTAGTCAGAGGGTGGTGAACCTGTGGAACTCATTGCCACAGACGGCTGTGGAGGCCAAGGCAGTGGATAATTCTAAGGCGGAGATGGACAAATTCTTGATTAGAACGAGTGTCGAGGGTTATGGGAAGACGGCAGGAAAATGGGATTTAGAGGCAGAGATGAGCCATGATTGAATGGCGGAGTGGACTCGATGGGCCGAATGGCCTGATTCTACTATAATTTGTGAATTTGTGAAAACAATGCTGATGTGTGCAAACTCTCCCTGTCGCTAACAGCCCCTAATCCAGGCACCGTTCTCATCAACCTGCTCTACACCCTTTCCAAAGCCTCCACATCCTTCCTGTAATGGGTTGGTGAGCCTGGTCTAGTCTAGTCATTGGATATTTTTAAGGCAGAGGTGGACAGATTCTTGATTAGTGCGGGTGTCAGGGGTCATGGAGAGAAGGCAGGAGAATGGGGTTGAGAGGGAGAGTTAGATCAGCCGTGATTGAATGGTGGAGTAGACTTGATGGGCCGAATGGCCTAATTCTGCTCCTATAATTTATGACCTTATGAACCCTCTGTCTTACAGTTACGCCGTGTGGCAATGGCACTGTGAGGATGCGAAGAGAGCTGCCGGATGAACAACTGGCTGATATTCCCTGTGGCAACCCAACTGGAGAAGGTACCATTAACTGCACCCACACTGGGAACTGTACAGGTGATAGAAGCGTAGCGTGTAATGGCACAGAAACCGGCCCTTCGGCCCATCTCGTCTACTCCAACCATGATGCCTATCTTCTACACATTAGACTTCAGGGATACAGCATTGAAACAGGCCCTTCGGCCCACCGATTCTGTGCCAACCATGATGTCTATGTACTCTAATCCCACCTACCCGCCTTATGCCCGTAACCCTTTCCCATCCAAGCACCTGTCAAAATGCCTTTTACACGGTCATTGAAGCTGCTCTCCCACCTCCCCAGGCAACTTGATCCCTATAACTGCCCCCTCCCATATGGAAATCCTGCACTCACATCTATGTGAAACCTCTTGTGGCCATAAAGCAATGAATGCCCTGTTAATATGGAACACGGCACAAGTACACGGTCTACAACCCACAATGTCTGTGCCGACCGTGATGACAACCAATGCATCAGATCCATATTCCTCCATTCCCTGCACATCCATGAGCCTATCCCAGAGTCGGCACGTGTATGGAGAGATGCCTGTAACCATTGCTGAGGAGGGACCTGAGTGAAACGAACCAAGTAGTGAAAGGCCTGGATAGAGTGGATGTGGAGAGGGCTAGATAGGGCTCTTAAAGATAGGGGAGTCAGGGGATATGGGGAGAAGGCAGGAACAGGGTACTGATTGGGGATGATCAGCCATGATCACATTGAATAAATGTGATATGAAAGTAAATTAGGTGTCAAATTAAACTTATTTTTATGCTTTATCTGATGGGATAAATTGCAGACTTGATTTTTACAATCTCAAAATGCTGTAACATGGCTAGAAAATGTACCTGCATCTTGGAGGCAGAAGGTTAGGTTGTTAGCCAAGAAAGATAGACTTCGTTATCCCTCAGTCCAGCTGTTTTACTGATTTACGAGCATGTACCGTACAGAGTCCGTTGATCCATATCCAACAAACTATTGTGATAATTGCATGAAATGCATTATTGTCTAAGACATTTGGTGTGGAATGAGAATCCATCTCAGTACTCATTTAGGCAAGTCCCAAGCTATAGATACTTTCCCCCCTCGCCCGATCTTCATTGAACCTACCATTTGACCGATCTTTTACTCAGCTGCTGTAACGTTTTCTTCCTATCAAAATCTCTGTGTAACGTCTCTGTCCCTATCTTCAAATTCCCACCGAAATAAAATACAACTTTCGACTTAAAAAAATTGCATTTACGCTTCTTGTGTGGTGGTAAGGGAGGAGGGGGGGGGGGGGCCTAGGATAAAATACCATATATTACCATTTATATAGTGATCCTGCTATATAAATGCAAATATATGTTTTTTTATTTTAGCATTCCCCCCCCTTCCTTACCGCCACACAAGAAGCGTAACTTGAAGCGTTTGCATTTGAAGAAGTTCGATACAGACCAGGAATGAAAATTTTACTTCGGAGTCACGTGAGTGACTACGTGAAGACCCCGCCAGCACGCATGCGCGACATATCGTCGTACGCATGCGGAAGCGACAGTCGGGAGGAGCGGGGCTCCTCCAGCGTAAGTTTAAAAAACTTACGAAAGGTAAGTCTCACCGGAGTTGTGAGCGTGGCGACTCAGTGTATACTTGTTTTTCAGGAATTCTACATGGAGTCGCGGAAATCGAAAAGAGCAGCGGCAAGAGCTGCTGCCATGGAGAGCAGCCAGCAGCGTGCCGCTTCTCCTGAGCTGCAGGTGTTGCCCGCAGCTCCCGACTTTTCGCCTATGAGGACCGCAGATTCGCCGCGGTCGAGCGGTAAAGCCACCCGAAAGTCGGACGGGGCCGACGACCCAGCTGGGTCCAGTCCCGAGGACACCCCGTTCGCTGATAGCGACGGGGGTCGTCTTGCCCGCATGGAGCGGATGATGGAGCAATTGCTCCAGCGTGACCTGCTTTTGCAGGGGCAGAGTCACGGTGGGCCTCTTCACAGGCCCACGGCAGGATCCTATCATGGACTGCCTAATGTCTCGCCCTCTTCGCAGGGGAGCATTGGGGGTCAGAACTGGGCTGACCCTGAAGAGGGGGAGTTGGCTGAACAACCAACAGTGTCAGGGGTGCAAGAAGAGTTACTGGATATGGTAAACAAGCATGCAGTTCCTTCTCAAAAAGGCCTACCTATCCACCCAAAGCTGGCAGCTAGTATTAATTATATGACTACAAACCAGCTTCAGGAGCAAGCCATCAATGCAACAGCTGATAAGTATCTTGCTCCTGAAAATTGTAACTCACTGACTGTTCCTGCGGTGAATAACCCTATATGGGGGAACATGAGCCGTACGATTAGAGGGCAAGAAGTCAAACTTCAGAAGATCCTGAAACTTTTGACCGCCGGGATTACAGCAGTGGCCAGAACTGCGGTGGGAATAGAGTTACCGGAAGAACTACAGGATGCTCTGGCCTTGCTGTGTAACACACAGTACGAGATAAATAACTACAGGAAGAGCATTATCAAACCGGCACTTAACCCCAAGTTTGCGGGGTTATGCAGACCAGGTAACACTCAACCACCAAATCTGCTGTTCGGGGATAACCTCCCCAAACAGGTGAAAGACCTGGACGAGGAGGCCAAGGCCATAGGCCTGATTAAGGTACCCAGTACCTCCAAACCTCACTACCAACAGCGGCAGCACCCCTACACACCCACCGGACAGCGATATCACAACAGACCGTCCGGTGGTGAAAGCTCGAAGGCCGGCCCACCTGCACAACGGTCTTTTTTAGGCCATGGCCCAGCCCGGCCTTCTTGGAAAATGCGCCACCCCTACAACGCAGCAAGTCAACAAAAGAAACAAGGGCAAAGACCGCAACACCGGCAATAACCTTGGAGGTAGGTGGGTCTGGCTCCCCCAGGAACATTGCTTGTCTAAATTCATCTTATGTGGGAGGCCGGTTGCACTTGTTTTATGAAGTATGGCGCACTTTTACCTCTGATCCTTACATACTTGGAAGTATTCAGGGCTATAAAATTGAATTCATTTACGAACTCCCTACCCCGGTCCAGCATTCGCCTAGCCGAAAGTTTATACTTTCACAAAAAGAAAGAACGGCGGGCCATGCTGAACTATTAAGACTAATTAGTAAAGGGGTAATTGAGAGAACCACCAGAGAATCTCAGGAGTTCGTATCTAATATATTTACCAAAAATAAAAAAGATGGCGGGTGCCGCATAATCATAGATCTGACCGAACTGAATACTTCTGTTCAGTATGTTCATTTCAAAATGGACACTTTTGACACAGCTAGACAGCTAATAGCTAATGGGTACTACATGGCATGCATTGACCTTAAAGATGCATACTATTCAGTGCCAATACACAAGGATCATAGGAAATACCTTAAATTTATCTGGATGGGACAATTATGGCAATATAAAGCCTTACCCAGGCTGTTCACCAAAATATTGAAACCAGCTTTGGCCTATTTAAGGAAACAAAACCATACTGTTATGGCCTACCTTGATGATATCCTCATTGTCGGGGAGAATTTGGAAACGGCTACATTGGCAGTTCTAGCCACAAAACATCTCTTTCAAAAGCTGGGGTTCATCATACATCCAGATAAATCAAAGTTGGAACCCTCTACTACCATGGATTACTTGGGGTTCACCATTGACTCAGTGCAAATGTCTATCACCTTATCACCGAACAAGGTGGTGGACTTGATAGAAGCTTGCAGGAGCCTTACTGGCATCAGGGATCCATCCATACGGCAGGTGGCCAGGGTAATTGGGAAGATAGTGGCTGCTTTTCCCGCAGCACAATTCGGACCACTACATTATCAAAACCTACAAAGAGCTAAAATTATAGCTCTCAAAAGTCATGCAGGCCATTTCGACAGGCCTATGAAGTTACCAGAAAAGGCAAGAATTGAATTAAATTGGTGGATGGAAAATGCTCAATTCTGTTCCAAACCCATCACTATCATAAATCCCTCGGTCATCTTACAAACTGATGCCAGTGCCAAAGGTTGGGGAGCAACTAATACCACCACTAGTTGTGGAGGCAGATGGAGTGCACAAGAGCTAACCCTATTCGAAACATTGGGGATTAATTATTCAGAAATGCTGGGAGCATTTCATGGCCTTAGGGCATACTGCTCAGACATGCACCAAGTACATGTTAGATTACAAATTGACAACACCACAGTGGTGGCTTATATTAATCATATGGGTGGAATAAAGTCAATATCATGTGATGAATTGGCTAATAATATCTGGCACTGGTGTCTGCAAAAGGAAATTTGGATTTCAGCCACTTACCTTCCAGGTAAGCTAAACACAGTCACAGACACCAGATCACGAAAATTCAACGACAACATAGAATGGATGTTGGATCGGAAAGTGTTCACAGATATTGTAGAACGTTATGGGACACCAGATATCGACCTTTTTGCAGCCAGACTTAATCACCAACTTCCAACACATGTTGCTTGGGAACCAGACCCAGGGGCAGTAGCGATGGACGCTTTCACGCTACATTGGGGGGATTTGTTCTGTTATGCCTTTCCCCCCTTCTGCCTCATCAGTCGGGTCTTGCAAAAAATCAGACAAGACTCCGCATCGGGTATTTTGGTTGTGCCCGACTGGCCTACCCAACCATGGTTCCCAGCGGTACAGAAGATGGCCACAGAACCTTGTATTCGGGTCAACAAACGACCTAGCCTATTAATACATCCCGTCACAGGGGAACACCATCCATGTCATGACCGCATGGACCTGTTGATTTGCAGATTCTGAAACGGCCACATCTGGGATACGGACTCACCAACAGAACAATAGATACCATCTCAGTGTCATGCAGGGAGTCCACTAGGAAACAGTACCTGACCTACATCAGGAAGTGGGAAGTGTTCTGCTCTACAACAAACACAGCCTACGAATCGGCTACCATCACGGAAGTTCTGGAATTCCTGGCTACCCTTCACTACGATGAAGGATTAAGCTACAGTGCCATTAATTGTGCCAGGAGTGCCCTATCAACCTATCTGGGCAAGGGGAGTGATCATCTGGGCATTGGATCACATCCATTAGTGTCTAAGCTAATGAGAGGAATGTTTAATTCCAATCCCCCCAGGCCCAGATACAACCACACGTGGGATATCAGCATTGTATTGACTATGTTGCGAGGATGGACACCAAACTCGGGGCTCACCTTGGACAAACTCACCTACAAAATGGTAATGATTATGGCACTTGTCACGGCACAACGGGTCCAGTCCCTGCACAAGTTAAATCTGGATGCCATGACTATCTCCAATGGCAAAATCACTTTTCATATGCAGGGGCTGTTAAAACAAGATCGACCCGGATCGTCTGGACATACATTAGAGTTTCTAGCCTATCCAACAGATACTCGACTCTGCATCGTCACTTTGATATCACGTTACATTTCAGTAACCAAGTCTCTCAGGGGCACGGAGAAAGCTTTGCTTATAAGCCACAAAAAGCCCCACCACAAAGTCACGGTGCAAACCATATCTAGATGGTTAAGGGTGGTACTGGATGCGGCGGGGGTGGACACTAATATTTTTAAATCTCACTCCACCAGGGCAGCATCCACTTCGGCGGCTAGGATGATGGAAGTACCCATGGACCACATCCTGGCCACAGCGGGTTGGAGCAATGAGAAGACGTTTCAACGGTTTTATAACAAACCCGTGGCCTCTCCTGACTCTTTTGAGTTCTGCTAAATAATTACCCTATATGGGATATATATTTTGTTTTGGTATGAATAAATACCTATTTTGTTTTTCAGCCAGTGTCATGTCTGAAATACGTTCATCCTCTTATCCCAGCATAGCAGTGTGTGAGCATGGGGTGTTCCAGGGCATGAAATCACAGAGCTTTGAAATCTTCACGTTGTCACTCACGTGACTCCGAAGTAAAATAGTAAGATTAAATGAGAACTTACCAGTTTGAAGTTTGATCTTTATTTTATGAGGAGTTACGATGAGGGATTACGTGCCCTCCGCTCCCAAACCCTCTATTATAAAGATCAACTGGTATGGAAGTTCTCTCTTATCTTACTATATTAGTCTACGTTGCTATCTGTGATTTCACACCACTGCTTTGAAGAATGTCGCGCATGCGTGCTGGCGGGGTCTTCTTCACGTAATCCCTCATCGTAACTCCTCATAAAATAAAGATCAAACTTCAAACTGGTAAGTTGTCATTTAATCTTACTATTAATAGTTATGCATGGATTAACAGGGAGCTACGAGGTGAGATTGCAACACCTGTCAGTGGGCTAAGAAGCAATCCTGAGTGGACGGCGGATTGTTAAATATTCTTGCCACGGAAATCTCCTATTTCACTTTGAAATTATATTCATTTATAACCGTTTGTAACCTCAGTAACCACCTTAATGTTCGTGCGTTTAGTACCGGGTATGCTTGAAACTATCTATTGTAATGTAATGTATCTTTAAAAAAACGATATCAACCAGGTGTGAAAATT